>CM041745.1:16042500-16573905 GCA_023373885.1 Hestina assimilis
TATTTATTTTAAAAAGTATTAGCTTACTATTATTTATTTACAAAGAAGAAAAATTACTACCAGATGTGATATAAAAGTTAGCTACTGGATATAAAAGGTACTTTACCTTTTAAGAAACGATGACATTTCGTCTCATATTGTAAATTAGTCATCAGATAGATATAGGTATGTAGAATGGAAATAGAACGCTTCTAGTTTTTAGTACCTATACCGTTTCGTGTTTTTTATTATGTATCGTTATTGGTCCTACTGGCCTTGACGTTACCGGGGAGCTCGGAACTGAGATCAAGCAAGTCACGGCGGAACTTTGATTCGGTCCTTAGGGTGCTTCTTATGACGCCGGAGTTCAGCTAAGGACGTCAGGAAGAAGCGCTTCGAACGCATTCTAATGGATGGACTCACCCGAAGGTAGACACCGTTGTGGCGTTGTGGGTAGCCTGTCTGCCTTTAGTCTCGACGGTTGCGGGTTCGATTCCCGCTCGGGCAGATATTTGTTAAATTTCTGTCTCGGTCTGGGCGTTTGTCTGTGGGTCTCCCCACCGTGCCTCGGAGAGCACGTTAAGCTGTCGGTCTCGGTTACTATCACAAAAACATCTGATAATAATCGTTAACTCTTGATAAGTAAATTGCTCTTATCCAATGAGTTACTGGTTCGCCCATGGGGTTGCGGAGGTCAGATGGCAATCGCTCTGTGTAAAAACTAGTAACCTGTCAAATCCGGATAGAGTAATAAGCAGACGCTGGGTAAAATAAAATACCGGGAATAATGCTACGACGAAGAAGGACTCACCCGAAGGTGTGATCGCGTATTGCCTTAAAGCTTAGAGTCTAACCGATAGCCAAAAACCATCTAAGCCTTAGACGGTTTTTAGTAGGTTAGTTTTTTTAGTAGTAGTCAAAGCCAAGTTCTTTTCAGCCCAAAAGAAGTATTACCCTATCACAGAAAATAGGCGTAAGGTAACAGTTCCTACTGTTGCGATTCGTGCGATGAGTTATTGGCCCAATCTCCCACCCCTTCTGTTACCTTCCATCTATCACTTCTCATCCCTTCCTTCGTATCCCTTAGGTTGGCAACGCGCAAGTGACACTTTAAATATCGCGCGCGTTCATAGGTTTCGGTGACTGCTCACCATCAGGCAAACCGTATGCTTGTTTGCCAACCGATATGACATAAAAAGAGAAAAAATCAATGTCATTACTTATAAATTGTTTGATCATGACATTTCGATTTCTCAATAACCTTTGTAATATAATAATAAGTGTATTTATAAACATATCACTGTGATAAGTTAGAATGACTATAATCAAGCTGTTCGTTAGATAAAGGATTACGTCTGACGTGACGTGCGCTCGACACGTGCCATGTTAAACTTTTTTTACTTCCCATACTTATAAAAAATAATAAACAACTTAATGTCTACTTTTATATTTGTCTTTGGCCGACTTTAAAGTGGGCAATATCTGAAGGCTATATGTATATGTTTTTTGTGTGTGTTCGCGGGCAACTTCGTCGTTTATGAACCGATTTTGATGATTCTTTTTCGTTAGAAAGGAGACATTCCAAGGGTGGTACCATAAAAAGGAAACCAGGATCTGATGAGAGCATCCCAGACAAATGACGGGGAACCTTCGAAAATCGTTGTGATGACACGTGCGTTTGCTAAATTCATAACTAAAAAAATAAAAAAATAAAAAATACTGACTTGACATCGATATATTTTTCTAAAAATATTTTATTGCGTAATAAAAACGTCTTTTTTGTTATTCGAGATTTCGATACCTTTTTTTTTGGATTAATGTTCAAGGATATTTTTTGTATGTATGTATGTGTATGATAGCTGGTGCTTCCTCATTATTATATATCTTTGTAATCTTTTTCATGTAAGAGTATTCTTCTTCCTAGCATTATTTCCGGTCTTTACCCAGGTCTGCTTGAAGGATTACTCAGATTTGACGGGTTACTAGTTTTTACACAGAGAGCAATTGCCAAATGATCTCCGCAACCTAAAGGCGAACCAGTAACTCAATGAGTAAATAAACTATATCAAGAGTTAACGATTATTATCAGATGCTATGATAAGAACCAGGACCGGGGATATTTATAACATCCGCTCCGAGCGGAAATCGAACCCGCGACCGTCTAAATTCAAAGCAGGCTCACTACCAGCACGCCACAACGGTCCTCAATTAATAATAAGAATATAATATCTATTTTGTATATACGAAACTTTATGCAGTTAAAATAACTTAAGAGGAAATAAATAGCTTTTTATAATATAAAATATTTTAAAATATATGATTTTCATTAGAACAATTAACCTTGTGACGTCAGCTAAGCTAATACACATGAAATATTTTTGTACTTCCGTAACAAAAAATAAATATATGCTTAGTAAAATAAATAATTAATTAAAAAAATCTTAACACGTCGTAATTTTCCCCCAATAAAGGTATCAAGGTTGTAACTAAAATAGTATTAATGGGAATAAAAAATTCCAAAAAAATTTAAAAGTCGCAGTTTTTTATTGTAGTCACTCGTTGAAGTTCTTTGTAGGCCAACGACTTTATAATAAATAATAATTATAACACACAATTATGCAATATTGCGTAACAATAATATATAATCTTTGTTTTTTATGTATTCAATACTTTATTTTTAAGACGACCGTTGTGGCGTGTTGGTAGCGAGCCTCACTTTAGTCTCGACGGTCGCGAGGTTCGATCTCACTCAGGGCGGATATTTGTATTGCTCTTACATATATCTGCCTCGGTCTGTGCGTTTGTCCTTGTAGGTCTCCCTACCGTGCCTTGGAGAGCACATCTGATAATAATCATTTATTAATAAACGCTACACACTATACGGCCCCCATTAGGATGGGTTTATCCTTCGTCGGGGTCCGGAAACATACACAATGACAAGGATAAAGGCAGGATATTAATCATTAACTTGATAGGTAATTTTCTTTTATCTAAAGAGTTACTGGTTCACCCTTAAGATTACGGAGATCAGATGGCAATCGCTCTGTGTAAAAACTAGTTTTAACTTTAACTTGATTTCGAATTTCGCTAAGTAATTTCTCGTAATAAAAAATACATGTAGCCATGCATACATGTGCACATGCAGATAATTAAATTATATTAATAAAATAATAAAATAAAAATGGGAAATGGAATTCGCTAGCTCGGGAAAGGTTCACGTTATTATTTTGAAGTCCAGCCAACGTTAACGGCCATTGGCTCGTAGCCAACCTTATATGGTTGTAAGAACTGTGATAGAGAAGTGAAAAAAATAATAATTACACATCTTCATTTGACCGTGGTGAGCTGTTTTTGCGCGTTCCGCCCGGCCGCTTCGACACCGCTGCGATGGGAAACCAGGGAAAAGCTAGAATTATAATTATTTTTAAAAAAATGGTAAAATAAATACACAACATTGTATCAGTTATATATAACTTAGAATATCAATGTTATAGTTAGGATAAAATATTCAAATATTAAAAGCTATTGGTAAACTTTTACATTTAAGTCAATCGTAGTATGGTTTCTATAATTATAAGCCAGTCAGTTTCTAACCAGTATCTAAATTTACAGGCATTGCATAATATTTGTCGATATTTCACAGCAAAGTACTTCCTTAAAGATTATTCTTTTTTCTGTATGTGAATTCCTATTGGCCCTCTTAGCATTGACAGCTTTGGTGAGACAGAAAAGATAAAAAAAATATTAATTGTAAATCGTAACAAAAAACTCTGACACTAGATTATCTAAATTTATCGACATTTGATTTGTAAGAAATACAGATCAATTCATCATTCATTCATTAATTCAACAAATAAAGAATACCCAGAAAATATACAAGGTTTTAATATCTCGTAACCAATATTATAAAAATAACTGTACCTATCTATAATGTGTAATCAAAGTGGCAAGATTCACACCGTACTTAAATAGGACACTGTAGCTATTGAAGTCACTGGGCAAAAGAGATTTAAGAAACAATATCTCTCGTTGGCAACGCGTGAGTGAAACCTACAAACAATCTACTACAACAATCGGTTATCATCAGGTGGGCCATATGCTTGCTATATGGGCCAATGTAGTCACATAAAACAAATAAATAAAATATATAATTTTTATGTTATAATTTTTACTTTTATTACAGCCAACAAAACAATGAATTCGAGTTAAATTCAAGAAACTCGTTGTATGCAAATACGTTAATAACATCAAAAAAATCTTTATCATATATGATTAATTAAACACGAATAAAATGTTTTTTGAATTTAAATTCAATTAAGTAATGGAGAAAGAACACAGTAATCAATTATTTAGCCGTATCACCAATGCTGAGAAAACACGGGACAGGTTAATAGTAAATGATGGATTGATAAACTTACATTTCAAATTAAATAAATCAATTTTCATACACTTAATAAAACGGTCTTTGGATCACTAAAGAATAAAATAATAATTACTATAAAAATTGCAACCTTCAATCATGGTTCATCAGCTTCCATATTTCAAGGAGTGTAGTTATATTTCTACGGAATCCTTTATCAGAAGATGATGACCCTATGGTAAGCGGTTGTCGTTGCCTATGAGCGCTTGCAACACCATACATTTGTAGGTGTCACTCACGTGTTGTCAACAAGAGATAGTGATTACAGTAGCATTAAAACCAAAAAAGTAATGTAAAACACACTACTGCCTACTAACCTAGACGGCCTTTTACAGTAAAAAGCCTACCACCAGAATGTATATGCATAATATGTTGGTATCATTAAATAAGCAAAATCTGTACAGAAAACATATTTTTTTAAATCAAGTAAAAAATATATCTTTTTTTATAACCCTGGGGGGCAAATGACTCTGCTCCACTTAATGGTAAATGGAAGTGGAGTCGACACGCGAAGGTGGCTAATATGGTTGCAGAAGACAAACTGCACTAGCCACCCTCGCCCTGCCTACCCGCAATCATGGCTCTTCACGCCTCGTTTGAAGGACCCCGAGTGCCGGTAAGGAATTCCATTTTTTTTACTTGAAAGTACAGAATATTTTAAGTTTCGTATGATGTCTATAGCTTACATCACAGTTTTTTATAGACTTACTTTCATAAAAGATATAATGGTTGTGTTATTAACTTACTACTCCAATAGCTCAATGGTAGAAGGGCCGACTCTCCTCCGTCAACGCGAGAGTTGCAGGTCCGATCCTGACCCCTTGGGCTGTTCGTACGAGCAAGCATCGAGCTTATTTGGTGCCATTGGCGAGGCAATAGGAATATAAGTAATACCTTGAAAAAACATTGTTATTATTCATAAAAAACGAATGCGCACGCGACGTTGTATTACGAATAAATAATAATATTTAAATAAGTTTGGATTAATGGCGGTAGGTTTAAATGCACCAATGATTTTGAGCTATAACTAATTACTCAACAATTATTTCTACTTCACCAGAGTATATATTACTTTAATTTAAATGACAGCTTATTTCTGTTTTTATAATTAGTACCTGCTATAAATATTTCATGACATTTAAAAAGAAAATACATACATACATTTTGTATTACTAACAATTATACAACGTTTTATTATATTTCACTTCTTTTATTTTTAAACTTTTACTTTTGGTTAAATGGCCGCCTGCCACCACCATACGTTGTCTTCAAAGCCCTATGGTGTTGATGTGCGGCCTTATCATTAGTTGAGCCTCCATCCGTTTGCCCCTTTAACATAAACGAAAACTTCAGTGCTAATGATTACCACCTTTAAAAAGCAGAAAGTTTTGAAGGTTATGTCTCACATTATATTTTGAACACTCATAGAGGCTAAAATTCCTACCCCGTTTATCCCCTTCAACTTCCTCCTCTTTTCATCTCTCTCACCTTTATTTAAAATAATAAAGCGCACCCTACGTTCAACATTTTTAGGTGTCAGTACCTGTTAAATGTATCTCACAAATCTTTAAATCATATAATCTATTACATAACTGATGAATACAACTAAAAGGCTCTATCATAAGTATGAAACTCAACGAACATTTCATAAAAAATCTTCTCACGGGGCCATTACAAAATCATCGTCTGGAAACACGATATTAGCTTCTTTTATATAGGTAAGGTGTATTCGAATCATATATTCGTATGTTCATGTACCTATGTGGTTTTATAGAGGGCCAATAAATATATCGAGCTATCGCAGCTGATGGCTCTACGCGCTAGACACAACGGTATCTGCTTCAAGCTGTAGACGGACGTTTATATGGCGATTTTTAAGACGCTCTAAAACTAATCTAAATTATGTTTGATAATATAATAACAACTGATGACAGGACATGTTTATACGAAAAACTCAATGAAGACTTGATTATATATACTTAATTAAAGGTTAACTTAAAATATTTTTATTTTACGAAAAAAATACTTATCCTCTAATAGCGAAGTGTTGCAGCCACCGGTTTTTTAAGCCTTTGTTTTCATAAGCCCTTATTATTAACATTCAGGATAAATGATACTATCAAAATGATGATATTATTAAATAGATTTTCTTAATGAAATACCTATGTGTATATTTTATTGACATTTTCTAACTATCCGTCCGCCCGTCTGCACAATTTCGTAAACACGTCGACATTATGAAAGAGCAGGCGAGCGGGCGGGCGCGACATAATTACACAACCCGGGACGCCAATGAAAAGCCATTTTTATGGCGATACGCGATAAACCTCGATGCCTCCATCGCCGGCAGATAAAAACACACGGTACTAGAAAAAATATATATTCCATTCCCATGTTGATTTCAAAATATTGCTTAGTACTTATATTTCTTGATAGAACTATTTTGAATTATGAGATAGAAAACAAAAATCAATCTTTCCATTTCATTTAATTAAAATTCATATGAAACTTCCAAAAATCTAAATTTAGTTCAATGTTTTAAGAAAGGCCTTTTTTTAATTGTATATTGCTAAATGCCTCACTGGCCTTGATGACGTCACCAGGAGCTAGAGAAGACAATCGTCAGAGAGTGCATTGCTTTGTGGAGTGTTGGCCGCATAGTTTTTGCTCCTTTCTTTAATTGCGAAGGAACCATGCACCAATGACTCCGTCTGACCTTTACGCTTTAAAGGATGTCAGCAGTTTTGTAAAATACATCTTCAACCTTTGATAAGAAACACGTAACTTCGTAATAGACATTGTTATATTAAACCGTTTACTTAAACGAGTAGTTTTATTATGTTACTAAGTTGGCAAGCAAGCATACGTCCCACCTGATGGTAAGCGGTTGCCCGAGTCTATGACCACTTGCGATTCTTGAAGTATCACATGCGCATTGCCCACCCAAGGAACATGAAAGAACACCCCGACAAGGGAAAAAGGAAGGGATTGGGTCTCCGGCGCTCTCTCTCATTGCACGAAACGACACAGTACCTACTGATACTGTTACTTCACGCCGATTTTCTGTGAGAGGGCACTACTTCCCGGCAGAGCAAGCACATTTGTGCTGGGATAAGCATGGCTCTACTACCGTTAGAAATAGCCATGGACACCCATCGATTGGGAAGCCATCATAGGCGTGCTTAGAAATCAAAATTCAATAAAAAATGTCTCACCTGGTTATCAGATAGATGAAGGTCGTTGTTCCACGTCTCCTCACCTGTAATTTAATAATTTGATTTTTAACCTTTTAAGTTTACATTTAGTACGGAACTATTCACAGCCCGTGATGTGGTCCGAGTCGCATTTGGCCGGTTTTTATTACGAAACTTAATTCGTATTTTATGACTAAACCTACTTAGTTATCGAGAGCGATAATCTAATATTGTATTTTTCGTATCAAATCAAACTAGTTTATTTTTGTTTTTTTGTCACTGATATTTAGGTAGCGTAGGCAAAGCGAGCTCTAAATCAAGATATAATTAATTGGGAATGTTTGAATGATTGCAAAAAAATAATCATAATATTAGCTTAATTGTTCCTGTATTGAATAATTATATGTATACGTATCGTTGTATATAAGAGATATAGACAGAATAGATATCAGGTCTTATTCGGAAGTGAATAATGAGTCTCGGCGCGTGGCGGCCATGGTAATACAGCCTTATTCTACCGCAGACATTCAAATCAGTAAAAAATCTCACACGTTACAATTATGACGGCTCGAGAATAATGCTAGGAATTTATTTGAATTACAAATTGAACACACACCAGACAGTTTTAGCGCGGAGCGAATAAATAATTTGATATTATGCAAAGTGATGATACCTCACTTAGCTGCGGCGACCTTGACATAGACCCATAAATAAGAATATCTTAACCGCTCATACATATGGACGGCCGCTCGCACACTCAAATATGGTAAGTGCCGGCTTATGAATAAATTTTATTATTTAAAACTCGGAATGTTATTTACTAAAACAAATACTCGTAAGGCGTAGTAATACAGGCTGTTCCATTTGTACGAGATCAGCTATATATTTTTTATAGAAGCATAACTACGATGATATATTGTAAATTTATATTTAATGTGATTTTGTCGTTTCGTACGACAAATACTAAATATCACTTTTTACATCGATCGTTCGATTGGAGTGCTAAATAAAACGTTCAAGGTGAGCGAGGCGGTGTTGGGTGCGCCCACGCACGTCCCGCGCGCCTTACGTCACGCAGCTATCTGGGATATTGTAGAACAATGCCTTTAGACTATTGAAATTATATTACGCAATCAGCACCTTCTACTATATTCCTTATAACCCACTCTTTTCGAAATTTCTTTTTATTCTTTACGTTACTAAGTTGCCGTAGCCTGTGACCGCATGCAATCCCATTTGTATGTGTCAAACATGCGCTGCCAACCTTGAAATATTTTGTCTTAAATCCGTAATTTAACCTGTAATTTCACTAGCTACAGTACCCTTCAAAATGAAGCACAGTAATGCCAAAGACACTACTGCTTTTTGGTAGAATATCTAACAATGTGGTGGTAACCTACCGGCCTACCTAGCCGACCTCTTGGAATAAACCATTACCATCAGCAAAATGTTTATTATCATCATTAATCTCCTGATCAATATCATTAAACACTTTTACACAGCAATTCATGTGTCAAAATTTGACGATGGCTAAATGCAGCCTTGCAGCAGTCCTTAAGGTGATTTTGAAACGAAAACAAAGACAAGATCATGATAAAGACTAATATATTGTAAAAATTCTATTTTAGTAAGCGTAGCACTTATTGATAAGAAGAGAAGGAGAGAGAAAGACTGCTGAGAAAATGATAAGAAGAATCACGCGTCCAACACCCTGTGTAAGTCAATTCACATGACCCGAAGCAAATCGCACAGCGGCTGACAATAAAAACAAGACAACAATCGAGTGTTTCCATTAAACAAATTCGTGAATACGTAATGCAGCTCAATGCTCGATATTAATATTTATACGAGCGATTTGAATAGATCGCTGATATCGCTCGTTAGTGCTAACTACCATTCTCATTTCACGACACGACTTCGATATCAAGTTAATAAATAATAAACTAGGAGTCTCTGTGCATGTGAAACTGTCTTATTCGTAAAATTTATGTTGTTAAATTCCAATTTTATTATATTCTTTTACAAAATCTAGCCCATTTGTGACATTTTTTCATCTTCCAAAATACCGTTGTTGTTGACTGTACTTACAATTTTTTACAATGCTTACTCATTTTAATAAATACATTATCATTCTTGTAGAGAAATTTGGTGTAAATAACTCAAGAGACTGCAATATATGTAACATTTTTTAAAATTAAATATTTTTTTGGATGTAACTCTTCTTCTAAATTTAACGCTTATAATAATTATATGTTAATTTATATTTGTAATGTCATTAGAAATATATTTATCTCGTGTCGTCGTCGTATCGTATCTAATAAAATGCCTTAAATGGGTGTGAAGCTGATGATTCTATCTCTACTTGTTTGCAAAGATTTGCTGTTCGCAATTAGCTTATCAGTGATTTTTATGAAACCTACTTTAAGATATAATAATAAGTAGCTAAAGTCATGCGTATTGAGTCTTGGTGAGAATGTTAATTAAATATATGGTTTATACGCATTTTTTTATTTTTATTTTTTTTTTTATGTAAGAGGGGCAAACGGGCAGGAGGCTTACCTGATGTTAAGCAATCACCGCCGCCCATGAACATCTGCAACACCAGAAGGCATGCAGGCGCGTTGCCGACCTTTAAGGAAAGAATACGCTCTTCTCTTGAAGGTTCCCAAGTCGTATCGGTTCGGGAAGACCGCCGGCGGAAGTTGATTCCACAGAGTGGTTGTGCGAGGAAGAAAATGTCTTCTAAATCGCGCTGTTGTGGATTTCCAGACATCGAGGTGGTAGGGATGGAATTTAGAATTTTGTCGCGATGTCCGATGGTGGAATTCAGCCGGCGGGATCAATCCAAACAATTCCTCAGAATATTTCCCGTGATATATGCGATAGAAGATGCAGAGTGATCCGACATCTCTACGCAATGCCAAAGGATCAAGCCGATCGGAAAGGGCTTGATCGTCGACAATTCGAGCCGCTCTACGTTGGATGCGGTCAATTGGAAGTAGCTGGTACTGGGGAGCTCCCGCCCAGAGGTGAGAGCAGTACTCCACGTGCGGTCGAATTTGCGCCTTGTAGAGCTTCAGGCGATGAGCCGACGTGAAGTAGTGCCTCGCCTTGCTGAGCACACCAAGCTTTTAGAGGCCAATTTGACCCTTCCTTCCAATTGATCGCGGAACTGAACGACGCTCGAAATGTCGACACCAAGTATTCCGATACTAGCTGTGGCAGCCAGGGGAGTGTTCTCAAAACGAGGAGATACGACAAATGGTGATTTTTAGCGGTTAACGCGCAAACCTGTGTCTTCTTGGGGTTGAATTGGACTAAATTTAGTCGGCCCCAGTCCGAGACTTTGGTCAATGTAGTCTCGACTTCAGACACAAGTTTGTTCCGGCACTCAATGACGTTTTCCCGAGAAATATTAGCGCGGCCGGTGTATAAAGCGTCTACAGTGCTGTCGTCCGCATAGCAATGAATGTTGGAAATTTCCAACATGTCATTGATATGCAGAAGAAACAAAGTAGGGGACAGTACGCAGCCTTGCGGGACACCAGCATTAATGGGTTTTAAGTCAGAGCATGCACCGTCGACAACGACCTTGATGCTCCGATCTGCCAAAAAGCTGGTGACCCACTCGCATAATTTCTCAGGAAGCCCATAGGAAGGAAGCTTCGAAAGAAGCGCCTTGTGCCATACCCGATCGAAGGCCTTCGCTATGTCCAGACTGGCCGCTAATGCCTCCCCCTTGGACTCTACTGCTTCCGCCCATCTATGTGTCAGGTAAACTAGAAGATCACCAGCTGAACGACCACGACGAAAACCGTACTGGCGGTCGCTAATCAGCTGGTGCTCCTCTAGATACCGCAGGAGCTGGCAGTTGATAATGGACTCCATTATCTTTGAGAACAAGGAGGTAATGGCAATTGGCCTATAATTGGACGGATCCGAGCGGTTGCCTTTTTAGGGATCGGGTGCACTACAGCCGTCTTCCATGAGTTCGGGACGACGCCTGATGAGTAGGAGTACCGGAAAAGACTTAAAATGTAAATAATTTAGTTCGCACAATGAATTTCATTACTTAATAGTTCCATTATTATGGACGATCGATTGTATCTACTTTAAATGCTCGTGAGTTTTAATATTTGCATTGGTTAAGTGTAATGTAAATTTTAATATGTGTTATGTTATATTCTTATCCTGTTGGAAGTTTAAGTTCCAAATTATTATTTTAATTATTTAAATTAACGAAAGAATTGATGTATATAAGTAAATTTAGCACTCGTGTGTAGCGTAAGTGGTTTTATTTCAATTTAAACCATTTAATGGAGGTATGCAGGATTTATTGCATGCAATTCTCATGATGCATACAAGCATCAGGATAAAGGAAAGTAAAATGCTATAACAAACAGCTTAACCAGAGAAACGCCTTCCTACAATGGGAGAAGGGTAGGAGGTCAGAGGAATTGAGTTTTGAGTACTGAAGGTGCTACCATTGCTCCATCGACTTGCTACCGATCGATCGTAGAACCAATAATTTTAAATAAAAAAAATCATTGATCAACGCTTAACTCCGGTAGTGGACGATCCTGTATTTCACAGTCAATTGACGATCAAGCGATTGGTGTGGTAGAGACCTTAAATTCTTCGAACAAAAAAAAAATTACGCATTCAGCTTAGCGACAATTTATTTTTATACTTCCTACTTTCTTTACTAATATCATGTGTTTTTTCAGTCCTGCAAAAATGGGTGTATCCGCCATGCCGTCACCTATCATGTGACCACGACAAAAGGTGCTTAACCAACTGATTTCTTACCAATCAGTACCCTTGGAGACGAGTATTGGTGGTCATGAAATGCTAGAAGGAAAAAAAATATTCTCAATTGTTACATATTTTATCCTTTTATAATTTCATGTGTTATAAAAAAAGTAAAAGCTATTTAAAAAAGGCTTTAAATAGCTCCTGCATTCATTATAATATTAAATTACATACTACTTACAAGCACGTGTGACAAGTTCACCCTTTCATTCAATTCATGCCAAGCTATTTCGTTCTTTTGAATGAAATATAATATAATTCGATAAAGGACCGATATTTAATTAAAATCTGACAGAATAGAACGAGTGAATGGAGACCGTGAATGATCCTGTGACGTCACGTGTCTGCAGGACACACACGCGCACAACAACCTTCATTCAAAGATGTGACGCGCATCTCAACACACAAGTATAGGTTTTACGACCTTTGTTTTTTTTTGTTTCTTCCTTATAGCTATCGAGTAGGAGATTATAGATGGATATTTTATTACAAATAATATCTGACTATGAGAAATATTTAAATAACATTTTGTTGGTTTAGATTTTTTATTGTAGTAATTAGTCAATTGGAATTTTACTGGTTGTAAGTCTTTTATTGCAAGAGGTGGGCTCGGTAGATACCACCGTAGTGATAGATATTCTACCGCAAAACAGTAGTATCTATGAAATTACTATGTTTCGGTTTAAGGAAACTGTACCAAGTAGAGTTACTGGGCAAGATTTCATAACCAATATCTCGAGGTTGACAACTCATGAGTATAACTAGAAATGGGAGGTATTTTACTAAAAATAAAATTTTTATTCCTCCATAGAAGTATGAAAATAGCCATGGGGAATCAGGATGGAATTTGTAAGGTTTGCAAATTCGACTATTCGGCTCTTCTACCTTCTGCTAATGTATATTCCAAATCCAATTCCATTGCACGTGGATTATTTTAATGTAATGTTTTATAGTAATTTTGATACGAATAAAAAAAAACAATTACAAACAAGCACTTATAAGTTATAACTCAAATTAAAAAAGACCAACAAGGCTTAGCATTTCTCTCGACATGTCCAATAACAGCGTCATAAGGGTAGATTAAAAAAGTTCCCTTGCAGCGGAGAGCGCGACAAAAGGAAGGATATGTGTACGTGATGCACAAAGCCGCTGACGATATTATCCTGGAGTTTTTTACTTTGACTCATATCGTGATATATATGGTGTTCTTTGAAATTGTATTCCACTAAAATTTGTGATATGAAAGCAGTGAATTTTGCCTTTGTCTCCGACGAATGAAAATTACGAATTTCGATGCATTTTCGTTTCAAAAAACAATCCTCTAACCTAATGTTTTATATCGGTAGCGAACCTGGCTAAAGCGCCACAGGTCGCGGGTTCGATTCCCGCTCGGAGCATTTGTAATGACAATAAAGGCATGTATTCTGGTCTGGGTGTATTTATCTTTGTCTTTATGTATGTTTCCGGACACCGACACAGGATATCACTGTCCTAATTTCCGTTGAGTGCGAAGCGTTTATTATTATCTATTATTGAGTAGTGTTTCCTGATTTTTTGTATTGAATGGATAATGCTTTCTCTAGTATTTTTTTCTGTAAATTTTCTGGCACTCCCTATGTACTGAGTTGGGCTTAGATTGTCACCAGACAGACGTGTCCCCGCTGTATGCACGCCTGTTTGTTCATTTTGTTTATACACACTTTGATACGATACGGATCTCTTTCCAAACTTGATCAAGCCAACGATAAATTTAGTATGCTTAATCGCTCAGCATAATTCTTAATTATATAAAAATAAAATTGAGAAGAAATAAATTGGATGACAAAATACAAGTCAAAACAATGTGAAGGTTGAACAGCAACTTGACAGAAGTGGTGTCTGAGAAATTTGCACTTTACTTAAGTTTTGAGCAACCTCGTTCTATCTTAGGTAGCCGGATACAAAAAACTATATCAAGGTCGTTTTTAAGAATGCTAATTTCAAAACGTATAAATTGAAGTTTTTAAATTATAACAGAAGAAATAAACATAGATCTGATGCTATCGAGATGGTGACACAACTTTTAAAATCTTCAACTTATGTAACAATCAACATCTGGTTTATTTCTAAACGCTTTAGACAAATCCTTCTGTCACAGTTGTACTAGTTTTAAAAATGTCATCACTTTAAGCCATATGACGTTACAATAGGGTTGAGTATTGCATGTTGAATGTGTTAAGGAAAAGTTGGCTAAGTCGTAAGATCCGATTAGGTCAGATGCGATAAGACTGGGAGTGGATCGACAATAGTCGGTGTATCGCGCAGACATCTCGCTTGACAATGTTCTGTAAATACAGTGGTTTATTGTGGAAGATTAGAGGTGAGAGGACGCGCATTGACGCACGACATGAGGTGATATTCTTTGAATACACACTGACAATGCTCCAGACGAAATTCATAATTCATAATAAATTCTTACAACTTCGACCTTACGTCGTACATTTTATACTCAATTTACCTCCTAAATATACGCTCTGTATTTGGTTGAAATAAATGGTGATTAAATGATAATAATAATATGCTCTTTTATCAGGATGATAGTAAATATGTTGATGTCTAAAGAGGTAGGAGGGATAGATAAAATAGGAAGGGAGAAATAAGGTTATTTAACCCTACAGAACTATTATTTTTCAGTCTCATTATTCATTAAGGGCTTTAATAATATATAAATAAGGTATATAACTATATAGGGTCGTACTTAATCGTTTGAGCTATCGCGACCTTTTAGTGCCGAATAAATCAAGGATTACAGTGTTGATAGAAAAGAGATATCAATTTTAGCTAATTATTTTTTTAACGTGTGAATACGGAAGCAAAGCCAACACCTGTCACTCGGAAGCCAAATATGAATGAACAAAAACAAAAGGTCACAGTCGAAGGTCAGAATCTAGATAAAGTTTGTCGAGACGCGAGTTCCCAAATCGTGGGAAGGGGAGACAATGGTGTTTGTACAAACCATAAATTTCCTTACATAATTGTGGTAATTAAAAGTGTTACCTCGTGTCCCGTACGAGGTGAATGTGACGCTCTCGTCATTTCTACTGATGGAGGGAAATTGAAGTTGCTTACGAAATGACTTTTAAGTGGAATTTTTAGAATATTTCCTGTTTGTTTTCATAATAAATGGACCCTTCTTAGAGTCATGTTAAGTAGTAGCATCCGAACTTTTTTTTTATCAACCCCGGGGGGCAAACGACTCTACTCCACCTGATGGTAAGTAAAAGCGGAGTCCACACGCGAAGGTGGCTAACTACAATAACCATCCTCACCCTGCCAACCCACATTATGTCTCCATAAGCGTAGCCATTGGCTGCGGTGACTGCTTGCCGACATCAATATATAAAAATAAGTATGTAGAATTACTTTAAAATTATATTTTTGTTAGTAATGTATTTATTTTTTACGCAGACTTCAAAATTTTAATATTTTTCAAGTGATACCGTATGAAGATAAAAAATCAACATTAAATAAAATGTAACGCTCGACCGCTCTTGACACTTAAGCATCGTTAATTAAAAGAATAACTACACTGTTTCTTGCTGGTGCTTCTTTGTAGAACATACGATCCGATGCCGTGGTAGCCTTGCGTAATTAGATACAATGGACATTATAAATGACGATTCAAGCTTACTATAGTAAAAAATTCTAGTGCCGTTTGAATTAATCACGAATTGAAATTGACGCTAAAGGTTTTATTAAAGGGCGCGATATTTCAGGTAAAGAGACGAATATTGGCAAAGCTTTTTCAATGCGTTACTAATATTCCTATTGCCCCTCCAAATAAGTACGTAGCTTGCGCTAGGAGATTTTGCGAAAAATTTGGGGTTGGAGAACATCAAATGAAATTTCAACCACATTTGGTTTGAAGAAGATAGGTCTACAAATTTTAGGGATATATAAATTATTCCCATAACTTTGTTTTTCATATTACTTTTAATAGTTACTATGAAATTACCAACTTTTTTTTGCGGTCGGTTTATTTGTTATTATTTTTAAGGTCCTTAAGATTCATCATAACAAAGCTGCTGAAACCTTTAGTTTCAACTGTGCGTGGTCCACAACGCAGTTTTTTTCTGATTATCAGGCTTTAAAATCAGATGTGACATGAACGTTTGAAGCCTATTAATTAATTAATAGCGCTATGCATAGTTTTCATTACTTATTTAAAAGTTGAGAAAACATTTCAGAATCGGTTCCAATTCGTTGTATTATCTTTTATAACTAGCTCTTACTGCGTCTTCGCGAGCTTGATCCACGCGTTTTTAGAATCGTTTTATAAGAAGTAGTTAGTTACCGGTTTACTTTTATAATATTTACCATGTTACAATATTGACAAAGGAGGTGCCGTCAATTAGCGACATCTGTTGTGTCTGTCTGGAAAACATGCCTGTATGATAAATACAAACATCTGCTCCGAGCGTGATCGAACCCGCGACCTGTGGCGCTTAAGGTCCGGTATCACTGCACCACATTTATTCATTCAAACTATTTATTCTCCACTATCATAATAATAATAATAATAATAATAATAGCCTTTATTAACGATTACTTTACAAGGTTAATTCAGCAAAAGCATCTCATATTTCAATTCTTGGTTCTAAATTATAATCTTTTCAAACAATTTTCTTTATATTACAAAACACAATTGCAATAAATACATTTACAAAATAAACAATTGGCATATGTGTTGTAAGCTTAACTAAAATTATCTTCATACCCAACAATTTTATAGTATTATAAAAGTCTTAATATTATAAAAAACAATTTATGTACATGTCTATTAATTTATAATAAATATATTTTAACTTTTGATTTTAATTATGTTACATGCAATATTTCTTACATGCAATATTTTGATTTTTTGTCACTATATTCATTGAAATTTTAATTGTATGGTAGAAGCCTGAAATAAATGAAATTTAATTTAGATAAAAATAAAAATTGATATATAAATGATTGAGTATTATTAGTATTGCATTGCTTATAAATTAATATTAAGAATTAGAGATAAATTAATAAAAAATATTGTGTAAAATTAACAATAATAATTAAAAAATAAAATAATTGTGTAACATTGATATTAGTAATTAAAAAATAAATTAATTAAAATAATTGTGTAACATTAATATTAATAAATTAACAATAAATTAATTAAAACTATCACTATCATAATCCACTATCATAATAACACAAAAATGAAATAGGTAACTTAAAATATGAGTAGAATGGACGGACGGTTTATCTCTTATAAAACATCGCTGTATTGTTTTGGTGTCATTTCCCACGTGCCCGCGGTTCCGTAGTAATGACCTCAACAACTGACACACGTTAAATACGATTTAAGAGACTGAGAGATTGTTTTGTTTCAATTTTCCCATATCATGCATCAACGATAACAAAAAGTTTTTACGTTTTTGATGATAGTATAAAAATTAATTTATTACGTTTATGATACTGCTAATAAGGTTTTAACACTATGTATTATACTGAAGCTAATTTTTATATATTAAAAATAACGCTTTATTATAATAGTAATCTTCTTCGTACCATTATTTCCGGTATTTACCCAGGGTCTGCTTATAATCTTATGCTGATTTGACGTGTTCCTAGTTTTACACAGATCGTTTGACCTCCGCAACCCAGAGGGCGAGCCAATAACTCATTGGATATGACCAAGTTGTCTATCAAGAGTTAACGATTTTTATACGAAACATCTGCTTCAAGCGGGAATCGAAGCCGGGACCGTCGAGGCTCAGGCTCGGTACCAGCACGCCACAAAGGTAGTTGGTTATACTTGGATAAGATATAGTCTCTATTTCCGGAGGTCTATACCTTACGTCTGTTAGGACCAACATGGAAAATTTAGTCTTGCATAAATGGATCCTATTCGCAATACTAAAAAAAGTAGACAAAAGTAACCGTAATAAAAACAATGAATTATTTGGTTATTTTATTACAAAACGTAAGAAAACATGGCATTTATAATAAAATTTTAATAAATTTAAATATATTTGTATAAAAAAATAAATTACAGACTAAGTCTAGACTGACTAAATTGGTTTCAAAACAACACTATAAAAAGTATACATTATAATTCAGCTAAATAGGTTGTAAGGTAAGGTATGCAAATGTCATAATTACGAGTGCTATTTTATTGCCTTATTCAAAACCGAGGAGGAAGCTTTTTGATTTGACAGATTTATACATTATGTAGGTTAGGTATCATCCAGTTTGATGATGGATATGGTTCGCTGCTGATCTGATCTCCACTTGTCATCGATTACTGCATCCACTTTTGTAAAATAATTTTTTGCTTTATTTCTGAAGTAAAAACGTTGTTTAGCCACATTGAACGATTTAAAATCTGAACGTATGGATGGTATGGACGGAGTGTGCATGTATGATTCTAGATATGTAATAATTAAAAAAATATATTTCAAAGTTTAAAATTTCCACTTATATCATCTGTCTCCATGACATTTTTTTTTTCAAAAATATCTTTATTTTTTTAAATACAAAAATTCACAAATCCTTATACTTTTTAATTAGAACGCTTTGTAAACAAAGGTTTTCAACTAGTAAATCGACTTGTATAGTAGATGGAATTTTTTCACATTTCTTCGATTACATTACCACATTAACATAAGACATTTTATGATAACACCATTAAAATTCTCTTTTATAATTAATTTCCTTAACAGTATCGAGACGCTAACAATCTGCATTAACTATTTTTGGTCTGTCCTTGCGTATATCAGAGATCCTGACGTCACACAAGGTGTTTCCTTTATCTAAGCATAAAAGTTTATTGTATTTGAGTCTCTATGTTAATGTAAATAAGAGCTATATTGTGGGGTGGCCATGATATACATGACAGGAAAAGCTGCCTTCTATACGGGGCTTCCGCATTATTATCCGGTTTTTTTGAATACCGTCTAATTAAATAGCATCGTATATGGACGTTAGATGAAGCAAAAAAAAACTAAATTGGTTTAGTTACATTTTAATAAACTCTATTATTTTACAATTGCTAAATAAGCTTAATTTTTTTTGGTCATGATGGTTGGCAAAAAGCATACGGTCCGCCTATGGTATGGTAAGCAGTCACCTCAACCTATTAACGCTTGCGATAATTGAAGTATCACATGCGCGTTGTCAACCTAAGGGATAAGAGGGAATGGTTGTGCATGAAACTCAACAGTACTGATACTGTTACTTGACGCCGATTTTCTGTGAGAGATTAGTCGCCAGTCGAGCCGGCACATTTGTGATGAATGTGTTGTTTTAAATTATTTCAAAAACATAAAAATTTACACGAAATCAACATCGGTAAAATTTTGCATGGAATTCTTCGACTGTTGAAGTAAGTAATAAATTTCATAGATACAAAGGTAATTAGTGTTTTTCCTTAATTGCAATAAGCGAATAAAACTCGTCGGTTGAGTTTTGTTCAAACAACATAGCCAGTCTTATCTTGTTTCCGGCCATAGATAACTTAGTTCTTTTATGGAAAGAATTTTAATTTGTTTCGTTGAAAAAATCTCTGACGTATATAATTATATAAAAAAACTATTATTAATTCAAATTATATTCGCGCAATACGTCTTATTAGCGTAAAAACTATTGAAATTATATACACTGTAGCATTGTTTAATTTAGTATATAAATGTACAGAATTAAATAAAATATTTATGTAATATAATGTGTGTCTCAATCATATTTCCGACCAAAGGGTAGAGGTAGTTGGGAGAAAAAAGAGATATCAAGGGTGGGAGGTTGGTCCTTCGTTCCTTATACGACGCTTTCAAATCGATAGTGCATGATGGTGGTAATACTACCCGTACGTACATGCTCCCCATCTGTGACGCTGTCGAGGCCACTAGAGCCCATAACAACAGACATGAAAAAATCATGCGTGCTCGTTGAAGCCCATAACAACAAGGCTCCTCTACGTCTAAAAAAATAAAAAATAAAAAAAAACTTATCAAAATTTGTTTTAATAATAATAATAATATGTACATTGGGCGATATCGGTAGTTGTAATAAATGTAAAACATTGAAATATGCGTTTTTGTGACAGCAGATTGTCATCAGTGTGGTCATATATCACGCTTAATAAAGCAGGGTCCACCCTTTGAGCGACGGGGAAAAGCGATCAAAATTAAATAAGGCGGTATCGGTAATCCGGACCGTCCCATCAATCGCGCGGATGTCGCTTCGCACAATGGCTAGCTCTTCCCAGCTTTGCTTCGCGATACAATGACTGTGTATATAATGGTAGCTGGATGCGGCATCATGGCAGAAAATAAAATTATTTCAATATACATCTACCCACTAGTAAAAATTCTGTTAAAAAAATTGATAAGGTATTTGTTGCTGTAAGGTATTTTAAGACATTTATGATTAAGACAATTTTTACGAAAGTGGGAAGTATTGTTATAGATGGGATGGGATTTTAAGCTTCAAGTGCTCCCACCTATAGTACAAAACGTAAGTATCGTAAGTAATTAGGACCAAGGCGTAGGGATGTGACGACCCCATCGCCCGCTGTTGGGATAACCTCTGTCACAACAGAGATTATTCCACCAGTGCAATCAGTCACACTGGTGGTAGGTCTTTTGTTGCAAGAGGCCGGCTAGGTAGGTACCACCGCAGTGTCCAATATTCTGCCGCCAAATAGTAGAGTTCAGGCACTACTGTGTTCCGGTTTGAAGGGCATTGTACGCTAATGAAATTACTGGGTGAATGAGATTTAAGAACTAATATCTCGAGGTTGGCAACGCGTGAGTGGCACCTACTAATGGTGCTGCAAGCGCTCATAGGCTGCGGCAGCCACTTACCATCAGGTGGGCCGTATGCTTGTTTGCCAACTTCTAACATAAAAAAAAAAATTAAAAAAAAAAAACTGTAATTTATTAAGACGACCCATTCATTTCGACGGCTCTTTTGATATTTTTTCTTACAACAGTTCATGTCTTTCATTTACACAATTAGTAACTCTTTTAAAGGTGAATTTGTATACGGTTTTATAATAGGAACCCAGAATGCCCAATCTCCCACACCGTTTTTTCCCTTTATTTTTGCCAGTCTCATCCCTTCCTTCCTATGCCTTGCGATGGCAACGCGCATGTCATACTTCAAGATTTACAAGCATTCATAGGTCCGGTGATTGCTTACTATCAACTGGTAAAAAACGTTGAAAAAAAAAACTGTTTGATTTGATTTGTGTAATAGTCACTATTTAATTTATTAACACTTATATAATAAGTATCAATTTTTTATAAATTAACCGGTAATGATATGCCTAATTACATCACATGCATCATTCAAAGCTTTAATCTAATCACAGCAGTGAGTAATCATCCATTACCTATTAATGTAGTCTTGAGATGACTCAAGTTACTTATATCACTTAAACTAGCTATTATAGTATATTTTTGCATGAATTATCATATAATAAGTCTAACTTTTTACGATGCTAATTTTTACTACAATATCCATAACTTTTTTTAATAGATAATTAATATATTTAATATAATGAATACTTATTACTTATTATTACTTATTATTATAATAAGTAATAATCTTTAATTAAATAAGCTTCTTCTTTTTCGTATGATAACTCCCTGTATTTTTTAAAGGAAAGGCATTTGATAGGTTACTAGGTTTTACATAGAGCGATTGTCATCTCACGTCTGCAACAAAAGGGTGACCAGTAACTCATTGGATAAGAGCAAATTACATATCAAGAGTTTAATTATTATCAGATGCTATGTGGTAGCAACCTGGACCGACAGCTTAACGTGCTCTTCGAGGCATTGTTGTGAGACCAACAAGGATAAACACCCAGATCAAATCGATTTTAACATTACTCCCACCTGTTCTTTTCTCGTACTTTGTTTCCGCTTCCCGTTTCCCTTCATCTCATCAGAAATGGTGACAGCTTACCCTAAGAACTCAGTGAAAAATAATTAAATTAAAGTACATATTTATCTTCGTACATCCATACTTTAGAAATACCCTTTTGAACCCATAACAATACGTGGATCCACAGCACCCTGTCATAATAGTGATCGATCAGTACTGATGACCTACGATTACAATTTCCTATTTTTATCTCTTTTTGTTTTGTAAAGATGAGTTTTTTTTCAGTATCAATGAACTAGGTCCACCGGTGACGAGTCCTTCAAAGATAATATTAATGTAAGTATCAGTATCCACAATTTGCATTTCATTCAATGATGTAGGCCTCGGAGACACAAATTCCCATCTACGTTTTCCTTCTTTTTTCTTCTCACTTCACTTCTAGAATCACGAGATAAAAGCGGTTAGTGTGAAAATACACATGTTTACTGATGTTCGTCAGTCAGGAGATATGTTGTATGTCGACTTTGTGGTATTAAAGTACTCCTGTGACGACAAATTTTTTGCTACTTACTGGTGGTAGATCTGTTGTTGCAAGAGGCCGGCTAGGTAGGTACCACCGCAGTGTCAAATATTCTGCCGCCAAATAGTAGTGCCTAAGCATTACAATTTGGCGGCAGGAAGGGCACTGTACGCTAGTGAAATTACTGGGCGAACGAGATTTAAGAACTAATATCTCGAGGTTGGAAACGCGTTAGTGGCACCTACTACTGGTGCTGCAAGCGCTCAAAGGCTACTGCAACCGCTTACCATCAGGTGGGCCGTATGCTTGTTTGCTAACTTCTAAAATAAAAATAAAAAAGAATTAATACTATATTATCAATATCATCAAAAAATTTTCTCATATCTAAAAAGCATTTAGTTGTAAAAACTGCATAAAAGATTACAAACCGAATTCAACGCAATATGAAAGCGTCTTTCCAGTTTTAAAGCCTCAGCTAAAGCAAACAGTCGTAGTGACAATCAAAGGTCAATCTACGTATTTAAGATGGTCTTAAAAACTCGTTATAGCATCAAACCACCTGCCTGATATTTCAATTTCCAACTACTTACCGCTAACACTTCTAATTACTTTTGAGTACCCATCTAAGTACATACATAATCATAACTAATATAAATCCGAAAGTGTGTTTGTTTGTTTGTGACTTTTTCAAACCTACCGATTATGATGAATTTTGGGACACATTTTTTTAAACAATATTAGTAATGCTTTGAAAAAGCATCCTATCGCCCCTCCAAATGAGCTCGAAGCTTGTGCTAGGAGTGAGTACGACATTAGCCTAGGGGTCAGGATCAAGCCCACGACTCTGGCGTTAACGGAGCGGAGACGGCCATTCTACCGTTGAGCTATTGAGGGTTCCCCGGATATAGACACGGAGACTGTTATAGGCTACTTTTTGTAGCGAAAACTTTAAGTGGTGAAATAGGGGATGCAGATATGTCTGGGGAACCGATTATTTCTATATTAAAGGGGCTTAACAAAAATCGTATTTCACACGGCTAAGGCTGCGAGCAAAAGCTAGTTTTTTAATAAATTATGAGATAGCGTTGGTAATGATTTAAAAATATTAACACAGTAATTGAGTTTCGCTTGAGTAATGAGTATTTCGCTTTAGGCTACTAATTAATTATATTTAGTTTCTTCCGTAACACATTTACTAGTTTTGATGAGGTTAAAAACAGCGACGGCTCAATCCATCTTATATATTTCAACGTACATGAGTGATGACGATGTAATTAGATAATTATTTCGTGAGACACACGTCCATACGATACATTATTTATGACTTGGTTTTATGTTTTATATTATTTATATTTTCAGTATATATATCTGATATTATGGGATATAATGATCAGTCACATGCGTGGTGGTGGACCACGCACATTGGAAAAGGGTTCTGCAGCTTGATGATGAAGAATCTTAAGGACTTTAAATATTAACTTACTTGTGGTTGCGAAAACCTCCAATATAATTTTTAAAACCTTTTTATCATCAAAATCAATAAATATACGCTATATACGCACACTCAAAGGCCCACATTGGGATATTGATATCATGTGTCGGGGGTCCGGAACACATGCCTGTATGATCAATACAAACATCTGCTTTGAGTGGAACGAACTCTCGACCTATGGCGCTTAAGCTAAGTTCGTTACAGCTGTAATATACATATAGAATATAAAGAAAATCAAATTATCCTAAAACATCTTGTATTTTGAACTTGTGTCCACCTGTATAGGTCTCCAAGTAGGCCGATATCTGTAATCTGTCGCGCGCGCATTAATCTCGCGATGATAGTCCAAGGCCGCCCTTAGAAAGGCTCGGCTCGAGCTTAGCCTAAATATTTAGACATATTGTTATGCGCAATGCCCCAATTCATTTATTAGCATTTAAATTATAATAATAATTTCCGATTTTATCTCAATGATTTCAAGCTAATCCGATATCCTATAGTGTATATAATGTGTAATAATGATTTTTTTACAATATCTTTAACTAAGTTGGGGAGTGTGCCTCGACGGTCGCGGGTTTGATTCCCGCTCGGTGCAGATGTGGGTATTGATTTTATAAATATCTGTTTCGGTCTGGGCGTTTGTCCTTGTGGGTC
This sequence comes from Hestina assimilis, assembly GCA_023373885.1. Lineage (NCBI taxonomy): Eukaryota > Metazoa > Arthropoda > Insecta > Lepidoptera > Nymphalidae > Hestina > Hestina assimilis. The sequence continues at coordinate 16,067,478 of CM041745.1, forward strand.
TCCCCATCGTGCCTCGGAAAGCACGTTAAACTGTCGGTCTCGGTTGTTATTATAACATCTGATAATAATCATTAAGTCTTGATAAGGTATTTACTCTTATGCAATGAGTTACCGGATGGCAATCGCTCTGTGTTAAAACTAGTAATCTTTTAAATCAGGATAAGAGTAAGAAGCAGACCCTGTGTAAAATACTGGGATAGTGTTGGGAAGATGAAGAATTTCTAACTAAGTTTATTAATGGGATTGAAAAAAATTATATTAAAAGTTTTCACATTTAAAAAACCTTTTTATTATTCTAAGCATTTATGTTGTATATATTTTATAAAACTACAAACATCAATACATTCTGAACCCGGAACACCTTATATGGCATCGAGCTGCCGACAGCGAAGGTGGCGTCATGCAAAGCCTAGATTAGGATCTAACTAGCACCCAACAGATACTAACTTGTAACTTGCTACCTGATCCTGCCTGTATAGTGTATATCCCTGACATGTTTTCTGAAATAAATGTTAAATATAAATAGATTTATAAATGATAGCTTCTTAAGGAAGTTTTAATTGTTAAAAGAAATCTTTAGTCACTTAAGTACTTATGGATTTATTCACAATGTGGTAGACAAGTGTAGCATTTGTGTCTTTTAACTTTTAAAGTGAAGAAACATAGTAAGAAAGTATATATTTTATACACTTCTGGCATGTATTTAAAGCATTTAAAGTTCGTTTTCACAACCTCTTACGAGCGCATACAGACTTTTAAGCTCGTATCTGCTTGTATTACTTGACATATTCTTGTCTCCTTATGTACGTACTGGATTTATCGCGTACATTTTTGATGAATACATATTATATGACCGTAAATATATGGCCTTATACATGTCGAAAATACAGTTTTGTAAATACTTGATTATGCTTGTTATGACAATAAAAAAAGTTGAAAAATAATATTGTATTTATGGCATATAAAATTTCCTTCGTGTAATTCGATAGCTTAATAATTAAACACGATAATTAAAAATTAGTTGTTTTCATTTAAAAAAACTAACTAAAATCTGAATAAAACGATCGTATCTGCGTCGGCCTAGCGACAGTTGACTCGTCTGACAGTAAATCACGATCAAGTGCGCCCGCGAGTCGGAACTGTCGCGCGAGTTATGCAAGAAGAATTGGACCGCCACATGACTATAGATCAGTGTCCCAATAGGCTTAGTATTATAAAGAAGCTTATAACGGCTCTCAAGGTATTGACATACTTGATTCCTATTTGAAGGAATTTGTGCCATAAATATTCGTTGATTTCAAAAATCAATTTTTGTTTCAAATACCATTCGACGACGACAACGACGACGACGACGACGACGACGTTGTGGCGCAGCGGTAGCGAACCTGCCTTAAACGCCACAGGTCGCGGGGTCGATTCCCGCTCGGAGCATAATATTTTCCATATTTTCCGGTCTGGGTGTATTTGTCCTTGTCATTGTGAATGTTTCCGGACCCCCGACACAGGATATTACTATCCTAGTGGGGCCGTTGAGTGTGCAACGTTTATTTATTATTTATTATTCTTTATCTCTATAACCTTCTGTTTTCCGTTTTTATCGGTAAGCAGTCACCGCAACCTATGAACGCTTGCGATACTTGAAGTATCACAAGAGCATTGCCACACCAAGGAACAGGAGAGACGGGATAAGAAGGGAAAAAAAGGAAGGGAACCGAAGGGGTAGAAGATTGGGCCTCCGGCGCTCTCACATATCGCACGAAACGCAACTGCACCAAATGATACTGTTACTTAACGCCGAAGCGGGAATTAAAACCTAAACCTGTGGCGCTTAATTCAGGTTCGCTTTCACTGTACCACAAAAAAAAAATCTAACACTAGCATGAAAATTAAAAGAAAATAATTAATTATTTAATGTATGGTTATTCATCATAATTCAATCGCTAAGCCATTGAAAATCAAACCAGTAGAGAGGCATGTAAACAGATCTATTAAACAGCCCACGGACAGTTCAATGTAATCTGGAACATACGGCCTGTCTGCTCTAAGGCTTCGCGGTGTCGTAGACTGATAAATTGTGAGCTAATAAACCAGCTGTTTATTGTTGTCGACTTTCAGGAGTCCGTTGCCATTAGTGACCACTGTTGCCTCTAATCCGATAGATGCGGACGATTCACAATGACTGGTCTCTTTGACTTGTAACTATTCGCTTTTGTATTTTATAGGTTGCTGAAATTCGTTTATTTTAGAGAATAAAAATTAAATAATGTTATAAATTTACGACGTTGTGGCCCAGCGGTAGCGAACCTGCTATAAGTGCCACAGGTCACAAGTTCGATTGCTACTCGTTCCAGATGTTTGTATTGCCCATAAATGCAAGTTCTCCTGTCTGGATGTGTTTTTCGTTTTCATTGTGTATGTTTCCGAACCCCCGACACAGGATACAACTATCCTAAAGTGGGCCGTTGAGTGTGTAGCGTTAATTATTAATTATTATTACAAATTACTTGATCTTAATGTTACTTACTTCTTTATCTAGTAATTCGCATCATTATCCACATGGACTACGTAATTTGTCGAAATAAAAAGCATCATTGTTTATTTATTTTACGTTCGCTACCGTTGCGTCACAGCGTCATCAAGAAAATAATTTGATCTATAAGAAATTTTTAATAAAATAGAAGTATAATTTTGATTTTACGAATTAATAGTAACAAAGTGTTAGTTAATGTAATGAAAATAGTCGATGTGAGAGAAGCAGGTGCGGTGTCGATGTTTACAAGATACTTTATAGCGTTGTTTGTCGGTCGCCTTGACGCAGCGCCCTCGCGGCTCGGGAATGCGGCCCGCTGGCGTTGCGTCAGCGACCATAGCAGGAGCCGTTGTGTTATGATCAATTCCATTTATTATATTAATTATAGCTAAAAAAACCTACTCTGTAATTGGATTTTTAATAGAATTCAAATTTTTTATTTAATAGTAGAATTTGTGCAAAATTTGTGTGGTCAAAAATATATGTATTTTGTTTCCGTTAACTAATATTTAATGTTGTCATTAAAATTGATATAATTTTTTTTCATTCAATGCTGACACATTTTAATTGTTTCTAAATTGTTTTAAGCAGACTGATATCGCGTTGAACTCTTAACTGCGCGCGGACGAAAAATCTCAAATATCTCATGATGTTTTTCTGTAAGCAGAAATCTATACATTCTACGCTTCTTTATTTGTATTTTATTTAGATTTAGACATTCAGAATAAAGTGTATTAACAAACGTAGAATAAAGAAGTAAGTATAAATTATGTATATAATTATGATTGCGAATAACTTGATCACCATCAGCACTAATCATTGCATATAAACACAAGCGCCACGACGCCGACAAGAGACTGGTTCGTAAATAAGACGAAGTAAATAAAGCAAATACTTCGTAATTTGTAGCGCATTCTCGAGAACTATCGGCTATAGAACTGTTCGCACATTTGCGACGTTTGATATAGATTTATTATTAAATAAAGTTTCCAGCTAGGTATGTACTGCAGTGTCAGTTATTCTACCGTAAACTGCATACTGTCTTTTGGTTTGAAGGACTTCTGTAGCAAGTTAAATAACTTGGTAGAGGATATTTAAGAACAATAATTGCATGGCGTTGCAAGCGCTCATAGGCTACGACAGCCGCTTTCCATCAGTTGGGTTCTATGCTTTCTTAATTGCTATTTTAGTCACATATAAAGAAATAAGATACTCTAAATATATAGTAGTCATAGTTTTGAATCACACTGATAGTTGTATGACCAATACAATGGCTTAAACTTTATTTAATCTGTCTTTCCCGTTCGATCTCGCCTCAAGTAACAATGATGCCTATGAAGTTACAAGTCGACACAGGCTATGGTGACAGAGTACCATCAGACGGTACCTACGTTTGTCTTGCTGTCATAATTATTATAACAAAAATTGGGGTACCATTAAATCACTATTTTGTGTACAACTCCGTGGTCTAGCTAGACTATTCATATAGAAGTATAATCGTACATAAACATAGTATCCTAGTTCTAGTACATCTGTACTTTTAATGTTGTTGTTTGAAGTTATTCATCTTTAAGAAATAATTCATTCCTGTCTTATGTATGTAAATGTATCTTATATATCGTGATATATAGCGCCCACTTGCTTTGATAATGTATTTACTTGTATCTGCGCGTAATCGCGGGAAAACATATGGCGCGTTATCTACTGCGTCGTTCTTATATCACTCTATGAGGTATTATTTAAGAGCTCTATGAGTTATTGATATTTGTGTTACAATGTTTTACACGTACTTAAAAAATATTTTGAAATGTTACTTCATACACATGACGTAAATATGTTTTCTTGTAGGCAGATGACGTCACTGCAACCTCGATACTTGAAGCATCACATGCGCGTAGCCAACTCGAAGGAAAGGATGGATGGGGTAGGGAAAGGTAGCAAAGGGGTAGGAGATTGGGCTTCCGGCGCCCTCACTCATCGCACGAAACGCAACAGTATCCTGTAACTTTACGCCGATTTTCTATAAGAAGGTAGTACTTCACTGGTCGACCCATTTGTGCTGAAAGAAGCACTATTATTAAAATATTTTTATGTTAGTAATTTATAAGTTATCTTCGCGGTCGGCGGAACAGAACCATTGAAGTGATTGATATAATTAAACTAATTTAATATAACCTTACAGACATAAATTGATTTAATTGATAAATAAAGAGAGGTGTAAAATCTTCGATAATGACTCCTGCATCCATCGCATGCTAACAATTCCCAGCACGAGCATTAAATCAATATAATAGCCGTCAATATGATAATCACTATTTAACCTACCATTTGAACTTATATTACCATAGAAATTCTTAAACATTACATTCATTGAAGCATTTGTTTTAAAAGAATTCCTACTCTGTGTTCTGATGCTGTATTGTATATTGTGCCACTGCATTCTGTTTATTATTGTGTTTGTTTTATTCAATTGTTTATAATTGCTTCATGTGATTACTGTTATTTATTTATTAACACAACTCGTGTTTAGTTGTTTTTGTACTTATGTAATTATTAATTAATAGTGTTTTATAAACCTTTGTGTCAACTGAACTTTGTATTGTGTCAAACAACTAAATGCTATCAAGAATAATATTTAGTTTAATAGCAAACGTGATGTGGGTTCTATAGGATACTGTGGCTTGTGAAATTACTATGAGAAATAAATTTAAGAACCAATGTCCCGAGATTGGCTCATTCATAGGCTTTACTCAAAGTTTTACGACAACAGCTTACCATCGGAAGAGTCATATGCAGGATTGCCAACTTAGTATAAAGTAAGACCTTCTCGCCACCGCATACAACAGTGACAATCGCGGGTGGCAATAATAATTTTTTGTCCCATGGTGTATATATGGTTTCTTTTCCTACGATGAAAAGCTCGCTTTGTCTCCGGTACCAGGATAAGCAAACGGTTGCTAGGCTCCATCTCGCCCCCCCGGGACTGAGCTCCGCTACCAAGCGGAGCCATGTGATTGTCAGGTCGCGTTGGTTTGTTCTCCAAGAGTTCCCGTAACCTGACAAAACACTGAGGTCGGCCACCGAGGAGGTTTTAGTGGGTCCCCATGACGTTTCCACCTTGTCATGGAACCCCACATAACCCGTTGTTCCTCCCCAGGACGCCGGGTATCTGGCAGTAGATTTCCTCCCCGACAACAAAAAAAAAAAAAAAAACGGTTGCTAGGCTACCGGAAGGTTGAGTGAGCTAATTAGTGTCATCTTGCAGGGAGAGAATCGGGCATATTTGTCCCTCGTGCCAGGGACTAAAAGCGAACTTTTCAAAAAATTAAAATTTTTAAATTTTATACTAAAATAAAAATCAAATACTTGACGACGTTGCAGCGCAACAGTAGAAATCTTTCCTTCAGCGCCATAGGCCGCGGGTTCGATTTCCGTTAAGAACAGATGTTTCTATTGATCATACAGGCATGTTTTCCGGTGTCGGTGTATTTATCCATGTCAATGTGTATGATCTGGACCCCCGACACAGGATATAACAATACTAATGGAGGCCGTTGAGTGTGTAGTGTTTATTTATACACGCTACGCTAATATAAAATATTAGCAATACTTTTTCAAGACATTAATAATTATTCTCATTTTCCTCTCTAGCTAAGCGTGCAATTCGTGCTGCGTGTGGGTAATAATTACCTTTGGGGTCAAACTAAGAACCACACCTGTAACATATCTTAACAGTACAAGTTTGTTGGTGGGCAATTTTCATAAAAAGGCTGATTAAAACGGACAATTTTTTTATAAGTAGTTTTTTTTTTTATGTTAGAAGTTGGCAAACAAGCATACGGCCCACCTGATGGTAAGTGGCTGCCGCAGCCTATGAGCGCTTGCAGCACCATTAGTAGGTGACACTCACGCGTTGCCAACCTCGAGATATTAGTTCTTAAATCTCGTTCGCCCAGTAATTTCACTAGCGTACAATGCCCTTCAAACCGGAACACAGTAGTGCCTAAGCACTACTATTTGGCGGCAGAATATTGGACACTGCGGTGGTACCTACCTAGCCGGCCTCTTGCAACAAAAAGACCTACCACCAGTGTGACTGATTGCACTGGTGGAATAATCTCTGTTGTGACAGAGGTTATCCCAAAAGCGGGCGATGGGGTCGTCACATCCCGACGCCTTTGTAGATTGCTATTAAAAATGATAAACTTTCAAATCCAAACATAACTTAAGTACACTTTCATGTACATAAAACTTTTACTTAGACCACACTAATTAGATAATTAGAATATAACATTATAATTCGGCATTGAATACGTTAATTATGATATAGATCTTAGTTGAATTACAACCAGGAAATCTTAGATACGAGGCCCAAAATTATTATAGCAAAAAATAATTAATTAAGGCGTTTGTTTGTATATTAACTTAATTTAAGAGACCATTAAATGGTTGCTATGCATAAAATAATAGTTATATATTAAAAAAAACGTAGTGTATTTTTTCTGTGTGCATTAAATAATTTAAAAAAGTTGTTCAGAAGAAGTTTAATATTTTAAGTTTATTATAAATTGGTTATAAAGAATCTTATGTAAAATGAAAATGAATTATTTTATTCAACATATAAAATGGTACACTTATTTGTTGAAAGTCAGGTTCTAGCACCGTCTCCAAAATAAGATCTCTACCTGAGTAGAATCAGCAAAACAAACTCAGGGGCTTATATTTTTTTAATTTTTAATTAAATAGAAATTATACTAACTGAACTTTTAAAAAGCCTGGAGCAAAAGTCTATAAAAAAAGACCTAAGAAAACATGGAAGTAATGAATATATCTGTAGGAAATCGAAAGTAGCGGGAAATTATATGTATATCTTATTATTTGAATAAACATAGGAAAACCACTTATATGCCTATAAATTAAGGGTTAAATTACCGTATCATAGTTCAATCAATGTTGTGTAACCCTGTTTAATTTGTGGAAAAAGCGTGATGAGCGTGAGCATCGGGGTCGAAGAGACACCGTGCGCTGGTAAGAAACAGAAGGTTCCTATTCGCTGACTGGTCATAACCTCGTTTAACTTCAGGCACCAACTATGTAAATTAAATTTAATTGTCTTCTTGTAATCTCGAAATAGCTGCCTTTCTCCAAACAGTCATTTACTTGTGAGTAAAAATATAAGACGACCCTTTTGAAATGGTACTGATTATATACGACGAAAGCATTATAGGTAATTTTTAAGCTTTGAATCTTTTTCAGCCTTCTCAAAAATGTAGGCGTAGCTTGAGAGGAATCAACTACATAACAATGTCCTCTGATCAGGACAAGGTATCAGGCAGCTATCCTTGAAACTGTTTAGTACCATGTGAAGAAAAACATCATGAAGAAACCTCCATCTCGTAGAAAAATCGTAGTGGTGGTCGCTTACTGGTTTGCTGTTGGTTAGCCACCACCACACGTTGGTAAAAAAATCGTAAAGTAACTGCTTGTAAGCTGCGTTTCGTGGTCAGCCAGCGTATAACAACTTAACAAGTTAAATCTTAAAAGATCGCCAACGCAGTCAGTGTCAGCCATGTTGCAGATGTTCATGGGCCGTTTGCCCTTTCTCACATTAAGACATATAGTATACTAAACCATACTAGAAGTGTTACAATATTTTTAGTCATAGTATTAAAAGTACTACAGTTGTAAACAACAGAAGTCTCTAAAGTACAAGATCGAGATCATCGCTTGAAGTTGACCATTGTTTTTCGTCTACGACTGTTCTGGAGCAGCTGTGGTAGTGAATTTGACAAAAAAGGACTTATATAGACTATAGTATATACATATGTTTCAGTCTGGATCATTGTGCACACAGAATATAAACCGCAAACCGTTTAGTGTTAGCCGTGGATTAATTTATTCTATCTACGAAGTTTTAAGAGTCTAAGATAAAAAACATTTAATTTTGAAAATTGAAGAATTAAAAAGATGACATTCTAACGAAGCGTCACATTAATGGTTACTTCAATTTTTCACCATACAGAAAATTATTGTCGTACCATATATAAAAGGACGAATCGTTGAAATACGACGTAGTAGTTACAGTGCTGTGCAATTTATTATGTAATCTAGCAAAGGGATTAAAAGCATTGTTGATTACAATAAGTTGTTCATAATGTTAACCTACTTGGATGAAATAGATAAAGACTTATCTATATCCTTAGCTTAGTTTGATTCAAAATGAATACTGATAAAACCACAGGCATGGTTTAAAACAAGTTTTTTTTATATAAAAAGTCTTGATTTGAAAAGCAATTATATAAGAGAAGACAGTTTTAAATACTTTAATTATCTTTTCTAGCATATAACCCTCAACCTACCACAATCGTGTCTCGTGTATAATTTGTTTTCGCAGACACGTTAGAAAGCTAACGCCGTCAAGTTTTGATGACAATTATTGCTGCAATTAATTGTTAATAGCTGTCAATCGTTCCTGAAGAAAAGACAACCGTGTTCCATGACACAAATATATTCTTATTTTATTTTGAATTTTAAGTTTTGTGTTGTCAATAAAAAATCGTTGAGTGGTTTGGGACTATAATTAAATATCATCTATATCTGTCTGTATAAATATTTGTTAGTGGGAGTAGAACCTGCGACCATCGGTTTTTTTGGCAGGCAAACTCTGACCGAATGTTCGTAAAGTAAAACTTGCATGAAGCATGCGAATTCAATTATTCTTTGTAACCTAAAATTATGTATATCAAAGTATCAAGTCATCAAATATGTAACAAGCCATATAAAATACATAGCCAATTGTATCCATATACAGGTATCCTTTGTCCCTCATACGTCCAGGTCTTGGTCAGCTCGGTGACGTCACGCATTGTCAGGATACGTGAGGTCGTTCACACCGCTGATTGATGTACACTACGTGAGACAGTATCCTGCGACAGAGCTTGGCTTGTGCACTGCTCTGATCCGGCGACCGATAATTATCGGTCCGGGAATTATTAGCAATATTTACTATGTGATCTTCCGTTATTCATATTTTACCGGTTTGGTTACTAGAAGCTATTTCTGCATCTAATGGTATTATTATGACTTGATTTGTGTATGATTTTTTAAATTATCTACTAATATTATAAATGTGAATCTTTGTGTGTTTGGATGTTTAGATATTGGGGTGTTTGTTACTAAATCACGCAAAAATGGCTAAGCGGGTTTGCATAAAATTTGGCATACGATATTATATTACCAAAATCAACTTTTTATCCCGGAAAATGTAACATTCCCATGGAATTATCAAGAAATATCTTGACACCGTTGTGGCGTTGTGGGTAGCGAGTCTGCCTTAAGCCTCGACGGTTGCGGGTTCGATTCCCGCTCGGAGCAGATGTTTGTATTAATCGTACAGGCATGTTTTCCGGTCTGGTTGTGTTTGTCCTTGTCATTGTGAATGTTTCCGGACCCCCGACACAGGATATCATTATCCTAATGGGGGCCGTTGAGTGTGTAGCGTTTATTTTATAATTATCAAGAAATGAATTACTGGAAGTATCAACTTTGGACATCGTATAGCTTTTGAACATAACAATATGCACATTACTGAATAGAAAAAGAACTTTTAGATGGTCGTTGGGCATAACAACTACAATAATTCGAGCAAAGCCGCGGGCATCGCTAGTTTATACAAAAACGAACAAATATTCTATTACTTGGTAAGCTAATATTCTTGTTTAAGAGAATTTTGTCGGATCGCAAACTTAACATCCGTCATTCAATAAACTTTAAGATTCGTCATCCGATTTCGGTTCGGGCCTGTGTATAGATGGAGGTAAGTTTGACGCTTTTCATACACCAACACCGATGACCAGTTGACCACGTCGATGGGTTTTGTTCTAAAGAATTCAATGAAGTTTCAAAGTCATTTATTACATATATGGTTCATGCTATTCGCGTGCTATTTTAAATCCTACTCACATTACAAATGTGAAAGTTTTTCTGTTTGGATGTTTGCATGTTTGCTCAGTCACGCATAAACAGTTTGATGGATTGGAATGAAATTTAGAACACTTATTCCTTTTTTTATGTTTCTAAGTTGGCAAGTAAGCATATAGACCACCGATTATGTTTCGATTCAAGAATATACATGTACAATTGTACATCTATATTCTATATTTTTATTCCAAGCTGATACATCCTGTAATTCGTTTATTGTTAATACAACAGGAATCTTAAATTTTACCATTTAAAAGTATATATAGGTGCTAATCCAGATAATAAACGGGTTAAGGTCTAACGGGTGGTAGGTCTTTTGTTGCAAAAGGCCGACTAGGTAGATATTCTACCGAGAAGCAGTATTGTCTTTGGCATTGCCGTGTTTCGGTTTGAAGGGCACTGTAGGCATGTGAAATTACAGGGCAAAGGAGATTTATACTAATATCTAGAAGTTGGAAACCCGAGCGTGATACCTACAAATGGTGTTGCAAGCGCCCCTTACTCAGGTGGGCTTGCTTGCCTTCTAGTAACGTTAAAAAAATTATCATATTTAAAAACATTCGACAACCACTACCCTCCTCCTGAGGCAGTTGGTTAACCAGGTTTCGTGGTTACGTCTCACTTTACTGCAATAAACCATACTTAGTAAGTTAATGAATAGAAGTCTAAAATAGCTTTCTATTATATATTTTTTTCTTAATTAAGGTGAGTACACATTGAACATTTTATAAGAATTATTACTTAAAATGCTTAACAACACTTTCAATAACTTGAACCACAATACAAATGGGAGCACACCCTATTTTTTGCTAACCGCGACCCCGAGGGTTTCTTTTGTTAAATGAAAAGACGTTTTTTTGTCTGTCCGTTTATAACGTTATTGTGATTTAACACTAGATAAAATTAAATAATAAAATATCAATAATATAACTTTAAAAAATATTTTTGTTTTGAAAACCTATTCTTTTTTCTCGCATTAAATTCACATATTCGCATTCAAATTATATAAAATAGTTGAGCAATTGTAATGACCAACATGAGGGTCACAGTCAAGTTCAATCGATACTCAGTAAATATAACGCTACAAACTCAACGGCGTCCAGAAACACATACAAGGACAAGGACCAATACACTCAGACCGAAAAATATGCTTGCATGATCAATACAAACATATTATGCTCCGAGCGGGAATCGAACCCGCGACCTGTGGTGTTTAAGGCAGGTTCGCTACCGCTGCGCCACAACGTCGTCAAATCAATCCTCAGTACACTATTATGAGTTAACCAATAGCATAATAAAATCGCATTACTTTTTCCATAGTTACAGACCTACAATACGAAGAATGCATTTAAATAAAAAACATTCTAGTGATTGGAAAATGTATGCAGTATCACATGTATATGCCAACAAAACCATGAAAAATATGTTTAAATGGACAATAATTCATATACAGCTACCTTTATTACACATATCCAAGTTAACAATCGATAGAGAATGATGTAAAAAAAAGAATCGATGAATCGAAACAAGAATCGCTCTGTGCTAGCGCCATATTTGGTTGTTGTAATAACGAAAGTGGGTGCACGCAACTTGGGTAAAAACCTGTCGCCATCGCGCCGTGACGAACCGTTCTCTGTGAAAGATACGAATAGACCATAGCTTAGGAGCGAATATTCTTTTGTAACCGACTTCAACGATTAAGCGATTCATTGCAAAAAAATATTGTGTGGTTTCATGAATTCTAGGCGATACAATAAAAAAATCACTTTAGAATACAATCCTTTATTGATGTCGGTTAAGAACAGTAATGCTTACCTTTTCAAGTATATTACGAGTGCTAAATAACCATTTTAAAAACGATCACACACTGTTATTACAAAACAAATCCTCTATATTTTTATTCAGTTAACTGACATTTAAAAAAACCAAAAATATATAGCACTAAGTTTGGTTGCCCTGAAGTTTCAACTATGTGTCTTTAAACCGAAAAATAGTAATTTTTTTTTTTTTATGTTAAAAGTTGGCAAACAAGCACACGGCCCACCTGATGGTAAGTGGTTGCCGTAGCCTATGAGCGCTTGCAGCACCATTAGTAGGTGCCACTCACGCGTTGCCAACCTCGAGATATTGGTTCTTAAATCTCGTCTGCCCAGTAATTTCACAAGCGTACAGTGCCCTTCAAACCGGAACACAGTAATGCCTAAGCACTACTATTTGGCGGCAGAATATTGGACACTGCGGTGGTACCTACCTAGCCGGCCTCTTGCAACAAAAGACCTACCACCAGTGAAATGCAAAATACTGTTGCTATAAAAGGCCCACTAGTAAATATGTACAAAATTGATGAAAAAGAGACCTACGAATTTTATTTATAATATACTAGCCGTGCCGTGCGGCTTCGCTCCTGTTTCGCTCCGCTTTGTTCCACCAACTAACCGCATCTCATATCTATACCGCACTTTCTTTCTTATTCCTCAGCTTCTAAGTATAGTATCGTAATGTTATATATGCTATAGCCTTCCTCAAAAAATGTGTTATGGAATGCAAAATAATTTTTCAAATCCGATCAGTAGTTCCAAAGATCAAAGAAACAAACTCTTCAGCTTTACAATATTGATATTTTGTGTGCTTTTTTTATTGAATATCAGCAATGTCTTTTCAAGGCATTACTATTGTCCCTCCAAATATGCTCGAAGCTTGCGCCCGGAGTGGTTACGACAATAGCCCAAGTGAGTCAGGATCGAACCCGCGACTCTCGAGTTAACGGAGCGAAAACGGCACTTCTACTATTGACCTATTGAGGCTTCAATATTTATATTTTAAATATTTAATTATATAAACATAATGAATTTTTGTAGAGTTCAGTCAATGTTTTGCTCACGAGTTACCAAAAACTTGCATTTTTTCACCTCACCAACGAAGCGTGTATGAAATATGCCGCTATTTAAGTAATTTGATCTTATCTAGAATTTTTGGTTATAATTAACACAACTAGTCGCTATGTGATGAAATTTAAACGAAAGAATTTAGAAATAGATTCCTCAAACATTTTAAATAAATTATAATGAATTACGTCTTACAGACGTAGGTATATAAAATTATACTTAAGATCACTTAAAAAAATTACTTTTTATATAAATGACTAACCATATCGTATGGCCGCTGTGACGCAGTGATAGCGAATCATAAGTTCGTTTCAGATATAAGTATAAATTGATCTGGCCTGGCGGTTCCGATCTGGGCATCTATGCTTATTATTGCTAGTGTTTTTAGACTCTCGAAAAACGAAATTACTATGTCTATATAGGTCGTTGGGTGAGTGGCATTTAATTATATATTTATGTTAAACTAGTTTCCGCCAGCGGCTTCGCTCGCCTGAATGACGAAATCATACAATTTTAATACAAACTTTGTAAAGGGGTGGAATTTTAGAAAATGTTAAAACACGTGTTTCTTTATGTTTAATTGTTCGCCTAATACAAAGTTTCAAGCTTCTAGCTCTAATATGACAATACTTCAATACAACTTTTCATCCTCCCTTTGAACCCGTAACATGTTTTTTCGCATTAAAAATGTAGCATATGGCTTTTCTCAGGCTTCACACTATCTGTGTACCAAATTTCATATTAATCGGTTCAGTAGTTTTGGCATGAAAGCGCGACACAGACAGACAGAGAGACAAAGTTACTTTCGCATTTATAATATTAGTAAGGAAGTAAGGATTAGGCTACATTTTAAAATATATCTAGTAATGAGGAGAAGTAGTTGTCTTAAAAAAAAAACAAAATGATGAACTTGAGTTTTTAACTGTTGAAGATGTACAGGAAATATAAATTATATTTTTTTCAACAAAATCAAAATCCTTAACGATCTTTATCTCACCTAAAACGCAACCCAACACAGCTTTCGTTAATACAATAAACGTACAATATAATAAGACGATAAATCTAAGAGTTTATAGCTGTTATTTACAATGATTACACGTTACATTCATTAGTGTGATCGTGCCAGGTTAATTAGAACGATGTATGGTCTCACACATACAACGCTACCTACCAACTTAGTGGAAGGAGGTTATGTTGTTTTAATTGTAAATAAATACATATAAAGAAAATACTAACGACCCTTGTGGGTAAATATAATAAATAAATATTTTTTTATTTTACAAGTTGGCAAGCAGGCATACGACACACCTGATGGCAAGAGGTTGCCATAGCCTATGAGCGCGCGCAACACCATTAGTACAACCTCGAGATATTGGTTGTTGAATCTCCTTTGCCCAGTAATTTCACTAGCCTACAGTGGCGGTAGAATATTAGACACTGCGATGGTACCTACCTAGCTGGCCTCCTGCAACAAAACTCCCACCACCAGTGTGGCTGATTGCACTGGTGTGACAGAGACTATCCCAACAGTGGGCGATGGAGTTTTCACGTCCCGAAACCAGTAACTAATAATATTAATAAGTAAACGATACACATTCAACGGCCCCTATTAGGAGAATATTTAACAATTTTGCTGATAGCGACATACGACGACAGGAGAAAAGCTTACACTGTTACAGAGATTAGGCCTCCGGCGCTCTCACTCATCGCACGAAAAGCAACAGTACCTACTGATACTGTTACAAGTACTTTAAGCCGATTTTCTGTGATAGGGTAGTACATCGTCGGTGCAGCCAGCCCATGGCTCTACTAATAATTTTAGTATATCGTAATATATTTTATAGCACAAATATAATAAAATAATAAATATTGTTGAATTTAAAACCTTATCTCCATTAGTTATGGAGCAAGACCGCTCTATCAAAGTAATTATTAAAGCGCACTCAACCGTCCGTACTGGAGTCACTTAAACTTTAAAAGCAGATAGTTGTTACTTTACTAATTTACTAATAAAAGGGTATTTAAAAAAATAGAGTTATGTTATGACGAAATTGCATGATATGCCATCACAATTTATAGTTGTAAATGTGAATTAGTGTAGATACAAAAAACACATCTTCGCTTAGCTTAGTTTTACTATTAAAATAACTTAGAAATATTTGTACTTTTTGCTCGTTTTGATCATTAGCAAATGTAGAAATATTTTAAAATATTTTTTAAACCTCAGAGGTGTAGCTTCTTTTGACTGTCCCTAATAATATGCGTCTGTGAAATTTCGTCAGCATTTTGTAAGGCTCTTTTTATTACTCTTATTCGTCAGGTTACTAATTTTCCGATTGTAATGTAACTTACTGTAGTTTTCTAGGTTCAGATATAACGAGATTTTTATATAAGCTTTTCAAATCAACAAGTTTCAAAATCGAAGAAACCCCTTTCAACTTTTTATTTTTCAAATTAAAGGTGTCAGCAGTGAAACTTCATTATTGCTAAAACACGAGTGAATCTCTATTAAATAATAAATTATTCTTTATTCACATTCAATCGCAACATCATCAATAACGTAAAAAACAATTTATTGAATAGTAACGATTAAAACTATCGACTATCGCGAGACGAGTCAGAGGTCGTCGCGAAATCACCGAAGATTTCTCCAAACCAACATCGATTATCAAACACTAGCCGCAGCCCGTGACATCATCAGCCTTAAAATAGTTTTTTTTTAAACAATATTAGCAAGTTTATTTCAAGGCATTACTGATACTCTTATTGCTAAATAGTAAGCTGTTAACTTGCGCTAGGAGTGGGTACAGTAGCCCAAGTGGTCAGGATTGAACTCTCCGCAACTCTCGTGTTAACGAAGCGAAGTCGGCCCTTTTAACGTTGAGCTATTAAGGCTTTTTAAACGAGAAATGTTGATAGATTTCTTTGGCATTAGATGTAAAAAAAGTAATAGATATTATATTATATAAAGAACATATACATTCACCCATATTTGGGAAGCATCGAAAAAATATATTGATCTTCTCGTGATTTTTGCAGAAGGAAAACCGGAAGGAAAAGGAAACTTGCAGGTCGTAAAATTCAAAACTGTGTGTCCTTCAACTCATGAACGAAATAGCGTGCTTTATAAATCTCTTTATTAAGAGAAAAAGTATAGGTATGTGAAGGCCTTTGGACAATTACACATTGTTTTTTGCATACAATTATTTTAAATGAGCATTTTTGATGGGATTATTTTTCATAAGAATATTATGTAAGGTCCCTATTTTTAAATATCAGTTAAAATCAATTCAATTCTTGAGGCTTCCAGTTGTGGCAATTTAGCACGGTTTACTTCACTAATGTCACGCAGAATGGAGAAGACGGGAAGGTATGATTTTATATATTTAAATTAAATCATTTTGATGTGAGCTTACAAACAAACAAAAACGTCTTTACTTTTTTAATATTAGTAAACAATTAATATAAACTGGTGATGATTCTATCAAATTATCTAACGAAATTATATAAGCGTCCCGATTCTTGTGTATCGATGAAATATTTGTATAATTTAAAAAAAACGTCGTGTCATTAGCCTACGTTATTTATGTACACTTCCGACCTTTGTCTAAGGAATTTCTTTTCTATAAAGTCACGCCGTGGATTGGACTGCTTCCAATTAAATTCATAAAAATGAATATCTTTTTTTTTTGAATATTTTATTAATTTAATATTTGTAATAGAACATCGTGACACCGCAATTAAAGTCAATCCAAATAGCAATTGCTTATAAAATTATAATGTCGTTACAAAAACGTATTTTATAATATTTTTTTACACTTACATCCAGTACACTATTATATAAAATGTTTCTAATTGTAGTATATGTTTAAAAACTATTATATGGTATATGTTTATAACTATTATATGTTTAAAAACTATTATATTATTAAAGTGAAATCAAGTTTTTTCGTTTATCTTTAGCATGTCAGATTACAGCCGGCCGCGGAGTCTTAATTTATTTTTAATTTTTATTTTACTTTTTACTTTTTTTTTTTGTTAAGATTGAGAACGCAATTTTAACACCCTAAATCGAATAATTTTCCGAAAAAATTCAGTTATATTATGCCAAAAAAAAATTTAACTTGCTTCGTGGTTTAATACAACCAAATAGACATTTTTATAATAGTAAAACTTTCCTTTTAAACAATAATTTATATTTACATAATAGTATGTCTACATAATATTAAAAAAAAGTTATTGACTTACATAAATCACGCGCCTACGGTCGTAAAAAATTATTTCCAATCATTTAATTGACGGCTTTCACTCGAAGCCAATTTATCATTAATTAGGACAAGATATTGATTTCTTGATTGAGATGTATTTTGAAGAGGCAATATTTTGAAAGGAACAATAATATTTTAGCTAGCTGAAGCTGATAATAAATAATTATGGAAGCTGTTATATAAGTTTTGAAAAAGGTTTTTTCAAAGAATTCAATAAAATAGCAATGAATTGTGAGGCGACCGTTGTGGTGTGCGGTAGCGAACCTGCTTCTAGCCTTGAAAGTCGCGGGTTTGATTCTCACTCAGTCTGTGCGTTTATCCTTGTGGGTCTTTCCACCGTGCCTCGGAGAACACTTCAAGCTGTCGGTCCCGGTTGCTATCAAATAACATCTGATAATAATCGTAAACACTTGATAGGTAATTTGCTCTTATCTAATGAGTTACTGGTTTACCAGTTTCTGGTTTCGGAAATTATATGGCAATCGCTCTGTGTAAAAACTAGTAACCCGTTAGTAAATACCAGGAATAATGTATATAGAACCGACAACGAATAAATATTGAAATAATCTTATACATTTTAAATTTAATACCAAAGATATTATATATTACAATTTATATATAAAATTATATTATGTCATGAAGGTATATGCGTGATTAACTCGGCCTACACGTATCTCCACTCTTTCAGACTCTTGACATTTTACGAACGCTCTTTTGTAAAACAAACCAGCTCCACATGAACCACCCAACCTCTCAAGCCTCTAGGTGTTACAATGACACGAGGGGTATATGTGAGGTTGTGAGGAGGTCGTTCTCATGTGGTTGGTTCATGTGGTACACAATACTGTGAGAGACAATGAGAGCAATGAATATGCATGGTGGCATCGGCCGTTGCAATTTGGCTTGAACCGTCTCGTAATGACAATGTGACAAAAATAGCGCGTTGTGGATCGACGCAGGCGCTGGTTACTCGAGACTTATTACGTATATCCTAATATAATAAATGTGACTGTTTGTATGTCTTATTTGTTTGATTGTTTGTTATTCAATGTTTTCTATGGTCTGTCATTTTGGAGAATGGAATGGAAGCATGAAACTCTAATTTTAGTCGAACAATTAAAGATAAAGAAACACGTGTTTTAACATTCAGTAAAATGTCACCCCTGAAGGGGTTGAAGGTTTGCATAGAAGTCCGAAATTTTTGGAACTAGAAGCATTAAACCTTGTTTTAAGTTTAAAAATTAGAGATAAAAACACCCCTGAAGGTGAAAAACGTTTTAAACTTTATATAAAAAAGAAGGTCTATCTTGCCCAAAATTTAATGCAAGCGAAGCCGTGGGCAGAAACTAGTAAATAATATCCCTCTTGCCCCTCCAACTAAGTTCGCAGCTTGCGCTAGGAGTGGGCACGATAATGGCCTAAAGGGGTCAGGATCAATCTTTTAACTACTTTTGAGACTTAAGCTTTGTAATACAATACCTTTTTAAAATGACTAAACATAAAATTGACAAACAGAAAAAAAATATTTGTTGACATTTTACAATATTATATTTTAGAATAGGAATATTATTCCAATTAATTAATTTTTAATATGCTTAATGCGATCAAAATTAATTATTAAACTTAAAATTTAAATATATAATCTAAGATCATTTTGAATTTGAATTTTAAATTAAAGTATTTCTAATTTCTCACATACAAATATTCGCTTTAATGTTTTGATAGTATTTTATTATTTAATTCAATTAGTATGCTCATTTAAATAGATTATAATACAGTAAATGTTTAATAAATATCGTATAATATTAACAACTTTTGTTACTACTATTAAAAATTTAAGAAGATATTTTGTGGAACCAGCTTCTGCCGGTGGTCTTTCCGAACCGATAGGCCTTGGGAACCTTCAAGAGAAGAGCTTATTCCTTTCTTAAAGGTCCCTCCCCTAAAGGTTCCCTCTGGTGTTACAGATGTTCATGGGCGGTGGTGATCAGTTTACGTCATGTGAGCCTCCTGCTCGTTTGCCCTCTCTGATATAAAAAAATTGCTTAGATATATATAATATAGAAAAAGTCTAATCTCTTAATCCATATAAAAATGTTAATAATTGTTTAATTATACTTCAATACATTAGTATTACTGGGCGATGTTATATTAACATAACTATTTGATGACATAATTGCGCGTGCGCCGCCCGTCGCCCGTCGCCAGCGGTTTACGCTTAACCACAAACAAAACTTACATAAGTGTCTATTTATATATTAAATTTCTAGTCAATTTTATTTACTCATTAAGACACATAAAGTTTTAGCCTCAAAGTTTTTTTTACATGACTAGGTTGGCAAGCAAGTATACAACCCACCTGATGGTAAGCGGTTGTCGTAGCCTATGAACGCGCACAACACTATACATTTGTCGGTGTCACTCAGGTATTGCCGTCTTCGAGATATTGGTTCTTAAACTCCTTTGCCCGTAATTTCACTAGCTACAGTGTCCTTCAAACCGAAACACAGTATACAGCTTTACGGTAGAATAAAATAACTAACACTGATAATAAAAATATGTACATAATATAATTATATACATTCACAACGACAAATACAAACATACCCAGACCAGAAAACATGCCTATATGGTCAATACCAGCACCTACTCCGAGCGGGAACGGAACCCGCGATCTGTGGCGCTTAAGGTAGGTCAAATAAATAATAAAGCTAAAAAATATTAATTATTCACACTAAATTAATATATTAAGTACCATATAACATTCTAATAAATCTTACTGTATTGGATAGTTACGCCATCTATCGTCAAATAGGTTGAAGCGCCATGATAAACTATTACGCGGCAAATCGACGAAAAAAGTCAAGACACTCAATCATCGATTGTCAATAACGCGACGGAAATACTAGTCTAACTAATCTGCAATGCAAATTAGACCGATTCCTACAATGTCATGAGGAAAAAAAAATATCAATCGTGAGCTGATTGTAGGGTGTTCCGTATACAACGACTTTTATTTGATTCTTATTTTTTATCTTGTCCATGTTTTACTCTTTTCTTGTGGTATTTTTTTATTAAGTAAATCTTTTTGAAATATCATCAATCAATTATCACAAATAAATGTACAATTCTCAAATGTTTAGACTAATAAACGCAACACACTCAATGGGTATAGAACAGTTAGATCTTGTGTCGGTGGTCCGGAAACATGCACATGGACAAAGAAATACACACCCAGACAGCTAAACATGCATGGTCAATACGATCATCTCTTCCGAGCGGGAATTTCACCCGCGACCTGTGGCACTTAAATCAGATTCGCTATCGGTGTGCCACATTTTAAAATAATAATTGTAAAAAGAAATATATTATATGTAAATAAAACATAGACGTAATTTATGTTTCTTTCTAAACAAGTAATTTATTATTTTTTTAATTCGTAAGCCATTTGAGAATGGTTTCTTCACGTGATCAAGGAACCCTACCAATCGCAACCCGATATCAGTAACCCCGTGCGGGGTTACGCACAATTAACATATAAATAACAAGTGATCCTTAACAATCGACTGATCGTGTATGTTTCCGTATTTGCATATACATACAACGAAACGTAGCAGCTGCTTACTTGCATATTATTTCTTAGTATTAATAATTCTTAATATTAATAATTTTGATGACGTGGTGGCGCAGCGGTAGCACAGTTCCAGTGCTACAGGTCACGGGGTCGATTTCCGCTCAGAGCAGATGCTTGTATTCACCATAAAGGCATTTGTTCCAGTCTGGGTGTGTTTGTCCTTGTCTCCGTGTATGCTTACAGATGCCCGACACAGCACATAGTCATCCTAATAAGGGCCCTTGAGTGTGTAGCATTTTTAATATAATAAGCAACCATTATCGCAATGAAACCGCCTATAGTTGTCATGGTCGCAAGTTTGATTCTTCCGGGTACATTTTGTACTGAAATCTGAATTGATACAAAAATTCAATATATTCTACTATGAACACTTCCAGAACCCGTAGTATCGTACATCCGGTGAAGTGGTTCGGGCTTCCAGCGTTCTCATTCATGAAATGAAACACGTAAGTCCAATGCTGTTCTTAGCTTCAATAGCCTTTCAGAAGTCTGATACTTCCCTAGTTTAGATATCCTAAGCATATCAAAAACGGCATGGCATTATAACTTTCAAAATTACTATTAACTTAAGAGCATAGTTATTTTTAGTTATATTAGTGTCCGAAGAGTCACCAGCAGGGTCGTTACCAGCACGCCACAAGGGGTGTGAATAAGCAAAACTATTATTGTAAATAATACCGCGTTCGACGCGAAAATTGCTTAAACCAAAAAAGCGATAATTTGAATGTAAAAATGTACATTTTATGAAATGACAGCTGCAAGCGAAACAAATAAATCAATAACTGTTATTACACCTCTTTTAATAGATCGAACTCGCGTAAAAACCGTATAGGTATCGACTTCAATTTAAATAATTTTACGATAAATCATCGTATATGGTAATTCTATTTAAAATATATTTATTTTTACGCACGCGTTATAAGTCGACATCGTCACGCTTTCGTGATATTATTAATTTGTATTTTAAACTATTATATTATATTCAAGATTAAAATTGTCAAATGGTTTATTTTATTTTTTTAACTGAATAATTTTTCGATACCATTTTTTTATGTGACTAAGTTGTCACGCAAGCATACGACCCATCTGATGGTAAACGTTTGTCGCCTATGAGCGCTTGCAATATCCTACAATTGTAGGTGTCATTCTCGCATTGCCAACCTTGAGATATTGGTTCTTAAGTCTCCTTTGCCCAGCAATTTCACTAGCTACCTACCCGGCCTCATGCAATAAAAGGCCAAAACCAGTAATCATTTTGCGCTGGTTTTGAATCATTCACTTGAAAGGGTTGTGTCAGGTTCCTATGAAGATTTTATTAACTAAGGAATAAAATTCCTTATAGTATAAAAGTTAATTATCCGCTGTCACTGTATTCGCCATGTATTATAGAACTTATTTACTGATATGTTTTAAAATAATAATAATAATAAACGCTAAAAACTCAACGGGCCCCATTAGAATGTTTATATCCTGTGTCGGCGGTCCGGAAACACACACAATGACAAGGAGAAGCACACCCAGACCGAAAAACATGCCTATATGATCAATACAAATATCTGCTCCGAGCGGGAATCGAACCCGCGACCAGTGGCGCCCAAAGCAGACTCAACACCGCTGCGCCACAACGTCGTCAATGTTTTAAAATATAATAATAGATATAATTTTAAACGTCTTTACTTAACTTTAAAATTTATGTTATTATTATTTTATACATATTTATGCTAAAATTTTAAGATAGTATAAATTTTCATTTGTTTAAATGAATACTGTATAATAAAGATTAGCCTTTACGTAAGCGGAACACATAATTACAAGATATTTATGTCAGAAGAACACCGACATCCGCGTACAAATGACCCTAAAACTGATACACATCAATTATACTACCGTACGTATGAAAAACGATTAAATCGTCACGAGGGACAATAAATTTGCCGAATAATAGTTATCGAAAAAAAAAAATAAGCCAAAACATTATTGTCATCCGGAAAGCATAAAAGTTTAAATTGTTGAGACAATAGCTACGAAACAATGGACAGGCGCAAAGGAGACCGGGAATTTTTTGGGAAAAAATGTTGTTTTTTTTTGTGCGAAAGGCCAACAATCAGTGCGCCGCCCTGCGTTTGTTGTTTTTTTAATAACTGAGAAGGTTTGTTTATTTAGTCGGCTTGAAAAATGTTATTAGTAATGCGTTTTTATATTAAAAAACAAATCGGGAACGAAGTCGTAAAGATAAAAAGAATGTGTAAAAAATGTTACTGAACCCATTACGTCGATATTTAACGACATTGTAAAATAATATCTTTTCCTATCTCCAGATTAAACACAAAAGATTCATGATAACATAACCCTTAACTAAAAATTCTTACACAATTATTGAAAGTCATATTTTTAAGAAAATATTTTATTTATTTATTTTTCTTTTTTAAATAAATATAATAATATAAAGTAATAATATATATAGTTTAAATAATCAAGCTCATCATCAACACATCCAGTGCTCCTGTATCTAATATTTACAGTATCTATACATATAAAACGAGAAGACCTGACTGACATATCAACGCCTACACTAAACATTTGGACAACAAACAAAGCTATTTTTTTAAACATAAACGAGCACTTAGCAATGATTTTTCGAAATTCAACTATTAAGGGGTGAAATGGGTGCTCAAAGTTTGTATTAAAATCGTTATTCACGCAGACGAACCCGCTGTCAGAAGCTAGTAAATTATATAAATAAATAAAATAGCACAGTTACATGTAACAAAATTCTCAATAGCGAATAACTGTAAAATATCAATGATTAAAACGCGCAAGGAGAAGTCAGGCACGTACGAAGGTGTTTCGAGGTAACGGCCTCGGTTCGACGTTTCCGAAAACCGTAAAGGAAGTAATTACATATTCTAATCCAAGCCCCGGTTCATATGTCACTACACAATAAAATAAACTGTTCGACCTCATAACGGTAACAGTCCTCAACGGCCCTGAGAAAAAAAATCCGACGCAAGACGGGTCCCAGAAAAAAAATTGCTTACTTACTTATTATACACGAAAATATACATTGATACGCATACGAAATTATTCCTTAAAACAGATTCGATAAAGGCTATTATTACATACATGCACCCCGCGTGTCACTTTAAAATTTATGCACGCATTTGCATAATGTGCATAGCCCCTAAATTTTATTGAATAAAAAAATAGGATGGGTAGACTTTTTTGCATAAATTCTTACAAAGGAAACGGGTTAAAGCATTCAGGAAGTAAAACGTCGTGGATCCGCTTGCAACGCGGGTCAAAAATCAAAGTTCATTTCTACACGAAAGGAAAATAAACCTTAACAATGTAGAAATACATAATAAAGTTGTTATGAGGCTGAATGCAGGTTAAGGCCTTTGTAAATCGCCCTCCTTGTGCGATACACAATAAGCCAAAATGTACCTGACTATAATTTATGCGAGAATATTAAGAGAAATGTACCTGCCCTTTTTGAATATTAAGTGCAACCTAACCCCTGGTATTATTCAATAGGGTTAAGATACTATTTGAATGGGAATAATACAAAAAAAAAATGCAAATAAACTGTCCCCACATACGCAAGGGTTACAGGTATAGAAGAGAAAAAATCGCAACCGTATCGACTGTGCAAAAAGTACCCTATTTATTTGTATGGTTCGCGACTACAATAATAGACATACTTTATGGGGCGCACTTGTCACCTTGCGATAATTTGGGTGTACGGTTCTTTCTTATGCATAAGTTTGGGGAGCTCGCGTAGATAGTTCTTTTTAATAGCGTTTTTATTACGAATCGTATGCAAAGATTTATTATTCTACATCGGGATGTGCGTGAGAATGCCGCGGAGATAATCGAATTTGCCTATAGACGCATCCACCCTAGGCAACCCTTTAGATCGATTGAAAGGAGCCATGGGAAAGATGTGCATATTCAAACAAGGTGTCATCTTTGTGAATATCGATTGCCGTCGAGTCCTTTATAAGCATGGGAATTGATACAGTGAAAAGGAAGCGCAACGATTTTGCATAATCTATCGAAAGTCTCCGCTTTGTTCGAAAATAACGGTATTTTTTATCAATAAAGGGTTGATCTTGAAAAACTTCGTTAAAGATCGGGACCGTTACATTTTTTTACATCAGTGACTACTGTCCGAGAGTCCGCTTTGACAAAACAGTTTTTTTTATCAGCTAACTGTTTAGTTTGTACTATGACAAGTGACGAACAAAAGAATAAATACATTATAAATGTTAAATTAATGCTAATTGGTACATAATACATAAATTCGTATACCATTAAATATTAATAAAAATCTAAGCCGCGGGCGTGTTTATTCAAAAACTAAATATTTATAATACTTTAATAACAGTGATTGCTGTTTTATTGACTATTATATTAACACCGTTTATAAGTTAAATAATTATATCTATGAATATTTATATAAACCGGCAGCTTTTTAACGAATTCTTGATATGAGAAATTACACGATTAACACATCATTCATAAAATGGTATTTACATAAGCCGGTATATATAATGAAGTACATCGGAGAACAAATTTCGCTATGTATTATGTAAGTACGACCCATATATTGATGAAAATTGTTTTCTATTCAATGAAATCACGAAAACAGGGACTATAATTATTAAGAATCATTCTTTGAGAAAAACAGCCGTTTTTGACATGAATTTTTCGTTTTGACCGGGAAAGTAATATCCTTAAACTTAAAATCGACGTGATGTAGCCTTGTTTTTTTAAACGCTTCACAAATATCAGCCTCCATTAAGATAATGATATCCTGCTCCGAGCGGGAATCGAACCAGCGAACTGTGGCGCTAAAAAGAAGGCTCCCTACATATGCGCTACAACGTCGTCAAATTTTGGCATTGCTGCTAAGATCGCGCCGACAGTCGACTTCCTTTCACCATTTTTGAATTACCCCCAGTGGCAAACAGTTACATATACTATACTGCTGTGACAATAAGTTGCGGCAATTGTTTTCCATCAGGTAGACCTTACCTTCAGTATAAAAACGGCAGTACAGTTACGTAAGGCGGTATGCAGTATTTTCCTTTTAGCATTTTTTGAA
This sequence comes from Hestina assimilis, assembly GCA_023373885.1. Lineage (NCBI taxonomy): Eukaryota > Metazoa > Arthropoda > Insecta > Lepidoptera > Nymphalidae > Hestina > Hestina assimilis. Next base: position 16,093,882 of record CM041745.1, read on the forward strand.
AGGGTTTTTAATGCGCTCCAGTTTTTGCTGAGTGAGACCAAAACAAATATATAAATAGTCGAGGACATTACAGCTCTACGATGTACCGCAATGGACAAAGGCATAAGCAAAAAACTTAGTTGTGAAAATGACTCCAAATATGCATACATAGCGTGTTCAAAATAGTACATTTTTAGGACTGGATGGCATAATTTATTATTTAATTAATCTTTTAAAAATTCATTACATCTATAAAAATAAATAAAATTTTAATTCGAAATTAACAGTTTTTCGCTAAATGCATATGGAAGTATATACTTATATAAAATTAATTTTTTTTTTTTTTTTTTTACTTTTTTTTGTATGTCTGTTCGGCTAATCTCTGAAACAGCTGGACCGGTTTTAACAGAACTTTTAATGGATATAGGTGATGTTATTTTCGAAAAATAATTACGGTTCCATGCAAACAAAAATCGGTACACCACGCGAGCACAGCCGCGGGAGTAGCTAGTATGAAATATATTCACATCAATAATAGTTATGACAGAACAAGTCTATAAAGTTATTAAAAGAAACAAGCAGTAACCTATTTAAAAACCAGTCAAAATATGATGAATATTTAACAGCAATAAAAATCAGCTACGTTTATAAATTATGATGGAGTGGGTAGTTATATTAACTATAAGAAGCCAATTACAATGCTTTATTAGTCTATATACAAACAATTTGTATGTGTAATTAAACAATCAAGATCTGCCTACTGTATTAAGCATTATTTTGGATTTATGTTATTAAATTCAAATCTATTTAGAATGAAAAATAAGTCTTTAAAAGAAAATTGTTACTTTTGAACTAATTGAAATGATATTGTTTTTTAATTATAAGCACCACACACTCAGGGGCCACAGAAATCAAATTATTTTTTCAAGTTGATTAAATTTTTTTAAAAAATCAGGCAATATTGGAGACTCCCGACGGAAGTGCAAAATTGAATCTTTGGTATAGCTGTATTTATTTTTAATAATTAATTAAAGTATACATAATTAACATCATAATTTGTACTTGACTTTACTCCGATAACATCCGAAAAGTCCAATGAATACGCTATTACGCGGACCCACAAGTTTTCCCCGTTCCAAAAATCGCACAGCGTGGTTTTCATGTCAAAAATATTCCAAACTATTATGATCACGCTGTAAATGAAATTGCTCTAATTTTTTTATAGGTCCGGCTTTCACCGGCTCGTAAAGAAATCGTCAGCATATATTTCTCATTTTTTGCCCTAATAAAAACGACACACTGTGCCGCGTCACAGCGCCATTGAAGGGTTAAAATAAAAATTTAAATTATGCAAATTGCTTATAAACAAAGTGACCGAGACTGAGGCCGGTGAGTGCTCTTTCGTCTTCCCAGTAGACCCATTGGCAATTATTCGGGTCGAAAAAAATTAACTGTACCGAAGAAAGGAGTTAAGTGGACGTGTTCTTTGATATGGAGATTTGTTGAGACATTCGATACAAGGACGATTTGTTGGGGATGTTTTATTTTGTCTTTTATTAAAAAGAAAGCATAGTCCCAAAATATTTATGTTAAAAAAAATATTGACAGTAAATTTTACGCAACGATTAAATATGAGACGTACCATTTTTTGTTTTATAGGTTTTTTCCTCATGTTAAAAAACGGCTAAGTGCCTGTTAGATTTACATGTAAAAGTGTTCTATACCACATTTTTTTTTTTTTATGTTAGAAGTTGGCAAACAAGCTTGGCATACGGCCCACCTGATGGTAAGTGGCTGCCGCAGCCTATGAGCGCTTGCAGCACCATTAGTAGGTGCCACTCGCGCGTTGCCAACCTCGAGATATTAGTTCTTAAATCTCTTTCGCCCAGTAATTTCACTAGCGTACAAGACCTTCAAACCGGAACACAGTAGTGCCTAAGCACTACTATTTGGCGGCAGAATTTTGGACACTGCGCTGGTACCTACCTAGCCGGCCTCTTGCAACAAAAGACCTACCACCAGTGTGACTGATTGCACTGGTGGAATAATCTCTGTTGTGACAGAGGTTATCCCAACAGCGGGCGATGGGGTCGTCACATCCCGACGCCTGAACACCACATTTCCATTAGTTTAAAAATGTCAAGTTTCTTCTATTCCTAGGATAGGAATTTGTTGTTATTATTTGCTACTACAGTTTTAAATAATTATTAAACATCAAATACAGCAAAAAGTCAAAAATATATACTTGTTGTATGGGTTTTCTGTATTGTAAATATTTCAAAGAAAACTTTTAGTATTTGTAATTATTATGAAATTTTGTGATTACGGTTCGTGAGATAGAGCCCGTTCACAGACAGGTTCCGTTGCCCTTTGATTACGGAACCCTAAAAAGCAAAATGTTAACAAGACATTAAACATTTACATTTAAACTCGATCTGAAGTTAGACACATAATACGAAAACTTTCAAATGTCGCGTACTTTTTGAATATTTTTTCCACTGAGTGAAGAAAATACCACAATTTTATTTGAAGGGAGAGTTAAGAGAAAGTGACAAATTGATTGATATCTTTTGAACGGCGAGGTATGTAGCCGGTTTGCCTTAATTATTGTGACCTTCGCTATTCAACAGACCGTATATCAAATTAACGTTAGATATGAAAGGGCAACTATAAACTATCGTTCAGACAGTTATCAAAGCGTAGATGGTTTAGACACCTTTTCCCCAAAGGCCGGCAACGCGTCCTCAACTCGCTTGGTTTTGTAGATGTCCATGGGCGATAGTGACCACTTACCATCAGGTGAAGCTATCTTCTCGTTTGCCTCCATATAATATCAAAAAGACTTGAGACTGCACCAGTTATGTCCAATGGCAGCCTCTTTTAAACGAATATATAATTATCATTTGAATATTGATGTATTGACATTCTCATGACATGTATTTTAGTGTAACTGGTATATATAACCAATTAACCATACAGTCCAATATATATCATATTTCGTTAAACTATATACATATATGTAATCAAAATTTTGCTAAAAAATAATCACATATATTTTGAATTTTTCGTTAAAGGATTTTTATTTAAAGAAAATAATTTTCACCAGTAACCAATTCGTATTTGATCTTAATAATTAAAGAAGAAAATATTTATTTTAAACTAGGGTGTGTATACTTTTTTCTGATATGTGTAGGTAGCCTTATTTAATACTATAAACATACATTTAGCAAGCATTGATCCGTATATTAAATTACTACACAAGTTACCATAGACACATAATATAATTAGTACTCGCAAGTGGTCGCTTGTCTACCCTGAAGCTATTTTTGCAATATTTTTTTCAAGAAATTATATAATGTTAATTATAAAACTAGCTACGCCCACGGCACCACTCGCGGGTTGTACCAATTTTTGTTTATTGCACGGAACTCTAATTATTTTTCGAAAATAAAAGTAGTTTAATTTACTTCTTATAACATCAGCTGTCTGCCAAAATTCAAATGAAATCGGTACTGATGTTTCAGAGATTAGCCAGAACAAACAGACAGATAGGCAAACATTTTAAAATAGATTTTTTTATTTAGGTATATTATTTCATACTTAGTAAAAAGGTGTTAATTTGAAATTACAAACAGACAATATCTTCCAATTTATTTATATGTATAGATCTTAAAACTTTATAGAAGTATAATATCATAAATTCCATAAGTTAACTTAAAAGGTTGTAATTTTAAAACACATGTTTAATGAGATATCATTAAAAAAAATGTAACATATTCAAATTTCTTACATTTATGATAATGTATATCAATTTGTTTGTGCCTAATTAAAAATAAATTAAACAGAATAAGATCAAACTTCGATTAAAAATCACGAGCAAAGATTCAATGAAACCAAATTAACAAAAAGTTATTTTTAATTAAAGTTCATACAGAGTGCGCTAACAGAACAATTTTTATTAAAATTTCAATTAAAATTAACCAGTTTTAATTGATTTTTAATATCAATCCATCGTTATCGGGGTCCAGCAAAAGTCGTTTCAAGTAAGATGTGACAATATACAGATAACATCGGCTGACTCCACATAATAAAAACCTGGACAAATGCGCCGTCGCAAAGCTGGCCTACTCCAAACCGTATACATGTCAAATTTTAATTGAATCCAGTGTTAAATATACTACAGAACGAGATCGGGTTATCAGCTATTAGGGCAGAATGCAATTACACCTTGCATACTGTCGTCGTATTACTTTTAAGTACGTTTCAATATCACTATAATTTTAAGATTTAACTTTTAATAATGTGTTTCTTTCTTAAGCTTAAGATATTATTGCAAATGAAAATTTCTATCTCAATTAATTTTTATATATTGTGCTATGTGTCTACTAGCGGGATTAGCAGACGTTGCCCTGTCTCGAAAAAAAATCTGGGACTCGATAGCAGTACTCCCGGCAAGTACGTATCGGGCTCGCACATAAAGGGTTCCGTGCCACCAATAAGAAATTATTTTTTATAAGACGGACGGCCGGCGAACCTAGGTTTAGTACCTAATAGGTTTCCGTTGGCACCGTTTGGTTACAGAACCGTAAAAAAAGAAAACGCTGTTACGTTTTTAGTGAAATTGTAACTAAAACAATGACACTACGTACATATTATATTGCAATAAAGATCTCATAAATACATCGTATATACTCATGAACATTGTGCGAAAAAAATTAGAATGAACTTTAAAAACTGTAGCGGAAAGACATAAACGGCACAGTTTTTATATCTAAAGTATAGTATTAATAATGAAGTATAATCTAATATAGATTTACACACAGGAAGGAAATCGTAAATACAAATTCAGTTAGTAAACTCAATGTGGAATTACATTAACTGATATCTTTTTTGCTGATATTAACATAACATCAATAACCACGGAATCTCGTTCGGACTATAAATTATATATAATTACGTGCCAAATTAAAACTCAATTTTTTCTTTAATTTCATGACGGTTGGCAAACAAGGGAAGCAGTCACCGCAACTTATAAACGCTTGCGATACTTGAAGTGTCACATGCGCGTTGCACACCCAAGGAACAAGAAGGTAGGGGTGAGAAAGGAAAAATAGAAGGGAATAGCAGATTGGGCCTTCGGCGCTCTCACTTATCGCCCGAAACGCAACAGCACCTTCCGAAACTGTTACTTAAAGCCGATTTTCTGTGTGATGTGACCTCCCGATGGATCGGATGGATCCCGATGGTCGAGCCGATCCATTTGCGCTGGGAAAAGTATTCCGCTACTACCGTAAAAACTGATTATACATTATATAATATTTAAAGAAAAAATGTATGTCTACCTAACCAAATTAATGTCCGACTTTGATGATTGAGTGCTACGGAAGGAGACACGTAAAATTGGCATCCGATAGGAAATGTCAAAACCAACAAGATACTGTTATATTGCCAGTGATAGTAATGATGGTTCTTGATCAAATTAGAATCAAAACTGCTTTGAGTTGCAATAGTACCGACATTAAACTATTTGTTCTATAAAGGTAGCTTCAACAATTGAACAAAATTGTAGGTAGTCCCGAAGGAGTAGTAGAAATTTGCTGTTTTTAGCATGAAGAGACCAAAACAACTCAACGTGATGTAAATTGTTTGAACATAACTGAGAGAACATGGCAAATAAATAAATGAAAAATTAATATTAATAATTTAATTGTTAGAAACTACAACCCAAATTATAACCCATTATTTTTTCGACTCAGGCATGATATAAAGACTAAATTACTGTCATTGCGTTGCGTATTTAGATAATTTTGTATTTGGTATAAACAGAACCGGTAAGAAACTTACCACCACAGCTGTATGCCAGCCAATACAAAAAACCCGAACGACAAAATTGTTGCAGTCGAAAAAAAAAATCGCTAAATGACCGCGAGCGGCGTATCGCGATCGATACGTATAATCGATACTTATAAATCGGGCCTGTTATGAGACGATAAAATCGACCGGCAACCGCCGGCGGCTACCGGGCGTCGGCTAAGCGACGATTACTCTCGACTCGTCTTATTTTCTTACCGGCAACTCGATGCGAGATTATCGATAAAATAATTAAATGGTTACTCTCGAAATCGATTCCCGAGTGTTGTTATCGAGCGCGTTATTTGTTCGTTTTCGGCTCGCGGAATAGTGTCCGAGACCTGTTTGGGCGTTCGACCGTTCCCTTTCGGCAGTTGTTTTTGCTGCCATCGAACTTATTAAAAGAAAAAAAAAATAGAACACGATCATACTTCCTCAAAACATGTAAAAGATTTATAAGTATAGGATATATTTGCTTGACGAAACGAGTCTTGAATCTCAGACAGCTTGGTTTTAATTTCGGGCTCACTTTCTCCCTCTCTATAAACAGGTAGTTCTCCAACATTATATTAATTATTATTATTATTAGGTAGCTAATTTTCATATCAATAAATCGTTTCGTCGCAATCCTGTTACATTTGTTTATTACTAATACACTCATAAATGTTCTTCATATCATAATTATGTAAAATTATTTTATTAAATACGACACCAACGGCTTATGACACATGTAATCAAAAAAGTTTCAATTTAATATCGGCATTTAATTTAATAATATTGGTATTATGAGAATGTTATGATAATTTAATGATTACTATTATATTATGATACGAATATATATTTAGGAAGGAAGTATATTTTCCTGATTACTGTATGTGGAGCCTTATTAGAAGATTGCCTTGATGATTGGCCTTTTATTGTAAGAGTCCGGCTTAGTAGGTCCTCCCGCAGTATCAGTTACTCTACCGTAAAACAGTATACTGTGTTTCGGTTTGAAGAACACTGTACATAGGTAGTGAAATTACCGGGCAAAGTATATTTAAGAAATATCTCGAGTTTATCATCGTGTGAGTGATACCTACAAATGTATGGTTTTGCAAGCGCTAATAGGCTACAATAACCGCTTACTAAGTAGGTCGTACGATTGCTTACCGACTTGATACCTTTAAAATTCGGAAGCCTAAACTACCCCTGCTTTTTGTCTTCACTCCCTTCCTCAATCACTTCTCCTATCCGTCATGTCAGGTTTACTAGTGTTAATAGGCTAGGGTACTTTGCAGCAGCTGCAGGCAGTGTATTGATTTTCTTCTTCAGTGATTTAGCACTCGTATGCACTACCAACAAAAGTAAAAGCTTATTTCATTTCACGTCCTCAGCATCACCACAATCCACTCTTCACAATTTCTACAAAAAGATTTTCTTATTGACTTTTTCTTTCACAGTTGGAACACACTGTCCGTATTGATCAATGTAATACATAAATTTATTTTTCTGATTCTAATTCATTCAGCAACTTGGATTTTGTTTCTAACAAGTCTTGTCAAATTAAAACTCCTTTGTAATATTCTAACCGGAAACTGGAACAAGTGTTTTAGTAAACATAAAAAATAATTATTACTTTTTATTTTAGGAGGCAGCTTAGTGTCACTTTTGAGTTGTTTTGGTCACCCATATAAGGCTTGGGTTTATTGACTAAGATCAAATTGATTTTTTTAATGTGTTTGCTGTTGGCCATACTGGCCTCGACAGTGTCACCGGGTTAAGTACTGAGACATGGGGACTTTTAAACGGTCTTTTAATCTAACTAGGCGGTCAGCGATCCATATATCGAAAGCGCTCAAAACCGCTTAACCTTTTTTACTGTTCATTAATCTGCGAGTATATCGCGCTGTGAGGGATTTCGATATATTATATAGCTGTATTATATATAATATATTTATTATATTAAGTAAATATGAAAGTTTGTGAGTGTATAGACGTATTTTTGTTACCCTTTCACAAAAATTACTGATCGGATTTGGATGAAATTTGGAACACAGATAGCTTCTTACAGGCTGGATAAACAAATAGGATACTCTTATCCCGGAAAAGTGTTAAGAAAAAATCCACTACAGTAGTAGAATTTCGCTATAAATGGGTCTCATGGCATCCAGATTAATTATTACTACACAGACTGTAGCATATTAAAAATGTGAACGGGAACTGTATATTCCTATATAAATAAAAACGACATATAAAAAATCACGCGAGCGGAGCCGCGGGCAAAAGCTAGTTAGAAATAAAAGTATAAATATTTAAATATACGAAATAACTCAATAAGAACAGTGACACATTCCTTAATTTAGGGCAAAGGCGATACGTTCGAGATGCGCCCGCGCCGCCCGGAGACGTCTTAATTGTGCCGGTGATAACTATGGACTTAGTGATTTATAAACCCCTAAACGTATTAAGCCTTTTGTCGGCATCGAACACTTATCGCCCGGTTAGAAGCAGCTTCCGCTCGCTCATATATTTTTACTCTTTTTGACTTAATCTTAAAACCTTTGTTTGTTTATTTACATGCGAAACTCGATGGCGACAAGCCGCGAAACTTTTATGTCCGACGAATGGCTAATAAAAGCGCAGAAACACTTTATTATTGCTTTCCGCGTGATTTGTACGTGTAAAAGCGTCATTTTATCGCGATATCAATGTAATTTTTAATGTTACCGTCCCGTGGACGGTGGCTTGAAATGTCGGTAATATATTAAACGAATCTCTTTTAATGTTTTTTTTATTTATACTATAAAGTGACCAACTTCCGCCACCGGTGTTTCCGAAACGATGCGACCTGGGAACCTTCTATAGAAGAGCCTATTCTTTCCTTCAAGGTCGGAAAGCACCTGCATACCATATGATGTAGCAGATATTCACGGGCGGCTGATATCGCTTAACATCAGGTTTGCCCCTCTTACATAAAAAAACATACATGTTATGGCTTTTCTGATGGATAGCGGTTACAGTTGCCCATCCTCATGTTTTGTCAAAATGAAGGTGTAAGAAAATGCTGTGGACAGGGAAAGGTGGGAGTTTGGACCTAAAGCGTTGACACACATTTATAACGGAACGTAACGTTAGCTACTTATATTCGGTGCGATGGTAGCCCCTGGCCTTTTGACACTAAAAACAGAAACGAAACTTTATATTATTTTATTAACATGCTTCACAAAACAACTCATCGTTTTATGAAAGTAAGATACTAAATAAATTATCAAATCATAATCTAACATGTTTCTTCAGCTATCGAAGGTTGTAAAACCTTTATTAATTGATGAATTCTTTTGTATAATCATTTCCAGTATCAGGTACTCCGTCACAGCTATACGGATCTCTGAAGGATTAGTGAGAGGAATAAGAGCGTGTGAGACACGCGAGTGATGAATTGACATGTTCCGAGGCCATTAGGGACTGATAAGAGGCATTTAACTCAATCCGCCGCGCCGCTACGCCTCCGCACCACTGCCGCCCGCCGCCGCGATCGTCCAAGTTTCGTCCATCTACAGGCGGTTGAAAAATATATTATACGTTGTTTTAGCGTTCATTAAAATAATATTTTAGGTTAGTAAGGTAGTAGTAAGCGTTCAAATAGGAAATATTTTTACATAATAAATTTTATGGTGAGCGGTGAGAATGTTAAATTTTTTCGTTAAAAATCTGATCAGAATCTTTTTACATCTCCTAACATGAATTTGAACATGACCATTTAAATATTTATACAGCCGTTGATGTTAACTTTGCAATCTTTAATAAAAGATATTTTTACATTTTTATTTTGTCTATCTATTTTTCCGTTCCGTACTAGTTTTTTTCTTATTTCATTAAAATTTCGTCTTGATCAGCTATAAGTCTAAATTCACAACTCAAAAGCCAAGGATAACACCAAACTTTCTTTGTATATTCATTGTTTAGTTTTTAAATACATATTATAGCTTTAATTTTTTTTTTGTGAGGATTTTTTTGAGATTTAAGATCAGCCTGTACAGTGTCGTATTGGAACCGATAGCACAGTTTATGGTCAGAGGGAGTCGCCCGGTAGCGCGTTAATGAGTGCGGCTTCCGACCTCGACTGGTGTATTATTATATTTTTATTTTAATGTAACTAAAAGGATTTTTGATAAGGCTACTTAAGGTTTTACGGATTGCTTCTACGGAACATATGCTATGCTATGCTATGCTATTTTACTTAGTATCTAACTTAATTCCAAAAGTATTAGTAACAAGTTGACCAATTGGGAAAGCTGATTCTATCAAGAAAATCAGTACCTATATGAATTAGGTATGAGGTTTAGGTATGGATAAGATATTAGTTTAGTAGTTATAGAGCCATACTCCTCTCAACACAAATAGGCCTGCTCGACTGGAGAAGAACATCTCACCGAAAATTGGGGTTAAATAGCAGCACTGCTGCGTTTCGTGCCATGAATGAGAGTGTAGGAGGCCTAATCTCTCACCTCCTCTGTACCCTTTCTTTTTTTTCCTTCTCATCCCTTCCTTCCTATTTTCTTTGTCAGGGTCGTCGATATCAGTTCACAGTTTGTGATGTCTACTTACCATCAGGCGGAACTGGCGCAAAAAGCAGTTGAATAGATAACTTCTTATTTTTGAAGTCGGTTAGCATCAACTTAGCTGTTTTACCAAGCATTTATACAACCGATTTCAACATTGTTACATAAAAAAACAATTTATATACATACATTCATCCTAACTGATATTATAAATGCAAAACCAATTAAGCCTCAATAGCTTATCGGTAGAAGGGCCGACTCCATTCGATTAACGCGGGAGTTGCGGGTTCGATCCTGACCTCCTAGCGCAAGTTTCGAGCTTATTTGGAGAGGCAATAGCAATATTAGTAATGTCTTGAAAAAAGGGCATTGCTAGTATCCTTTTATAAAAATAAATAAAAAACAACGTTTGTGGATTTGCTTAAGACTGTCACGCCTAAACCGCAATAATGATAAATTTTGTTAGGATACCTTTTGAAGCAATTATTTCTATACTATATTAAAGATGCCTCGTTAAAAATCGTTATTCACGCGGGTGAGGCCGCTGACAGAAACTAGTTTATATATACAAAATCGTAAAGTTCTTCACTCTTGTTTTTGAAAGTCGATTACAAAACGCCATAACGGAATAAAATGCTGTGTCAAAGAAAGTCCTCCGAAGTTTAATATCGGTGATATATACAAAAAAAAAAATAGAAAATTCACATTATTCCCAACACATTAAGATTGTTTTGTTAAATATATAATCTTAATCAGTGGTATTGGAAAGCATTTCGGTGTGTAAGTGAGTGCGTGATAGTGTTATCTGGAGGTACGAGGCACGCTGCGCCTTCCTCTAATTAACTTGTTCATTAGCGCCAGTTTAAAACCTTCCATTTGTTTGTGCTATACTGTACGTGGAAACTTCGTTATCGGGGGCGCGATATCGTCGGTAACTGATATAGATATTGAGTATCCTGTCCTATCCTCTTCTCAAAAGTGACAATAAAACTCCAACATTATCGAAATTCAGAATATCGGTCTAGTATAAATAAATGGTTAATGACACAGTTGTGGCGTTGTGGGTAGAGAGTCCGCCTTTAGCCTCAACGGTTGCGGTTTTATCCTTGTGGGTCTCCCAACCGTGCCTCGGAGAGCACGATAAGCTGTCGGTTCCGGTTCTTATCACGTAACACCTGATAATAATCGTAAAACTCTTGATAAGTGAATTGCTCGTGTCCAATTTTACTATTAGTTACTGGTTCGCTCTTACGGTTGCGGAGGTCAGATGGTAAGCGCTCTGTGTAAAACTAGTAACCGGTCAAATCCGAACTGGGTATATAAGATACCGGGAATAATGTTAGGAAGAAGAAGAAGATTTATAAACGTACATAATTTCCCATTAAAAAGGCATACCAACTCCCAACATAATTAAAAAACCGTTTTTGATTGTAGTAATGTTTTTATCCGAACGAGTTCCGTCATGGTTGTATATTTGGATCAATTAAAGTTTAATTTGCGTGTACCTTGATCGATGTCAACCGTTTTCGACGAACTAATGGGCAGCTGCACGTGTGGGTCCGGTGACGCGTGACTTTCTGATCAAAAATAATTACTGCTAAGAGATTTTTTAATTAATTTTAAAAATCAATGACCATGGTATTTTTATCATATCAGCTAATTATCAATCACTGTTCTTTTTTTTATGATGCTGGCCCTACTAGCCTAGACAACGTCACCGGGTGAGGAGCCGAGTACCGAGACCTAGCCCAGAAAAAGAGACCGCCCTTGCGGGAGCTCAAATTGATGAACCACGGTTAATGATGTCATCGGGAATGGAATCACAATTCGTTGCCATCTTAGATATGACCAACGGATGGTGCTGTAAATAAATAGGGAAAAAACGAGGCAGCTTTATGCTAAAAACGACAATGATCAGCTATTGCTAAATATTTTACTAAATAAATCATTTAAAAATAAACTAAAGTTCAAAATATTCTGTGTTAAAGTCATCCTTTTCAAATTTTTGAATTGTTTCATTTATAGTCGCTTGCGTCTGTTTCTTTTTTCTTTGTTTTTGCAGAGAAGAACCGGCAAGAAAACTTTCAGACTTTTAAAATAATAAAAAAATATCCTTTATGAAATCCAACATACATACATTCCATGCCTTAATAAACTAAAAAAAAAAAAATTGAAATACCCTGATAGCATGAAATAAAAAAAAATCTGTTAAAACAAAAATCGATCTAAATATAAATGAAAACATTGAAATAATTACGCTTTTTTAATGGCACGGATTTCTAAACACGAAAGGGAGGCGGTGCGGTGTCCTTTTACTAAGTGTATTCATACGTTTCGTGTTTTTGTACTTTTTGTCCCAATGTTACAAGGGACAAGGAATAAATTAAGCTACTGGACTTTGATCTGTACTCGCTTCACGAGATAAAAGTGATGAGGAGCTTTATTTATAATACTCTCGATAACGAAATATAAAAAATATATTTTAAAGGTACAATTCTCTGTCCCTTTTTGATACAGAGGTGAGTGATGTATTGGTTATAAATTTATTTTTATTTGTTTCTTTACTAATGTTTTGTATTCATCAACTCGTACTGAAGTAAATACTTAAAATGGAATAACTGTTTTATTTCCTAAAACTATGTATCTCAGGTAGGTGTATATAATGACGCAGTGGTAATGAACACGCCTTAAATGCCACAGGTCGCGAGTTTTTTTCCCGCTCGGAGCAGATGCTTATATTGACCAATGCGGGCATGTGTTGATCTGGGTGTGTTTGTCCTTGACCTTATGTGTGTTAGCGGATAACACTATCCTAAAGTGCGTAGCGTTTATTTATTTATTTATTCTTATTAATGGTGTCAAGAAGTAGTGAAAAACAACACACACAGGTGTGAATTTTTGCCTCTTGCGCAAACAACGAAACGCATACTGCTAGTTTACTCCGGTGTTATGAGTCGTTGTAGTACTTCCCCGTCCTAACCGGTAATTCGGTTTTCGGTTTTATGTTATATCACTAGCGGCGCCCACGGCTCGGTTCCATACTGCACGGAATCCTAATTTGTTTTTCTGAAAGAAAAGTAGCCTAAGTTATAGTACGTATAGTCTAGTACTCCTTATAACATAAGATATGTGCCAGCGTAAGTCCAAATCAAATCAGTCCAGCCGTTTCAGATATTAACTGGAACAAACAGGCAGACAGACACAGTAGTTAGTATATACCTACTTTCTTATGTATTTAGTGACAAACTGTTAATTTGGAATTACAAGCAGACACCTTAATTTTTTTTATTTGTATAGATGTATCTATAAGCTTTGCTCATTAAATGCGACTAAACTTTTTAATAAAACTAAACAATCTTTCTATTAAATCCAATTTTTTTTGTCTTTATCAAGCCTCACGCTTGACGATTTTAAAATATCGTGATAATCCCAAGAGCGGGCGTATGGATGTAAAGATTTATAGCATCAATTACCGGGACCGAATTGTGGTGTTCACAGCATCACGTGGATCGGGTTAGGTAACATCGGAAGGTATAATTTCTTATAATTATGATCTCGGTTATGGACGACCGTTGTGGCGTGTTTGTTGCGAGCCTGCTTTGAGCCTCGACGGACGTGGGTTCGATTCCCAATCGGAGCAGATGTTTATTATAAATATGTATCTGTAGCTGTTGCAGGTCTCCCCACCGTGCCTCGGAGAACAAGTTAGACTGTCGGTCCCATTTGTTATCATAACATCTAATAGTAATCTTTAATATAAATAAGTATTTTGATCTTATAAAATGTGTTATGTATTACTGGTTCGTTCTTTGGCTTTGTGAAACCTAGTTACCCGTCAAATCCGGATAAGATTATAAGCAGACTCCGGGTAAATACCAGGAATAATGCTAGGCGGAAGAAGATACTTTAACGGTTAATTGCACAAGCTCGTGGTTAAATTATTATCCGGTAAGCAACACTAAGCGTGTTTAGTGTATGGATGGGTGACGGAATACTGTATATTGAGATTTTCCATGTTGCAAATAATAATATAAAATATAATAAATACCAATTTCATCTTAAATTAAATATATATATATACTGCACTAGTAACCATTGCTACAAGATGCAACTGGGTAAACGCTGGCTAACCTCGAAACGTTGCTGACGAGCAGTCACTTTGAGAGCTTTTCAACAACGTACTGTTATGTGACTTTTGGATTAAGTCTTTTTAAAAAAGGATTCAGTGATTAAAACGCAGAGTTTTAATTTTAAAACGATCATCACTGGTTACTGACTGGGTTGGATAGGAGAAGGAAATGATGAGTAGGCGGTAAAGGAGGGAAGTCAGCATGTATCCCACATGGGATATCTTTAACAGTAGGGTTGTAGCTCACCAGGTGGGTTATCGTTACCTAAAAAAATAACTTATAGCGCCCGTTAGCACTTATGATTGTGGATCGGAAAGCATGCGTCGTGGAATCGCTCGGTCACGAATTGCAAGCCGATAGAGCCGTCGCGTCGTCTAATTAGTACGTGTATCAATGTTTAATGAGTTCCCCGAATAAGATTATAAATTTTCACACACGAAACTTCGTTATTCAATTAAGAATTTTAATATTATAAATAGCGTAATTAATTTGATTAAACATATTAATTATGGCTTGTTCAAAACGGATCCCGCGTTTATCTAGACTTTTTTTTAAATCTGAAGCATTCAACTTAAGCGATAAATCAGTCTTCATAAAATTTTTGCAACGCCAAACTTAGTTGTTATTTCGTTAAGGTAAAACATATTAGTTCTATTTAAGTACTAGTTTCTGCTCGCGGCTGTACGCGCGTGAATTATTATTTCCAATAAAGCACCTTTAATGCAATCTATATATATTTGGTTCCCCATACATACTCTCATTCCTTTATCTCCCTTCAAGAGTTCAATTTATGTCTATACAAAAACTCATCATAATTGGTTCATCCGTTTAGGCTTGAAACCGTCACAAACGAACAAACTCACTTTCGCATTTATATTATTAATAAAAGTTAATATGATATCCACAAAAATACGTACTGTAACCCGTTACTAGCCTCCAGCCATTGAAAAAGTGTTTAAGTTAATATTGAAAGTGTCACTCGAATGCTACATATTATGGTGTAATGTTTACTGTTTCTCTTTAAAATGCTTAAGAAAGATAATTCTAATACATCATTTCCTGTATTCAACCACAAAAAGTATTTTCTTTATTTTACAAGTTGACAAGCAAGCATACAACCCACCGGTAAGCGGTTGTCGTAGCCTACGAGTGCTTGTGACATCATTTGTAGGTTACACGTTGTCAACCTCGAGATATTGGTTCTTAAATGTCCTTTGCCCATTTACTTTACTTGCATACATTGGTACATACAATGTCCTTCAAACCGAAACACAGTCATAATACACTATTGATTTTCGGTAGACTATCTGACACTGCGATGGTACCTATCCAGCCAGCCTCTTGCAAAAATAGCACCAGTTTTTAGCCAACTTCAAAAAAGATGTATATATGTATCTGGTGTGTTTTTTAATAAACATTATAATTTCAAAAGTCTTTTTATATAAAGTTAAAGTTGAGAAGATTTTATAAAGGACTTCAAAGGACAGAATTCCTCAAAATGTAATAGAATCGTAGTTGTCTCCTACTTTTTAATTCTTAAAGATCGAAATTTATACAAAATACCTATTGCTTTATTCCTTAGGAGTGCTATCGTCTTTACATACTCGTAGTATAAAACAAAGCCACTTTCCTCATCTGTGTGTATTTCCACTAATACGAAGCCATGGAACAGATTTAGATTAGGTTTTTACCCAACTTTTCACGGAAGGTTCGTATATATTTATAATAGTAACCAGAAAAAGCGAGGGCAGCCCGCACTTCTACGTTTCATCATAACTTAAATTATTATATAATTAAATTATTAACAAAATCTGTTAGTCATATTTTTACATATTTTATATCGACTCACACGGAATTTAATTCCAAAATTCAAGTTATGTGTACAAAAAGTTAAGTAGTTTATTTATTATAATCTTATTGTAAGTAAACAATTTCTTATTGCAATAATAAAGACCATTGAACGGGGCAATACATATTTAAACATTAAAACGCAACGTAAAATAGGGCAATAGACTTTGTTCAGAGTAAACCCAAAAAACAATACTTAAAATAGTGCGTAGGTTTAGCACACAGTTTCAAGTTGTCCCTCAAATCAAGTGTCAAAAAACATAAATGTCATCGCGCCAATGCAACGAGAGAAAGCGATACATTTTACGGATTCTTTCACTAACATATCCATGAGGTCAGTTTGAACTCTCTAGTCGTAAAGAACGCAGTTAATTACTTAGGTAACATCGTCGTCGGGTAACTGTAAGTAATTAGTAAGATAATAAAACATTCCAATAGTGTATCCCGTTTCTCCAGCGTTTCTTAACCCCCAAGGTCAGTTTCCGAGACACTTATTACGCGTAACAAGAGAAACGCATTTGAGTCACCCGGTAGCGGTGTGTTATTGATAGCGAGTTCGGTTCCCGAGCCGTCTTTATCTATCGCCCCTGCCTACACAGATATAGGAGATAAGCGGGTACATGTGGGAGTTGAGCTGAAAACACTTTATTTTTAACTTGAATGATACCGTTACTTATGATACGAAAATTATGATTCCATATAAAAGGTATGAACCAAATAAGAAAACAATAATCACCGAGCAAGGTAACCTATTCGGATATTTGAAACCAATAAGATCTCATACTTCCTTATAAGATGCTCGCTGTCACATCATTGATAAAACCACTTGGATTTTTAATAGAAGAAAAAAAACTAAGCTTATCTACGATCATAGTTAGCTCCTAGACAAACCTCAAGTACCAGGATATCATAACAGTGTAGAAGTTCGCATTGTCTCGACTTGTCAAGTGTCGATGGAAAAACACAGTCGTAGGTACTAACTGCACGATCTTAATGAGAGTGGACAAACTGGATAGCCCAGAGCCTTACACGATTAATGTGGATATGATTTCAATTATTTATAAATTGATATAATAATTATAAAACAAATAGCAAAAAATCTAAAACAGTCTTACATTTACGTAGGTATGTCTATTATGATTATAAATCTTATTGGCATAAAAAACGTGTTGGGAAATTTAATACTTAAATTTACATTAAAGAATATATACCCAATATTATTGAATAATAATTTCGTTCGTCTTATCCATAGTAACGCCAGCAGCCATCATAACACGAGCCCTATAAGGTTGTGGTATCATTACCACGACCGGTTGCTACCGGCCACCGCTTCACCGCGCTGTTCGCCTGGTAGCTACCGCACAGACCTCTACTGTTGTTTTTATTCACCTTGTGTTTGTATTGCTATTGAAATCATGTCTAGTCCTACTTTTAAGCACGATTTTGAACTTTATAGAAGTATAAATAAGGTTGTGTTTGAGTAAGAAAAGAATGTGACAGATGTTGAATGGTGGGCGCGGATATTTCATTCAGGTCTGGTGTTATATTGGTATTTGTTATATTACTTAACTGGACGTGCTTATATGCACGAGGCATTATCCTATTACATCTCGCGTTTATTTCGATTGCAACACGCTTCCTTGATTTTATCATTAAGTAAGATTAAATCGACAACGTCCAGGAATGTTTTGAGTTATTTTACTCACAAAAACTATGTACCGAATGCAATAAATTATTTAAATGTTCTTTTAATTACACAACATTCTTATTGGTAATTTTATTTAGATTTTTATCAGAAAATTATCTGCCCAAAAGTAGTGCCTGTTATTTATAAATATCTTTAAATATTAAAAATAAATATAATGTTCAACGATTTTTACATTATCAAAACGTTTAGGGTTCTGAGGCAGTAGTATCTATTGCGCAGATTGGTTTAGGCCTCTCACTCTAAACTATCTTTCGCAAACCAATCCTTAAATTTATTTTACTACAATAAAATTGAATAAAAATAAATAAATAAACGCTACAAACTCAACGGCCCCCATTGGGATAGCGATCCTGTGTCGGGTCTAGAAACACACACAAGGACAAGGACAAACATACACAGAAGATTTGCTTATAACTCTTATGCAGATTTGGCAGGTCACTAGTTTTACAGAGAGCGATCGCAATCTGACCTCCGCAACCCTAAGAGCGAAGCAGTGATTCAGTGAATAAGAGCAAATTCAATAAAATAAGAAAATACGTATGTATTTTTGTCGAAATTTTTCATAATATTACATTTAGCATACTACGTTTTAACTAGTTGGCATTAAAACTGTTATTACCAGCCATTTCTAAAGCCCGGTGGCTGATCGAATTAACGTAAAATACTAGTCGTACAGTAGCATCGGAACGCCCCTTAGAGATATTATCCAACGTAATAAGTAAACCATAACCTGTGTTACATGTTGTTTATAATGAGTGATATTTATTTATGTTAGATTATAGCCTTTGTAGCCGTGAGACTAGTTATTGTGATTTAAATTAGAAATATATGCCATCTTATATTATAAGTTACGTCTTTATAAGGCGAGTCGGTTAAGAAAGGAGCTGAGACTTGAAAGATTTAGTCAAAAACTGGCCAAATGTTATATAAGATTAAAATCAGCTGCTTATCAAAATCTAATTAAAGGTCAAATGTCTTGGTAAATTTAACTCGCAAAACCTTTGAATCAATAATAAACTTATGATTGATCATGACGTGAGGTCAAACTGACAAAATTATATCTGTTTCAAATTCACATATTTATTTAATTGATTAATTTGTTTCGATTGGTATATAGATTGTGAAATATATGCATATGCTGGTCTCACGCCACACTTATCCTCCGATCTGATTACCTAATAGACATAATAATGACGAATAGCAGACATGCAGCCCACTCCCGATGACGCTGTTAGCCGTGGTTCGGCTCTTCATGAGGCATCTCAAGGGCGAAATCAAATTTGAGTCCCAGCGAAGACTGTCTCTTTTACAGCACTTAGTACTCGGAGTCCCACCTGGTGACGCTGTCAAGGCTCCTAAGGTCGACAGCAATATACGTTAAGAAAAAAGACGTGCTGCGTGCCAGCCAGGGACTTCCAGGGAAAACTCCTAAGTTACTAAGTCGCCTCGTGGTCGCCCATGAACATCTGCAATACCAGAGGGCATGCGTTGCCGAAAGATCAAAATTCAAAATTACATTATTAGCTATACTACCTTGGAGTGCACGAGGTACTAGTCCTGTTCTTCATCTCATAGCAATTAATGAAAAAGACAATCTGTGAAAAAGAGACAGCTCTTTGATTACGTCCTGTGGATGGAATGGAAAAAACGCTCCTAGTGCATTCTAGTCGATGGACTCACCCGACGGCGTAAACGCGTAGTGATGTGTGGAACAAGAGATCTCGTCTTTGCCAGCGAGGACGGTGTTGTGAATATGTTTTAGCTGTGTATGAAGGTTGTCTAATGTCACCTTGTCGTCAGGGTCTAACTATTTTTACTCAGCACTAGGACATTTACATGTAACTTAGGCTACAGATAACAATCGCTAAATGTCAAGGGACATTTTACACTAATCTTTTAGTAGTTAGTCTCTAAGTAAGGGAATGTCACATAGCCGTTAAGTGAATGTCACATACCTAATAGCTATCGATGGGCATAAAAACAAACTAAGAAGGGATATAGGCATAAAGATAGCAGCCCAAAACCCTTAACAGTACATATTCGTTGATTGATTAACGCGATACGATCCGCTACAATTAAGTGTAATTGCTTACAATATCGTCGATTATTTTAATTTGCAATTACACGTGACCTTTAATTGGCGATGCGTCGTGAACAAAATGTTTATGAGCCGTTACTAAATGCTGTAATCTTGACCTTATACGTACGCTTAATATCGCGCTGTGCTTATCGATATTGTATTAAATATTAAAATAAATATATTCTCTATGATACACCAGTCATGTTGACAAGCATTTGCAGTTTATTTTAATTCGAAAAAATGGATCGTGGGTAACATAGAAACATTGCCTGATGGGTTAAGGAAATAAACCCAAAGAAAGGTTACAATAGTTGTTAAATAAATATAAGTTTAACATTGGATAGATATTTTATACAAGTTCCCGAGATGTTTAAAATTTTAGTATAAGGTGATGCTTGACTATACCTTTACTCACAGTTTCTATGTAGTAGTAATGGAATGTTCCAACTCTCACAATCACAATAAATTTAACTTTGCATTCTCTTTAATATAGATACTAATCTAATAGTAGTAGAGTCATCCTTCTCCCAGCACAAATAGACCAGCTCGATTGGAGAAGTACTACCCACTCACAGAAAATCGTCCTTAAGTAACAGAATACTGTTGCGTTTCGTGCGATAAGTAAAATCACCGGAATCCCAATCTCCAACCCCCTCCGCTTCCTTCCTTTTTCCTTCTCATCTTTCCCTCCTATCTCTTCTTAGGTTGGCTACGCGCATGTGCATGACATGACTCTTCGAGTAACGGGAACGTTGATAGGCGGATCGTATGCTTGTTTGCCAACTGTAACAAAATAAAAAAAAATCATGACAGATAGTTTATTTACATAAGCAATCGTAACTACTACACCACACAAACAACCTAAGTCTACAAGCAAACACATCTGTCGATTATATATCATTAATAATTATTAATAATAAACATAAACGCTACAAAATCAATATCCTCCATTGACACCGTTGTGGTGTTGTGGGTAGCGAGTCTGCCTTTGGTCTCGACGGTTGCGGGTTCGATTCCCGCTCGGGCTGATTTTTGTTAAAATTTCTGTCTCGGTCTGGGCGTTTGTCCGTGTGGGTCTCCCCACCGTGCCTCGGAGAGCACGATAAGCTGTCGGTCCCTGTTATTATCAATAACATCTGATAATAATCGTTAACTCTTGATAAGTAAATTGCTCTTATCCAATGAGTTACTGGTTCGCCCTTAGGGTTGCGGAGGTCAGATGGCAATCGCTCCGTGTAAAAACTAGTAACCTGTCAAATCCGGATAAGAGTAATAAGCAGACCCTGGGTACATAAAATACCGGGAATAATGCTAAGATGAAGATAAATCAATATCCTCCATTATGAAGGAATATCCTGTGTCGGGCTTCCGAAAAATACAATGACAAGCACAAACACACCCAAACACATGCCTGTATGGTCAATACAAACATCTGTACCGAGCGGGAACCAAACAGATTTTCCAAAGTAAAATAAATGTCGGGACATTAGATGTTATCTAGACCAAGACACAATCGTTAGAAATGCGTTTTTTCCTGATTGTGCCACAACGGTGTCCTATCTACATAGTTGAGATCGAATATTATCCAAGTACCGCCGTTCATAGCCGGGTGCGCTCACTGATCGGTAAACGATCGGTGAGTTAAGCAACTTTAGGCGCGATCAGTCACTAAATGGGTGATCGTATAGTGGTATTCCAACTAAGCGTCTCCGTGCTGCGGAGGGCACATGAAAAGTCGGTCCCGGCAGTTATCAATTTGACGATAGTGACCTGAACAACTCTGACAGTAGGTTGGCTACTAACCACTCGATAAGAAGAAGAACCGCCGTCTTGGTCTAGTTAACATCGAATATCCCGACATATATGTTTGTAAACATCAAAAACAAAATAATGATAATGACTTGAATGAATGAAATAAATCATAATATATGACGTGTGATCGAGACTAATGTAATTCCGGGGGCGTGCGCCCGCGCCGGCCGCGCCGGCCGCAGCGAATAAATATCGCATTACACATCATTTTAATGACAACATGTAATTTGTACACTGAATAAATAAATATTTTAAAATGTCTGATTGATTTTTTATTAAGTCAAAAACGGAATAATTTAACTCTCACTGCTTATGAATGAATCAGTTACGAGATGAAATGTAATACAGTAGCTGAATTATTATACGCGGTTATTATCGTTGTACGGTTTTATAAATGTGAATTTATTATTACTTATAATATTTTTGTAAGAATTAATTGTAATTATAAATAATAATATAATAATAGATAACTTACACTCAACGGCCCAATATTTATATCCTGTGTCCTGGGACTGGAAACATTCAAACAATGACAAGGACAAATACATACACCCAGACCGGAAAACCTGCCTGTGTGTGTATGCCTGTATGGTCAATACATCTGCTTCGAGCGGGAATCGAACCCGTGACCTGTGGCGTTTAAGGCAGGTCCCTACCGTTGCGCCACAACGTCGTCGGTAATAAAATAAAAAAATAAATTTATTATTATTAACAGTCTTGACTCATGCATGACCAAATGCTAAATTTCGAAGTTCTTTTTTATGTGATTGTGTTCCCGGTTGTTATCACATAACATCTGATAATCGTTAACTCTTGATAAGTAAATTGCTCTTATCCAATAAGTTACTGGTTCGTTCTTAGGGCTATGTAAAAAAATAGTAATCTGTCGAATCCGAACAAGAGTATTAAGCAGACCCTGGTTAAATAAACGTTTATCTAATTTAAAAAAATAGTTTTTAATGTAAACATTATTTTTTAATGAAAAAGTCGCATTACTTTTCAAATTACTATTTTTTTTTTTTTTTTATGTTAGAAGTTGGCAAACAAGCATACGGCCCACCTGATGGTAAGTGGCTGCCGCAGCCTATGAGCGCTTGCAGCACCATTAGTAGGTGCCACTCACGCGTTGCCAACCTCGAGATATTAGTTCTTAAATCTCGTTCGCCCAGTAATTTCACTAGCGTACAATGCCCTTCAAACCGGAACACAGTAGTGCCTAAACACTACTATTTGGCGGCAGAATATTGGACACTGCGGTGGTACCTACCTAGCCGGCCTCTTGCAACAAAGACCTACCACCAGTGTGACTGATTGCACTGGTGGAATAATTTCTGTTGTGACAGAGGTTATCCCAACAGCGGGCGATGGGGTCGTCACATCCCGACGCCATTATTTATTTATTATTTGTATTAATTGTATTAATAATCTTACCTCAATGTTTCTTTGTATACTCTTTCAATATCGACTACATATCAACAAATACGTACAGTCGTTACAAGAACGTGGTTTATTTATCTCGTTTTAGATATACATCATAGTCTAGACAAGTCACGAGGCCGAAGCTAATAAAATTATACCAATAACTTCATCTACAATGTAATATATGGCTACTAACTATCGTTAATGCGTTATTTATAATAAATGCTGTTTTATGTATTAAATTATACAGTATAAAAAAAGTAGTTTTAAGTTATAGCTTAGAAAAACTATAATCGTATCAAAAATTATTTGTTTTATATTTTAATAATAAGCATGTACTTCCCATATTATGAACTCTAGTTTTAGTATAACAGAGATGCGGAAATATATGCTGATAAATAGTAAAATGAGTTATTCTAATTTTGCCCGCATTTATGTACTTTTGTTTTAATAATCCCAAGGCGACCTAACATTTATATTAGATAAAAAGTATCCTATATCCTCCATTCAGGTTTTGCGTTACAAAATAATAAATATCCATCCATCCAAATATTTATCCATTCTCACAAATTCCACATTTATAATATTAGTAGAATTGAATGGGATGATTGAATATAATATTATAGATATGACTTGTACGTTTGAATGTTTCTTACTTAATCATGTAAGAAACTGCTGAATGGATTATGATCAAAATTGACAGACTGACTATGTTGAGATTAACACATGAAATAGTTATTAATTAAAATAGTTTTTAATTTTAAATTTAATTTTAGTCAAAATAGGCATAGACCATATTATTATCTATTAGAAATTTTGTATCTACATAGATATTTCATACATTAATATGACATAATAAACACTCCTTAATAAGCTATGTATTATGTAGTATAGATAAAAGCTCAATTTTATTTTTTAACATTTTAAAAATTATACTAAAATTCTCCATATTTCATACAAATATTTGTTCTAAGGGTTGATCTTCATGTCCAGTAGACCTAAGGCTAGATTCGCTTTCACTGCGCTAAAGTAATGTTAAAAACATTGGAATCCAGTCTTGACATAAAATGTAATTGGTAACATACTTCTAAGAATACCGTACTATAAAATGCGCAGATCTATTTAGTGTGAGACAATCGTTACAGAACAAAACGATTGAATGATATCAAAACATTTCATTCCGAACGATAAAGTCGAAGTGACGATAAATATAAACTTGGCTTATAAATAAAATAACATCAGAAATATCGTATCTGAAACCCAGTAGCGAGGAGCTGTCGCTTCAACCGTTGAGTACTTATCCGATGACAAAAAAAAACGAATCGTAAGATTTATTGTGAATCGATCTCGGAAAGAAATCGAATGGACCAGTAATATTCGCCTCTCTGTCTGACGTGTATGACCGTCTCGCTCTTCATTCAATCGTAAAGGATAGTTTTTGATCTTATTTTCGATTAAAATATGATGAATGAAAGATTAACAATAAGTGCCGACGAATGAGAGGCATTATTCAGTTAAACACCATCCGAGTTATGTCCGACATTCATTGAACCCATCACTAGCATAAGGTTTTTTTTTTAAATATTAAATACGTTAATGGAACTTTAATTGCTGTTTGGAATCTATATTGTAATGTGTATTGCTTAATTTATAATTTTCTAGTATCTGTTGGTAATGAGACGCCTTTATTGCAATACAACTTAATGGTTCCCGATACAAACTGTCATCTTTTTCACCCACTTAACTATTTATCGTCACAAAAAGTGACCTACATTAGTGTTAAAAATGCCATCTATTTCTATACCAAAATCACCAAAATCTGATCAGCGTTTTAGGTATGAAAAGTTATATATATATTACTTATTATTGTAAAAATAAATAATAAACGCTACACACTCAACGCCCCCATTAGGATAGTTATATCCTGTGTCGGGGGTCCGGAAACATACAAAGACAAGGACAAATACACCCAGACCGGAAAATATGCGTGCATGGTCAATACAAGCATATTATGCTCCGTGCGGGAATCGAACCCGCGACCTGTGGCGTTTAAGGCAGGTTCGCTACCGCTGCGCCACAACGTCGTCAAAACCTTCGATAATCCACCTTGAACCATGGGGTGACCCACAAGGACAAACGCCCAGACTGAAACAGATGTTTGTAAGGTGAAAACAATCATCTGTCCCGAGTAGAAATCGAACCCGAAGCCGTTGAGTCTAAAGACAGTCTCGCTAGCACCACGTTACAATGGTTCTTAAGATGTAATAATATTATTTTGTAATATTATTTTACAGTTGTTATAATATCGGTATGCCAAATACAACAATCTATTTTACGACGGTATTAAAGTGTCAAAAAATATATTACAAACAGTCTCAGTCCCATTAGAAATGTGGTTATAACTTAGAAACAAAATCGAGGCCTCGCCAAACTAACCCGGTTCTAGCTAAGGCCAACACTCCATCGGCTTGAGAGCAAAAAGCAAAATACATAATGTACGCCTAACAATTTTTGGTTTTTCAAAGATACAATTGTAAATCAAATCAAACTCATTATTAAATTGCATCTATAAAGTTTAAGTATACCACAATTTACGTAATTAAGCAAAAAGGACTCAACCCACAAAAAGCTACTTTCGAGTTATTGACGTTTCAAGTAATTTTTTGTTCCAAGTTTAGTTATTTTATGTTGCTTAAAAATGGTTTATTATAGACAATATAAGGTTTCTTCTAAGACATCTTTCAGTGAAAAATTATTATTTACAAATTAGATTAGACCTTTATAGTAAATAAAAATACTATCCCAAACATATTATATGTGAGCTGGTACCATTAAATGTAAATTTCTCTTGTCTCTTTGACGATCGAAAAAGATCCTTTTTGCTGACTGAAAGATCTTAAGTAAAAAGCCCTCTCAGTATCAAAAACTGATCTTTGACCAAATTGTCGGTTGAGTCCTTTTTGCTTAACTACGTGTATTACTTTATTGTAGATAGAGAAATTATAATATATCTTCGACTCGTCGTCTGCATAGCGTCGAGTGGTGGAAGGCAAGGCTGCACTATAAATTACCGAAGTGATTTTGTCAATAATATCTATCAGTGATTGTATGTTATAAACGACCTTAGAGGCCGCTGAATTGGCGCGCTCATATATTATTTCAAAGTGGACACTAACTAGTTTTTTAAAATCGATATTCCAAAGTTATAGAGAGATTTTTTAATGTTAAGATTTTTAATAAGATATACTTTTAACATTGATCATCATTCTGGCGCAGTGACAGAGGATTTATTTATAACGCCGTTGGTTACTGGCTCGATTCCGGACAGAGACATTAAGACAAGGGATGCCCATCGTGCTAACGGTCTTTGTAATTTTTTTAATGTTACTAAGTTGGTAAGCAAGTATACGGCCCACTTGATGGTAACCGGTTGCCATAGTCTATCAGCACTTGCAACACCATTAGTAAGTGACACTCACGCGTTGCCAACCTCGAGATATTGGTTCCTAAATTTCTTTTGCCCAGTAATTTCATTAGCCTACAGTGCCCTTCAAACTGGAACACATTTTTTAAAGAATATTAGCAATGCTTTTTCAAGGCATTACTAATATCCCTATTGCCCTCCAAATAAGCTCGAAGCTTGCGCTAGGAGTGGGTACGACAATAGCCCAAGGGTCAGGATCGAACCCTCGACTCTCGCGTTAACGGAGCGAAGTCGGCCCTTCTACCGTTGAGCTATTGAGGCTTCGTAAGACAGTAAGATTAATGTCAAAGACAGTATTTGACACCGCGGTGGTACCTACCTTGCCGGCCTGCTTACAACAAAAGACCTACCTGTGTCTGATTGCGCTGGTTATAAGTTGCAAATATTTCAACCAAAAGTGAGATGAGTCTAGAATTGAAATGTTAATTCTTATTTGTGTCAAAATAAATAAACAAGTTATTTTGTGAAACTTTTTCCGCAGTATGTGTGTCCATCCTCGGTGTCCTAATCACGGTAGCGCACCGGTGCTCGGTGAGGACATTCCGCTGTTGAAATCGGCTCGGACCAGATTGTTTACGTTTGAGATACAGATAGCTAAATGCGTGCGAGAAACTCGTGACGTGATCGTTTTAATATAGATAAGACGTTTATTTTATTGTTAGACTTTGTCTCAAAAAGTTACTGAATGAAAAATCACTGACTAACAGTCTTATTTAATAAATAAATAAATAAATGAAAACTACACATTTCAACCCCATTAATATAATTATATCCTGTGTCGGAGTCCAGAAACATACACAATGACAAGGACAAACATACCCAGATCGGAACACCTGCCTGTATGATCTTTACAAACATCTGCTCCGAGCGGGAATCGAACCCGTGACCTGTGGCACTTAAGACATGTACGCTACAGCTGCGCCACAGCGTCGTCATTTATGGACTTTAATACATTAGTCAAATCAAATAGTCATCTTTCCAAACCGCTGATAGGCCTTGAAAATTTATAAAGTACTTTTAAAACTCTACTTGAATAAAAACAGTTTTAATTTTGATTAACAATTATATACTTATCAGTTAAACTTGAGTGAGGACCAGGTCTTCTGTAATACAGGTCTTCATATACCCAACTCAGACACCAGTTCCTTACACATTCTAGACTATTAATTTATGATTATTTTAAATATATATATGTATATCATATTTATTATATAAACAAATGTTTTTAAAAATACAAAAGAATTAATCAATATATAATTTTGTGAAAACCTAACAACTTAAGCCACAACTGTTCACAATTAACTAGACGTTAATATTTTTTTTCAGTAAAAGTTTACAATTTGAAATTCATGTCACACTGAAAATAAACAAAAACATTAAATTAAATATATTAAATTAAGTAATGTCTTCATTAATCTTACGTTAGTCCGAGTTTCAATAAGTCGCCATACCAGTGGCTACCATCACCGGACGACCTTCCTTGGCGACAGGTCAGCCGAATGGCGGCTAATAGAGCGGCTTGCGAAATTACCTGCACCGGGAACCTGCTGGCTTATACTAGACAGCTAGCTATAACTCCATTCCGTTAAGAGAATAACTTTAATGATATTTTGATTGCTCTTTGTACTGCTTAACTGCTAATAAGGAGACTGGAAAATTCTTGGAGAATATTTTTTATGTCTTGACTTTTGTCAAACAGACAAACGTTCCTTTAGGATGATGGTAAACAGTCGCCACAAACTATGAACGCGCACGATACTTGAAGTATAATATGACGGAAAGGAACCGAGGGGGTGGGAGATTGGGTCTCTGGCGTTCCCGCTCACCGTATCAAAATGCAACAGTGCTTTGTTACTTTAGACCTATTTTCACCGCAGAGCTATGCACTGGGGAAGTACTACCCTTTTTTTTTTTTTTTTTTAAATATTAGCCATGATTTTTACAAGGCATTACTAATATTCCTATTGCCCCTCCAAATAAGCTCGAAGCTTGCGTTAGAAGTGGGTACGACAATAGCCCAAGGGGGTCAGGATCGAACCCTCGACTCCCGCGTTAACGGAGCGAAGTCGGCCCTTCTACCGTTGAGCTACCCTCTCACAGAAAATTAGCGTAAAGTAACAGTAACAGTTTTATTACTTTTTTCCTTTGTCATCCCTTCCCTCCTACCCCAAGGGTTGGCACCGCGCATTTGATACTTAAGTATCGCAAGCGTTCATACGTTGAGTTGGCTTCTTTTGCCTCTCTTTCTTTGCTGAGGTCTTTGCCAACCGTCATTAGATAAAAAAATATCTGTGATTAATGTTTTATCAATAAAGATGTTCAGTCCGATGAGCTGACCTTTATTAAGCAATTTAAGTTTTACACACATTTGTACATCCTTGGCCTTAATTTAGCTAGATATATTAGTTCTTAGATAAAATTTTTATAGTATATTGAACCATTAAATAAATTACATAATGCTAATGATCCTCTTATACCTAAATGTTTTATATAATATTTTCTACTTTATTCCTAATCTTGCAAAATAGTTAAATTCCTTTTTAAAAGTGATTTATCTAAACTTGTGTATAAGAAACTTTTATAATTGTTAGTAGTTAGGGTTTCATTTACAAAAGGTGCCAAACGAAGGGTTCGTTCCTAAGCATTCGCTGTCCGTAAATCAGCGGGCTATATTTCACGAACCTTATTTGAAGAGAATTGGAATTCTCACAAAAATTAAATCTAATCTCGAGATATTTCTTCTTTTTCGGGTTTCTAAATTTTCTTAAAAATTCAGATTATGTACTTATTTGTTATTTGTCATTCTTATCAATTCATTTTGTTCATAAATTCATAAGTTAATTCTATGTATCAACCACAGTAGTATCGAAGCTTCACGTCTCTACGAGTTGCTTAGATTTTCATAGCCACTTTCATAATCTTAACTAAACTAGTCAATATCATCATGAAACAAAAATGAATGAAGATTTCATATAGCACAAACGTGTGGTACGTTTGTTTTGACGGTGGCTAACAAGGCCCGCCTGATGGTAAGCGGTCACCGCAGCCTAAGAACGCCTGCAACACCAGAGGTATCGTATGCGTAATGCCGGCTTCTTAAAAACCATTTCAACCTTGCCTTGAAGAACTCCCTACTGTAGTGTGTTGGGGAAAATCTCGGCAGGGAGCCCATTCAATAACCTGAGCCTTAACAAAGTATGGTATAATGAAGTTTATTTGGCTTGTAAATCAACATCAATTAGCACTGAGGTCTGTTAGCACTTTTGATTACACTATCATCGTAAACAGCACCCACTTTGTGTATTTTTGCATATATAAATACAAATCGATGACTCTCAGCTTATATGGAACAATCGTTAGAACAAGACTACACATAGTGTATTTAATTCAATTTTAAACACAATAAACAAAAGCGAAGATGACCCAATGGATAGAAAAATGTGGGCGTCAACCAAAGGTCGTGGGTTTATATCCGGGCTATCACCTCTGAGTTTTTCAAATGGTTAAATTGCGTTTCGAAATTATTTTATCGATGATTCAACATCGTGAGAAAATGGCCTTCTTTTGATGAATTCCTTTTCTCCAATGGCATATCGATGTATTGTAAATTGATTATTGACTAATATTTATATTATTTTCTGTGATACTTTTTTTATTTATGTTACTAAGTTGGCAAGCAAGTATACAACCCACCCGATGGTAAGCGGTTGTAGCCGCCTATGAGCGCACAACACCATTTGTAGCTGTCACTCATGCGTTGCCAACCTCGAGATATTGGTATTTAAATCTCCTTTGCTTAGTAATTTCAACTCCTTCAAACTGCAACACAGTATAACTACTACTATAAACCGCAGTGGTACTTACCTAGCCAGCCTCTTGCAATAAAAGGCCTACCATCAGTAAATATCAAATACAACTTTGGAACATCTCGTTTCGGCTGATAGGAACTAAAATAACAATTTAGGTTAAAAAGAAAATATTTACTAAATAATAATATTTTAAATAATCGTGTATAAAATGCAACTAATTTTTATTTAATAACATTAAAAAGATTCGAGTCAGTTAAAGTGTCTGTATGTGTGAAATATAAAGTAATGCCGGAATGAGTTATGGCGCGTGATAACGTTTTATCACCTACAAATGTTGTAAAATCTCTCGTAATAATGTAACAACCTTGAATTTATTATTCTTCTTTACGAAATGCGTAATGCCTTTGAATGCACACTTACGACACTATGCAGACTATTCGAGTGATTTGATAGTGAGAGTGTTTTTGTTATTTTTAACAATTTATCTTGGACATTACAGATACCGGTTCTAAAAGTCCTTTCACTGCTAGAAAGCTACGTTGATGTAGAGTTGTAGATAGACGCATGCTGTAGCGAAAACTCAATCCAGTAAAAAATATGCACATAACAGAATAAAGTAAAAAAGTCAATCTCTTAATTCAATTTAAACTTGTTACGAAGATATATTATACATCTATGTTTCAGCTTTAGGTAAATGGGCCTGTTCAGTCTACATTTTTACAAGGATATTTTAATAACACTTTATGAGTTTGTATTCACCAGCCTTATTAAGTAACATGCGTACATTCAAATATACAAATAAATATAATTGAAATGTTTGTTTTAAATTCCAAA
Organism: Hestina assimilis; assembly: GCA_023373885.1. Taxonomy (NCBI): domain Eukaryota; kingdom Metazoa; phylum Arthropoda; class Insecta; order Lepidoptera; family Nymphalidae; genus Hestina; species Hestina assimilis. Next base: position 16,125,379 of record CM041745.1, read on the forward strand.
TCATTAGCTTTTCAATAAACGCATCAGAAAGTATAATACGTCTGTTAAACTCTGAAATGGCTGGACCGATTTAAAGGGGACTTTCTTATTTTAGAAAAATAATTAGGGTTCCGTGCAGTATATACATGTCTTAGAACTTCTCCCACGAAATGCCAGGTTCCCTCACAATGTTTTCCTTCACCGTTAAACACGAGATAAATTTGAAATACAAATTCATGACCTTCGGTTAAAGTCTACTTTTTCGATCCATTGGGCTATCTCGGCTTAAATATATAGTCTTAAAATACGGCCTTAACTGTTTAATTAACTTAAAGACTATTTTCGTGTCGTCAGCAGGAATAACTTTATTGTTTTCGCGTTGTTCGTGCCGCCAACAATTATCTCAAACGTTGCTAATCGTTAACCGCCGTATTAAAAGCTATTACGTTTTTTTGAGGATTACTTCAAGGTCGGTCATAATTCTTTCCGTATTACGGACTATAAATTCTAAATTGATTTGGTGTATTCAGCATGAATGGGCTGGCTTGACCGAGGAAGTACTGTCCTCGAAAACAAGATACCCATTTTTTGAATTGTTTATTGTTTTTGGTGTGGCCTCGTCAGTGTGACCGGTGGTGGAGAGGATCGACAGTAGTAGTATAATTCTTCTCCCAGTACAAATGCACCGGCTCGACCGGGAAAGTACTACCCTCTCACAGAAAATCAGCTTAAAGTAACAGTATAAGTACTGTTGCTATTTTTGCGATGAGTGAGAGCGTCGGAGACCCAATCTCCCACCTTCTCTGTTCCCATCATTTATATTCTTATATAAAAGCTTTTAGTGTGTCTTTTCTTTTCTAGCTTTTCTTTTTTGGTCTGCAACATGCAGGTCGTAGAACTAGTGTTTCCCAGCCCATCAGCACAAGAGCTATGAACTTATAACAATAAACGTCAAAATTTGATACGTGATTGAAGACGTCTAATATAAAACATTAGACTGGTATAATTATAATAAATTAAAATCGATTCCGTTGGACACTCTTAGTCAAATTTATTTCTTTTAACCTTTAACACACATTGACATTAACTCTTTTATAATTTCGCAATAAAAAATATTCAACAGATAATAAAAAGACAAAACTCTTGAAATATTAGACCATTTAATTTACACGCGCATAATTTGACTCTTTTAAAATATATTAAAAAGGAAAAAATACACTGGTATGTAATATATATGATTCTGTTATGATAATTAGTGAATTAATTCATTGGAAGGTACTGAACCTGTTTCGATCATTTACATTCCTTAGATCGTCTCCCTTCAGTAGCGTTTAAAATATGTCACTATTGTTAATTTTTTCCATTTAAAACATGATATAATTAAATTGTGTCGCTATAATCGTTTTCCTAGTTTAATTCAATCTTGTTCAATTAATTTGTAATCTCTTAAACTTAAGTAATTAATTAACGTATATTATACATATAAATAGTTATAACATTATATATTATATTATATTAAAACCAATATTGCAATAAATTTAAAATTCAATACTATATTTACAAATAATTACAACTGTACAAATCGTGTCCACGGAGAAGAGTGACAAGAACGCTAGCTGCATTTCCCCGCTGACTCGCAATACCGATTCTTTGTGCGAAAAATGAACCAGCCCTCACCTATCCTATCACCTGGTGAGATAATGAATATATTATATAAATATAATTATTTAATGTTTTATGTAATATGTATAGTCGGTCGTCCCAGATATCGCTAGAGCGATTTAGTCACCAAAGACCTGAGCGCCCTAGAAAGAGCAGACAGGCGTGAAGTGGTGCACGACTGTGATAAGTGGCGTCAGAGGCCAAGATCCTCTTTGGCCCACACTGAGCCAGCCACCTCACTGAGCCAGCGTAGTAATCAATACGCTCCTTTCGTGCTTATGGGCATACTGACATGATTTAATATATTAATGTTTTGAATTGAAACCGTTATTCACCGCGTTAGGACTAGTATTTCAAACATTCTGGCCTTGGAAGATTTTTCCTGGTTAGCAAGTGCGGGTTATTTCCTGTAAATATCGACTATCTATATATATCTCGTGTTATCTTATAAATAATCAAAAGGTTGTTTAGCTTCATTATTATTAATTACATTTTCTAAATATATAGAGGGCATTAGCTGATTTACTTCTCAGCATAATTAAGTGCAAAATTAACTATACAAAAAAAAAAGTTCCTAGAATGGCGTTACAATACCGTTTAAGGCCCGTGTCACAACTTTGGTTTCAGTATCAATTTTCATTGAATAATAATATGTAGCATGATCATAACAAGATTCTCCTGTGCGCACGGCCCTCACTGACCGTGGGGCCCCTTCCGGCTGCGAGCCTTTGGCATTTTGCCGTCAATAGGGTGGCAACCCTATTGTTTTGCCACTGGTTTCTAATGTGCTAACATATCAACCAATTAAAGAAAACAAGAAAAAACTATATCCTTAAGTACGACAACAGTATTCATATGATTATCAATATTTTAATATTCCCAATTCCGATTATATATAAAATTCTAGAGAGTCATTTACCACGAAGAGTCCTACAAATAAAATATTATTTCGTAACTTTAATAACATTACACGAATAAAAACAAAATGTTGAACCGCATGTGGTCGGATGATTTATTGTGAGACGAGTTTCGATGCTCACTGGATCTTGGGAGGCTTTATATCTTAGGTATAATTCAGTATTGCCTTCGGTCAAACGGCAATCACCTGTAAAGGTTATATAACGGCCTAGCGTCGTATTATATTGATATAATATAATATAATTAGTTTGTAAAACTGTTTGATAAAGTTGTCTAAGAACGTGCACTTACTACCGAAAGAAAATCATCGCCCCATCGCCCGCTAGTGGGATAATCTCTGTCACAGCAGAGATTATTCCACCAGTGCAGTCAGTCACACTGGTGGTAGGTCTTTTGTTGCGAGAGGCTGGCTAGGTACCACCGCAGTGTCAAATATTCTGCCGCGGAATAGTAGTGATTAGGCAATAATGTGGTCCGGTTTGAAGGGCACTGTATTCTAGTGAAACTACTGGGCAGAGGAGATTTAAGAACTAATCCCATTAAAAACATAAAATGTAAAAAATTTCCCAAGCCTCACAAAGCACTTCTTCTACTACAAAAAGTGGTGAGATCTCATGTATAACTACGCCTGAAACTTGGCGGTTGTACGGCAACTTATTCTACTCATACAAATACTTTAGTATCGTAAAACTCCCAAGTTTCAGGCGTAGTTATACATGAGATCTCACCACTTTTTGTAGTAGAAGAAGTGCTTTATGAGGCTTGGGAAATTTTTTACATTTTATGTTTTTAATGGGATCTCATATATTTTTGTAGAAAGTCCTACTTTTTCTACCCACTTCTTGAATGTAATCGTATATTATCTAGGTACCCACCTACACCTATTATTCCATTATATTATGTGTATACTATACAGGTACACTGATTGATTAACTACAAATGTAACTTTGTAATCCTATACATTTATATGCGATTACAAAGTTATTTACGCAGTTGGTGTATCTAGAAAACTGGACTGAAATTACAAAATATTTTAATTTTTCCTTTATTTATACACTAAAGACTAATTAAATTTTAAATTAGAAACTTCCGTGTCTGCTAGAAGTGCCTTAGAATTTTGATGACGGTCAGCCAGTGAGTAACAAAATTATGAAATTTTGACTAGTTATAATTCTTAAACTGCTTATTCGAATTGAATGGAATTTGAAATATACCGTGTTTATACAATGCCGGTTTAGTTACTGATAATTTAGGCTTTCAGTTTTATCCACAACGAAGTTATAGGGGTCGCAAATTATCTAAATACCTATCTAACTGCAAATGTAACTGCTAACGTAACTTTGTAATCCTATACATTTTTATGGGATTACAAAGTTATTTATGCATTTGGTGTCTCTAGTAAACGACCAAAATTACAAAATATTTTAATTTTTCCTTTACTTATACACTAAACACTAATTATATTCTAAATTTGAAGCTTCCATGTCTCCTAGAAGTGCCTTAGACTTTTGATGACGGTCAGCCAATGCATAACAAAATTAAGAAATTTTTGACTAGTTATAATTCTTAAACTACACTTTCAAATTGCATGAAATTTGAAATATATCGTGTTTATACAATGCCTGTTTGGTTACTGAAAATTCAGGCTTTTAATTTTAGCCACAACGAAGTTATAGGAGGTTGAAAATTATATAAGTACGTATCTGACTGCAAATGTAACTTTGTAATCCTATACATTTATAGGCGATTACAAAGTTATTTATGCAGTTGGTGTATCTCGTAAACTGGACCAAAATTACAAAATATTTTAATTTTTCCTTTACTTATACACTAAACACTAATTATATTCTAAATCTGAAGCTTCCATGTCTCCTAGAAGTGCCTTAGAGTTTTGATGACGGTCAGCCAATGTATAACAAAATTAAGAAATTTTTGACTGGTTATAATTCTTAAACTACTTTTTCAAATTGAATGAAATTTGATATACACTCTGTTTATACAATGCCTAATTGGTTACTGAAAATTGAGGCTTTTAGTTTTAGCAACAACGGAGTTATAGAGGTTGAAAATTATGTAAGTTCGTATCTGACTGCAAATGTAAATTTGTAATCCTATACATTTATATGAGATTACAAAGTTATTTATGCAGTTGGTGTATCTAGAAAACTGGAGCGAAATTACAAATTATTTTAATTTTTTCTTTACTTATACACTAAACACTAATTATATTCTAAACTTGAAGCTTCCATGTCTGCTAGAAGTGCCTTAGAGTTTTGATGATCGGTCAGTCAGTGAGTGACAAAATTAAGAAATTTGACTAGTTATAATTCTAAAACTACAGGTTCAAATTGAATGAAATTTGAAATATACCGTGTCTATACAATGCCTGTTCGGTTACTGAAAATTCAGGCTTATAGCTTCATCCACAACGAAGTTATAGGGCGTCGAAAATGGCCTGAAGTGCTTCGAGAAAAGGATAGTACGGCCGTGCCGCTTTTTGCTCGACTTGGCGGGGGCACTGCCGTGCCCCCAGATATCTTGAGGTTGGGAACGCGCGAGTGGCACCTACTAATGGTGCTGCAAATGCTCGTAGGCTACGGCAACCACTTACCATCAGGTGGGCCGTATGCTTGTTTGCCAACTTGTAATATAAAAAAAAAATTCTTGTTCTAACATGTAATGTTCATTCTAGCATTTTAAAATTCCATCTACAACCCACCGCAAGATTTTTTTGAGTCCTCTCCAACAGTCTGGAATCCAGAGCCCTAGCCACTGAGACTAAATTTGAGATGAGGTGATTTCCCTCTACGACCCACAGCATGAATTTTCACCAAGAATGACTTGCTCACCACCGACCGATATCAATTTAATTTGAAAGTTTGTTTATGTATATTTGATTCATTAATGAATTAATAATTTATTAAAGATACTTCTATATCCACTGTAAGAATGAATAAGTTAGTTCATTCATTGTTCGAAACAGGAAAAATGCTAGTATTTGCTAATCAAGCATGCTGCAATCATCTCTGAAACTAAAATTTCATATCAAAGTAAAAAAACTAAACACATAAATACAATATGCTATTTCAATTAGAAAATAATTTAGGTACATTAAAAAAATATATAGCAATTTTTGTCGAGACTGTACTAATATTCCTATTGCCCTACCAAATTAGATCTCCGCAGCTCTCGTGTGAAGTCGGCCCTACTATCGAGCTATTTCGACTTAAGTACAGGTACTTTATTTAACTAAAGAATCTAAAACGGATTCGATAATTTTAGAATAGTCAATTATAATTAAACTGTACAAGGACTTCGGAACTATTTTCAGAAGATATTAAGTGGTAACTGGCATCCTTAAGACGAACTTACAAACTGTGAAATACGATGAGAGAATTTGCGCTAAGTTTGCCGTAAATCTGACTTACGACTTAAGTAACTAACTTAGAGATTTAGTAGAGGTTTTTAATAATTTACAATATATCTTATTTTAATTGGGAATATTCTGAGGAATTGTTTGGATCGATCCCACCGGTAGAATTTCACCATCGGACATCGCGACTAAACTCTAAATTCCATCTATAGCACCTTAATGTCTGGAAATCCACAACAGCGCGATTTAGCTTCCGCCGGCGGTCTTTCCGAACCGATACGACTTGGGAACCTTCAAGAGAAGAGCGTATTCTTTCCTTAAAGGCCGGCAACGCACCTGCATGCCTTCTGGTGTTGCAGATGTTCATGGGCGGCGGTGATCGCTTAACATCAGGTGAGCCTCTTGCCCGTTTGCCCCCTCTTACATAAAAAAAATAATTGTTTTATTTTCGTACTAGCTATACCAGCGGGTGTGTGTGCTATAATTTAAAATGTCAATCTCAATTATCATCAAAATACTTATAACATTTGAAACAAGTGAAATTGTAGCATTGTAAGATGGTGGCTAAGGAACATAATTACAACGTGATCAGGGTAGTGCTCACTAAAGGCACCTGCAACAATAGAAGGGTCTTATAAATATTTCTGACCTGAGCGGTATAGAGAGGGAAGACAGTAGATGTAGAAAAGGAAAAGAATAATAGGCATTAATTAGGGCTTCAAAACTCACACACAACGTACAAAACGCAGCAGTACAGATACTGCCTGTTCTGTTCGATACTATACCCCAGGTGACGCCGTCAAATGCAGAAGGGCCAGTAGCAATACAACTTGAAAAATATGGTCAATATTTACTTACCTTACTGTCCTTGGTAAAAACAGTCGGACTAAAATTATCCTGACCAAAATGGCTATCTTTATAAATCTGGAATTAAATGTGCCCAAAGGCTGGCCAAAACGAATCCGGGACAATGATTCCTGTAGAGAAAGTCCCGAAGCTGAATTGAGCATATCAATTACTGATCATTTGGCAAATAACCATGCACGCGTGCCCACGAAATGTGAATGATCACGAGACGTCACTCACTAATTTTGATCATTTCGGTAAAATTCTTAACATTTTCCACTTGATGGTTAAACGTTTTGATTAAGTTACAAACATTTTTTATTGCTGCATCTGCTAAAAAATACATTGGTAATTTTTATATCAGATTAATTTAGTGTGCTTTTTGGTTCTTAGACTTTGGTTTTCTTTGATTTCCGTGGTAGAGCCAGGCTCCTCTCAGCACTAATTGGCCGCCTCGACAATCGGCGTAATGTAACAGTACTGTTGTTTTTTATGATTATGTAAATATACGGTAATTGTAATTTCTTAATTAAAAAGATTAGTACTCATTAAAAACTTCAGCAGCATAGTTATAATAAATCATCGATTGCGGTTAATTAGATGTGCATTAAAGTGTTCCATTTTATGTGATTAAAGCTCTTAAGCGTATCGCAATTAATTTCTTTTGAAATGCAAAGGATTTTAAATATACTCACGCCTACACTTTACATCTTATTTATCATCCTATGTCAGATGTTATGACCTTAAGTGACCAATTTTATTTCGGACATACAGACATACATACAAAAAAGGCTATTGAGAGAGATATATAAAAGGCAAATGAGAATAGAATAGAGCCATGCTTCTGCCGGCCCCAATGGGCCGGCGCTATCGGGAAAGTCCTGTCTCAGAATATCGACGTAAAGTAGCCGTAACTGTAGATACTATGGAATTGATACGATACGATACGATACGATGAGTTAGAACGCCAGGGGCTCAAACTTCGATCCCCTTGCGTTACCTTCCTTTTTTCCCTTCTGATCCCTTTCCTCCTATCCTATGGGCTGGCAACGCGCATGTGATTTTTCAAGTATCGCAAGCGTTCATATATTTGTATGCTTGTTTGCCAACCGTCATAATATAAAAACCTGCTTTTTGCCGTCAACTTAGTATAGTAACACTACGGAAATACTCGAATAAATAAATCATCACGTTCAATCGGTTTAGGTACCGACTAGTTTCGAACCCATCGGAGGTGCTTCATCAGGGTGCGTGGACTACTTTCGCGGTCAGTGCGAGACTGGTCGGAATCTAGTCGGTACCTAAACATATTTTACGTGTGTTTTAGGCGTTTAAATTTTACATTAAGTTAAATAATGTCTCGAGATAGTTTTAGCGAACTGTTACGGGAGTCAGAACGAACAACTCGAACGAATCGATTGTTATGTCTTCCTTTACATCCAAACCATAATCGTAACTATAAAAAGTCGAAAAAATAACTGCATTATACTTAAAAGCATTAGATGTCAAGAACGAAGAGTATTCAAGAACAATTTTAATAACACTAAACAATGTCTATGTCGATATTAATAATACTATATCAAGATCAGAGTCAAGTTCACGCAGAACAGATCAGCTCGGTAGCGCATGCGCGTGACCGGCCCCGATTAATGACGATACCAATCTCTTCCGCGTGTCACGACTACACGCGTCTATCTATGACTTTGTGTTTTTTGTTGTTGACTTTTTTTGTCTTATGTGCAAATTGATAAAATCTAATTGTGGATATGGTTAGCGATTCGATTTGATTATATTTTTATATCTATAAATGATTAACTTAATTATAATAAAAATGATTAAGTTTGGGTTTGAATGAGGTATTAATTAATGGTTTTCGAATAGATTGTCATCCAGATATAAATTATTATAAGTATATCAAGAGTACTATTAATAAAAGCAGAGCTATTAAAAAAACTCCAAAAACAACTGAAATGCAACATTGTATATTACTTTTTATTTTCGTTTTCTGACATAATTATGTATATTATTTATGGGTAAAGTTTCTTTTTAAGCATTTAATATGCAACAAGTACATAAATTTAATCTGAAGCATTTTTGTAAAAGATAAATTAACATTTTTATTCATCGTTAGTTTAAATTACCATTTATGTTCTTTAAATATAATTTACTTGTAAATTTACTCAGGACATTTTTGAAAAGAGCTACGTCTATTGATTTCCTTGTTCGTTAATTTTGTTGTAGAAACTTACTTTTGAATAAGGTGGCTCAAAAGTGGAACTTCTTTCTATAAGTGTGAGTACCGGAGGCCTGAACTGTACTGTACCCTTTCGTTTCCTCTTTCTATTCTTTGGCATTACTGTGTTTTCACTGTATCTAGTGAAATAACTTTTTTTTTTATTTCATCGTTCACAGTTACAAAAGAAAAATTTACAATATATTAAACATCAATGCATTACAAAAAACCACTGAGGTTTGTATTGCATGCTATTTACAACATCATCGACATTTACTTCTACTAGTATACTGCTAGGGATTGTACTAATATAATAAAACAGATACTTGGAAATTAAAACAAAACAAATACTCAAGAGAACAATAAAACAAATTATAGATACCTTTATGACAATTTTTAAGGGACTAAAAAGAAATAAAAATAGCTAATAAAATTAAGAAACCACGCTGGTACATTTTAACTTCTTATTTCTTCATATAATTTATAAAGTAAGTTTGTAATTTTTGTTTTAACTGGGCGAAAGAGATTTAAGAATCAATATCTCTCGTTGGGAACGCGTCAGTGATACCTACGAATGAATGAATGCTTGCTGTTAAAATACAAACATCTATCTACCTTGAGCATATTAAATGCTTAACTAATTTAACTTTTGGGAGACACTTACTAGATTACGAGAATAATACAAGCCGTATGCTCACCAATATTTTAAATTTCTTTCCTACCGAAAGAATTTACGAGTACATTAGGACCGGTCACTAGATCCATTAAATTATGCAATTTTTAAATGATAAAATACAAATAAGATAAAAATAAAGCGTTACAATACCGTCAAGTCAATTGATACAACTGCTACCGAATTAATTTAATATATGAAAATTTATTCAAAATAAACCACTAAAAATTACACGCCAAGTTTACCATCGCTTTAATGCATTTACAATTGATAATGTTATGTGAGCACGTTTGCTCGATAGCGTACATTTATTTTTTATTTTTTATCATCCATTTGTACGATCGATTCGTAAATCTTTGACCGATTTTACATAAGGTTTCAATGATTTTACCTTTTTTTAATAGCCGATCTTAATTTCATTTCACAGGTTGGCAACTGTATATATTAAAGGAATGTTTTATCGATAAAAATGTTTGCTTGATATTTCCGGATCGAAGAATTAGTGCATTTGTTAACCTTCTATATTTGAAAAGAGTAAGTATCGAGTTTCTTTTCGGTTCTTCTCAGTAGAATCAATATCAGCACCGTCGGTAGCGTTTGATTGAAAAGTACTTGTAAAAGTCTACTTGAATAAAAATAATTTTGATTTTGATTTTTGAGAAAACGTTTAGATTTCTGGAGCTATAATTTGTTGACAAACAGAATTATACTAACATTCCAACTTCATATCAATAAATTGTGAGAAGATTATAGTTTGCGAGTCAGCAATTCATCAATCAGCAAGGCTCATATAGCATCATACAACCTCCAGCATTTATCAAAAGTTTTTTCTTTTTGTGATAAGTGGTTGTACTTAGCCTATGATTCCTTGCAACGCCATTTATAGTTTAACACGTTGCCAAATTCGAGATATTGGCTCTTAAATCTTTTTTGGCCTGTGATTTCACTATATATAGTGTCCTTCAAACCCAAACACAGTAGTAGCTTTGCGGTAGAATAACTGACACTGCGGTGGTAACTACCTAGCCGGCCTCTCGCAATAAAAGGCCTACCACCAGTATATTACAATAATTACAGCGAATATAGTCTATCTAAAACTATAGATAGATTTTAGAACCTAATTTTAGTTCAGTTTTTCTATTCTGGTCTATGTTTCAAGTCCAATACAGAACGTTACTTTCATCTGATCTATATAAACTTTTAAATTCAAATAACTAATTCAATTAATAAAAGTTAATTGGTTTATAAGGAAAAACGATTTTGATTGAAATATTTTTATGTACTAGTTATGCAATTTGACAACTTAACCTTTTCTTCGAGGAACGATTAAAGACATAAAGACAATACCCGAATCTAGTTTGTATAATATTATTACACTTGCCGCCAAGTGGCAGAGCGGTCTTCCTGCGCATAAGAGACTTACTTTTCCACACTATTAATTAATTATTCCAATGTTAATAGCTTACGAACACATACAGTCACGATTTATCTATCTATGATAAAGTCATTGATATTTCAATATTTAAATTTCATCCAATTATTTTTGAAATATTAATATTTTATTTATAACTACATCAAGAATGATTTTATTAAATATTAACTTTGATAATTAACGAGAAATTTATTTAAAAAAGAAATACTTAAGACACCTCATTTTTTAAAACAAACTACATAGGCTTAGACAAAAATACATGTAGAGAGAAAATTTCTCCCTTCCTCTTATTCCCCCTTTTTCTCATACGTTTCTATCTTTTCTTTTTATTACTATATTTCTATCTTTTTTTTAGGCTTTTTGTCTTAATACAGGCCTTTGCAGCATCGACGAGCACGGTTGCGTGGCCACATTGTATTCTGTAAGACAAACCACGGTTTATGATATGATATCTTTTTTATTTGGGTGGTCGTATGCTTATTTACTAGGTTTGTGGTAAAAAAAAGTTTAAATAGATACATTATGTCTATACAGTTTTCAAATTTATCGAATTATTTAGTAAATCACATTATGAAAGATAAAAATATTTTTATGAAATAATTAAAAGATATTAATTATTATTATTTTACCTTAGTCCGTAAACAAGGAATTTATGCACCTAAGCGACACGCTTAACCTCAGAACATAAAAAAGTAGAAGTAGTAAGTAAATAGCTTGAGTTTTCAACAGAAGTAAAGTAACAGCCGCTTAACATCTTACTCTCTGCTGTTATAAAGAAGGATTCATATTTTTTGTTCGTCGGGGCAATCGGGCCGGAGGGTCACTTGATATTAAGCGATAAGCATTTGCAACATCAGATGGCATGCGTGTGTGTTATCGATGTTTACGGAAGAAATAGGCTCTTCTCTTGAAGGTTCCCAGGTTGATAGGTTCGTTAAAAACTAGGGTCGAAGCTACAAAGTAGTTGAGTGAGAAAGAAAATGCCTCCTAAGCCGCACCATTGTCTATTTCCAGTCATCGAGGTAGTGCAATAGTACCGGTGACATCAGTCTAAGCAATACCTCAGACCATTCCCTCGATATATGCGGTAGAAGACGCAGAATGAACCACTACGCCGCGCCAAAGGATCATGCCGATCGGAAAGATATTAAGAATATTATATAATTATTGTGAACAAATTATTTCATAATTTAGTCACTCGTAATAAAATTTCTATATATGTAAAGACGAAGTAATCGCGTCCAAGACACGAAAACACAACAAAAAACCGAACAATTTAAAAATTTATTTTTTAATATGCTTAAACATTAGACATTTTATTAATATAATACCCTTACGTAGATAAGTTCTATTCACGACTTTTCTGACGCCATTTCTATTTCTCTATTCTCAGGTGTACCAGTAGTAAAGTGCGCAGTAGCCGATGCGCTTAATCAAGGTCGCGATACTTCCTCGCAACTCCTGCGCACAACAAGCTTATAAAATACACATATTATAATCGAACTCGATACTGTCTAGATACAACCCGTCAGTTCTGTCCTTTGATAATTACATTTTTACTTTGAATCTTTCCGACGTCTCACTAAAAAGGCTTAAAATAAAATTAAGTTCAACACATTCTGGCAATACGATATATTAAATTAACTTATTAACATTATCTCAGAATTAAAATGTTTTACTAATAATAAACGATATTAATGGCTAAGACATTATTCAAATTGATTTTTTCTTTTTGGTTAAATGTAAAATTTCAATTTAAAATCTACTTTATAAAATCGCAACGAAAAATATTTGCTCATATTTTGGTCTTAACACTTTTAGCCCTAAATTGATTATGATAATTATTTGTATAAATATAAATGAGACCATAGGAACCAAGGAGACCAAAGGAGGTGAAATAGGGGATGATATTTTGTATGGGGAACTAATTATTTCTATGGTTCATAAAAATCGTTATTTACGCGGGTCAACCCGCGGTCAAAAGCTAGTTTTTTTTTTAAATTGGTAAATCAAAATATATAATCTTGAACTTAATTAACCTTAAACTACAACTTTGCCAAACTGCAAGACAGTTTAACTGCAGATAACAGTCTTCTGCCTTCTTCTTCCTAGCACAACCACTTTGTGGAACCAACTTCTGCCGTCGGGAACCAATACGATACCTGGGAACCTTCAAGAGAAGAGCCTATTCTTTTCTTATAGTTCGGCAACCCACCTGCATGCCCTTTGGTGTTGCAGATGTTCATGGGCGTTGATGATCGCTTAGCATCAGGTGAGCCTCAGACAACAACGAGCACGACAAGCTCTCGTGTAGATATTAAACGCAGTGATGCCAATATTAAAAGTAGCAATCACACATTAGACTAAATAAAAGAAAAAAACTTAATAAGTAGTGGTAAAAATATCAAATAATAATATAAAATATTTATATAGATTAAACTTTATATCAGTCTGCCATTATTAGAAACGAATAAAGTCATGGGCGCTATTAATGATAAAAACCAAAAGCTTGTATATACGAAACTGGTCATTTTTATTAGACAACATTTTAAAACGTCGCATGGTATTATATGCTGTGTGTTATTTATTGATTTAACGGACACAAGTTAAATATTTGGTAATTATTAATTATATTTATCGTCAAACCAAGAAAGAGAAGCTATTTTACCAGTTTTATGAAGATTTAGGTAGAGTTGGCTGGTGATTTTTATTTTTACGTCAATACCTTAAAAGTAGTTTTTAGTTTGAATTTTTGTTCTTCTAATTCAAATTTTAGTTTGCATTGGCAGATAATGCCCGTCTCTCTGTGCACTTAATCCTTTTTTAGGGTTCCGTCTGTCCGTCTGTCCGTCTTACCGTCTGTACGTCTGTCTGTCTGTCCGTCTGTCCGTCCGTCCGTATGTCACAGTCATTGTACTCGGAGACCATTGGCTCTATCTATACGAAATTTTCTAAATAGGTGTATTCTATGAACCGCACAACGATTCTTTAATGAAATCTTAAAATATATAAGAATGAAGGGTAGCAGTCCATACATGTAACTGGGAGTTGAAAAAAAATATTTTAACGTATGTCAACGTGTGAGATATCTTTGGATAGGTCTTTCTAAATGATAAGGTTTGATTGTGACTTTTTACATTCAGACAGTAGCTTTTGAGATATTAGCTCCTAAGGTCAAAAATTGTGTCCCCCTCCCCTCTAACTTTTTAACTATTGGATTTAAAATTCTGGAAAAATTTAGGCTTGTAGGACATCAAATAAAATTTCAACCACATTTGGTTTGAAGAAGATAGATCTACAAATTTAAGAGATATATAAGTTTTTCTCATAACTTTGTTTTTCATATAACTTTTAATAATTACTATGACATTACCAACTTATTTTTGCGGTCGATATAATATAATTGAATAACGATTTTGAATTCGTTATTATTTTTAAAGGCCTTGAGTTTCTTCATAATCAAGCTGCGGAACTCTTTAGTTTCAACTGTGCGTGGTCCACAACGCACTTGACTGGTAATTATTTATATTTATTTATAGGATCTTAAATGTCTGTGTCATGAAATAGTACCACAACACCGGGAAACTAGTTTGACAGTAACACCGATAATAATTATGTATTATTATATTAAGCAAAATAACTACACAACCACCAAAATTTAACTCTGTCTGTCTGTCGGTCGTGCTTTCAAGTCAAAATTACTGAACCGATTCAAATGAAATTTGGTACGCAGACAGTCTAGAAAAAGGGTTGTAAGGGGTTAACAGAGGGGTATGAAAAGTTGTATGGAAGTGTCGTCATTTTTACAGCTAGAAGCTTGAAACTTATTTTAGGCGTTGATATCAATAAATATGACATTTAAAGTTTGTAATGAATTAGCATCCCTCCCCTTCAGAATTTTTAGTTCAGAAGTTGTATTAAAATCGTTATTCACGCGGGCGAAGCCGCTGGTAGAAACTAGTACTTAATAAAAAAAGAAAATAGAAATCCTTTATTACTTTCTTTTATAAATTAACTAAGCTAATTGAATACGAAAAGCATCTAATAAATAATGATTATAATTAATCACTATATAGTATAAAACAAAGTCACTTTCTCTGTCCCTATATCCCTATGTATGCTTAAATCTGTAAAATGATGATGATTTTGATGCCGTATTTTTTAATAGATAGAGTGATTGAAGAGGAAGATTTATATGCATAATAACATCTATTAAATAGTGAAGAAATACTGTTATTTTTGAGATTTCTAATGTGATGTCGTAAATAATTACATTTTTTTCGCGTACATTGCAACAAACGCAGGCTGAACCCTACGAGATATATAAAAATAACAGTAATGAATAAATCAAAACTACTGGATAGATTTTAATCATTTTTTCAGTGAATGACTAGACTATATATTTTATACCCATGCGAAGCCGGAGCGGGTGTTTAAACCCGCTAGTGTTTAATAAAATGATATTATAAAAAGATTTGAGTCAAAAGTTTCCATTACATGCCTGGAGATCTTTGGCAATATTCGTCATCGCAGATATACATTTATACTGTAGCTAACATGTCGTAGAATAGGATAGTAAGCTGTTTCAGTTGTAAGGAACTCGCCTGATTGCCCGCTTCGATCTGACATCGATCCGAGTAATGTGCCTTGTGGCTGTCTAAGTTAAATTCTTATCATTTTTGTTATTTCAAATTATTGGACAATTGAATCCAAATATTTCTTTGAAAAGTCAGTACTATGCGTATTATTATTATTTATTTAATGTTTAATTTTAACATAGCCAAAAAAATTATATAAAGAAGCACAAGAAACTACTACTACGTTGCGCCCACGGCACTGCTTGCGTTGTGTGCCGATTTCTTTATTGCACGGAACCTTAATTCCTTTTCTAAAAGTAGCCTAAGTTACATTAGCTATCTGCTAGTGAAAGTCCCGTTAATTTTTTTTTTAAATTTATTTATTTACCGTATAATTATACTTTTATATGCATTTAGTGAAAAGCTGTTAATTTAGAATTACAAACAGATACTACAATTATATTTATTTGTATAGATTCATGTGACTTAGTAATTCTCAAGAACTTCTAACACAAAATTGATTGCAGTCATCAAATATATATCTGAAAGTATAAACTTTTTCAATAACGCTATCACTTGTAAATTAAACTAGGATTCAAGTATCGCAACGTAATGGTGTGAGCGATTGCGCTAGTTTACTCATTCAGATCACGTTTCGTTCAGAGAAATTACGCGTCGATCCCGCAGGATCGGCCGGATTCGGTCAATCGATGCGTCTCCCAGGACGAGACTTTTGTGCCGAATACGGAATACGGCTTTCAACTTGCTCTAGGATATCATAGACCCTTGTTCACATATTTTTTAAGATTTCAAGCAATACATAGGCTTATGTTTTTGACATAGCATCTGCAGCAACAGAGTCATGCAGGTGCGTTGCCGACATTTAAGGAAGGAATAGGCTCGCCGGTTGAAGGTTCCCAGGTCTTGACATGATGAAACAAATTAAAAAATTGCCTAAGTCTGGAACTTATAACTATTGATAATACCAAAGTTTAGGTGATTAGAAGACCAAATCTTTTATTACTTTTTTGCAGTCAGTTGCGTCTTCTTAGCGTAAGTTTTAATTACTGTAATTTAAGAATGTGTATCAAATTGGTTCTACATACATTTTCTAATGAGATTTGGGGTCACTTTTAATTTAAACGCAAAACATAAATGTAGTAAGTATTTAATAAATGACAAATTCCCATCGAAAATTTGGATAAAATTAGAAATATCACTTTATATGTATATTAACACAATTTTTATCATAAATGTCAATTATGTAGTCTACAGTATCACTTCCTATGTCATAAATTAGCCCCGTCGTATTTACATTTAAAGAACAAATCGAAAATTTATGACGATCAGTCAATTTTCCTTATACGCTTAATATATTCACCTAGATTAGAATTGCATTTTGCTTTTATATTAAGTAAATCATTGTCATTAACATATTTGATATATCATCAAAGAACGATGTGACAATCGAGGTGACAAAAGATATTTATAAAATTCAAATTTCGTAATAAAACCGTTTTAAAAGAAACACAAAACTGATTTATGTAATTTCAATAGCCTTAACATTTATTTAAGTAAAGCAACGGATGACATATACGGGCTATTAAGTGTTATTGTTAAATGGAATATAGCCAAAACTGATCTAATTTTATATATGGATTTATTTCTGAATTGGAACATTTAAAATTTTGATGTATTGAAATTTTTTGATTTTTCGCTACGCCTAAGCCTATGGTCAGTACACAAATGTTTTGTATAGGGAGGGTAATCTTCAAATCATTGCACTATTTTAAAATATTTCACCCGTTTCAAGGGCGCAATGACGACCTAATTACATGTTAAAAATTGAGAACAGCAAAATATAAAGTAACCAATTTTCGCCACTATTTTACAAACATCAGGTACAGTCTCCATAAGACTTGGAATAACGATAAAATAGAATATCTAATCTTGCTTTAAGTTTAATGTAAAATTACGTACAGGCATTTTTAACAGTTTGTCCTACAACAGCTTCATACTTCGCTGTCGATTGTATTTCACATATTTCTAGAATGCTATCCATATATCAAGTTGTGTGTATGTATTTATGTGTTGGAAGGAGTGAGGCCGTGCGTTAAGGAGTACGCGGCCCCTCAGTGATGGGAGTACGTGCGTGACAATCACGCTTTATTGCCGCGGACGCGAAATTGAATGGTTTCTACTTCTGTTTGTGTGTGTGTGTGTGCAAAACCACGACAAAATGAAATCATAAATGCAAAATTTGTTAATAGATGCTATGTCCACACAGTTACAAATATGTATAAAACTATTGGCATAATCTTTGGCATAGCAGAGATTATTCCACCAGTGCAATTAGTCATACTTGTGGTAGGTCTTTTGTTGCAAGAGACCAGCTAGGTACCACCGCAGTATCAAATATTCTACCGTAAAGCAGTAGTGTCTTTGGCATTACTGTGTCGGTTTGAAGGACACTGTAGGCTAGTGAAATTACTGGGCAAAAGCGATTTACGTTCTTATACGAAGACTAGCCAGAACTTGTAGTATAAAAACTGCCCTAACTGCATACCATGGCTACGTAAGTTCAGTTTTAAATTATGGAATTATCATTTGGGGCAATTCAGTAGAAATAAATAAAGTTTTTATTGTAAAAAAAAATGTCTGCGAGCCATTGCAAACATATTACCTTATGAATCATGTAAACCTTTATTTCATAAATTTAATATATTGACTTTACCTTGCATGTATATTTTTGAAATGGCTAAATTTGTTAGATCAAATATAAATAAATTTAAAATGTTAAATAGTGAAGGGAAGAGACTGAGGAATCATAATAGACTGATAATAGACAAAATTCCAAAAACGGCATTATTTCACAAAAACGTTTACGCTATGGGTATAAAAATATATAATAAGATACCTTCGGAAATTAAAAAACTGCCCAACGCCAAATTTAAATTAAACTTGAAACAATGGCTTTCAGCAAAACAGTTTTATTCTGTTAAGGAATTTGTGGATTAATTTATTTTGTCATTTCTCGCTTTAGCTTACCAATATATTTTATTTGAATAATTGACGTCTAATCGACATTTTATGGCTCTTTTCTTGTATGCATGTTTTTCTTAATTTATAATAACTTAAATTGAATGTATTAATCATTTAAAATTTATATCAATTAATAATATTGTACGCCCAGAAAAGGGTAAAACTGTTGAATCAAATTAGAAATGTAACAACTTATGTACAAACACAGTTTTAAACAATAAAAAGATTATTATTATTATTATTATTATTATATCTCGAGGTTGGCAACGCGTGAGTGACATCTACAATTGGTTGGAAATGCTCATAGGCTACGGCAACCTCTTACCATCACGTGAGCCGTATGCTTGCTTGCCAACTTGGTAACATAAAAAAATTATATTTTACAATACGATTTAATATTCGAGAAACATTTAAGCGTATTGAACAATACTAACATGACAGACATTTTTAACATGTTTTATGTCATGGAGGATATGTAACATAACCGATTGTATTAATCAGGTTGATAAAAGAGGCAGCAGGCCCGCTGGCGCTCGCGGCGTCGTAAACAAAAACCTAGTCAGTTTCGTCCCCTCGTCTCCTCGCGGCAGCACGTACGATCCTCATTCCTATAATTCTTTTTAAATGTGAAACGTTATTTTTTTGACAGCCAACCGCTTTTGGATCCGGCCGTGTCCCCCAAATAATTTCACGTCAGTTTATGGCAACAAAAATAAATTCGAGTGTAACAAGTACCTACGGATTTGCGCAGCTACCAAAAAAAATATTTTTTTTCCTAAATACCAACTTATATTTTTAAACATTGCAACTAAATTCTTCGGCTCATCGTTTTTAATTAGTTCCACGAAGTCAAAATGATTTTTAGCTTTCTTGATATATTACAATTGGCAGTACATATCACAATTTATTTTTTTCACATTGTTTTTATAATTATTAAAATTCGCTTATATTACGCTGAGCGCAGGTTTGATTTTTTTGTAATGAATTGATCGGATTGTCTTGCAAAAGAATAAGAATGATCTTTCTTATGACAATTGTATTCGACAACTGACAAATGACTTATATGGTATTACTATAGCCTATTAGAAAATTGCCTAAAGTTTAAGTGGAACTTGACAGTGAACTTTCTTACATCCTAAGCACAGGAAAAAGTGATTCAATCTATTACTAAGTGTATTATGAAATGAAGCGAACATTGCACTTATTATATAAATGTTAGCAAATATAAAATATAGCGTGATATATACAAGTCCAGCGATGATTGTATATCTATTTTTACGATGCCTTCCGATATCGTGAGCCTCTTTTTATGGTGCCAATATATTTGATGCAGTGCGTAGAAAAATCCGAATGTATCGAAATCGAGAGGCGATAACCTAAATAGTGATTTCTGATGTGCGAACGCGAGCGCGCATAAATACGAATGTATGTATTTACGAGAACTTTTATTGTCATATCCTATAACTAAAGTGCTACAGTATTTTGTAGGATTTTATCAAAGAGTTTCGGCATTAACTAGAACCTTAATTCATTATTATCTTGGAGGATTTTAGAAGAACAGGATTGTAGATGAAGAAATAAAAAAGACAAAGATTTTGTCTGTCTAACAAAATTTGGGACTCAAACTAAGAGGAATAATACAAAAACTGCTGCTTAGATTTAATATTTGTCAATTTTTGAAAAACGCAACTAATCCACAGCCTAAGGCATGGGTACAATACCTATGTGAATGCATTGGTTGCGAGCTCTGACCTCCCAAACAATATTATACCATAATTCCTGAAATTGGTGCATAGATAGCAACAAAAGAACACACGATTCGAATACCTCTGCCTTATCGAAGTCGGTTCAAACACAAATATTCAGGCCATATTATCATTCATATATTAACTTATATTGTTTACGAAAGTACATGCCTAAACTCTGACGGAATCGACCCATTGTGGTAATGGTGATCCCGCACTTAAGGTCGTTACTCCGCGTCATAACCGTCAACTACCTTATACGTTGCCAATGTAAGAATTATATTGATGTTCCTAATAGGATTATAGTACTTTTATCGACGGTTATATTTCGGTGAAATTACTCTTTGCTAATACTAAGACGTTCCGGTGTTTATTTTTGATGAAGATTTCATTACAATGTACTTTTACGGGACTTAGTTGGCAAGCGAGCATATTGTCACGTGATGGTAAGCCGTTTTCGTAGGTTATGAGCGCAACACCATTCATTATAAGGTGTCACTCACGCGTTGCCAACTTTGAGATATTGGTTCTTAAATTTCTTTTGACTAGTAATTTTACTAGCTACAGTGTCCTACAAACCATAACACAGTAATTCAAAATACACTTCTGCTTTGCAGTAGAATAACTAACACTACGGTGGTACCTACCTAGCCGGCATCTTGTAATAAAAGATCGACCACCATTATAAAAGGTCTAAAGTTAGTAGGTAGATCTTATTGTAGAATTTTGGTAAAAGTCTGACAAGACGAAATATTTAGAACTAGTTTTTTCTCACCACTTTTCTCGCGTAGAGTCCCCTCCACAAATAATAAACAAAAAGTACATTATTATAATATGAATATTACTACTTTTCAAGACGAGAGAGGATGTATTTCATTTAATATAACATAACGAATAAAAATAATAATAAAGCTGTTTTATTTCAGTCTTCTTGAACACGCTCTCTTGAAAGCAACGTTGCAAATCATTACATTAATATGAACAACATAGAAACAGGTTCGATTCGTTAGTCAACAGGCCCGGTGACATTCTCCAGGGCTACTTATAATCTCGGTGTATTAGCGTTAGAACAAACTAGTCGTTTATCTATATCTCGTGATTGAGAGGCTGTTATCTCTTGATTACCGGCTCTTGTGGGAGGCTGTTCGCGGGCTTATCGTTGGCTTTTAAATGTATTTTTATCTATGTATTAGTGAATGCTCAGCTGTCATCTGAAGGTTACGGTATTGAATTTGTGTCATTGTCACTTATTTATATTATTTTAGTAAAAGCATTAAAATCTCATATATATTTAGACAACCTTAGAAAAGAGAATGTAAATACGTAATTAAATTTTTCTTCAAACTTACTGCTACATCAAGTTTCTGCCATTGTTTAAAAACTTTATTTAATGTCGTTACATTTATCACCTTTTACTTACACCCGAATCTGAAGACATGAATATGAAGTTTATTATAATAAATATATTTTATAACAATATTTTTAAATTCAATACTTTTCTACAGTTTATCAAATTAATTGATGTTTAGGCATGCCCTTTAGATCCTATGGTTCGTATGGTGATGTAATGTTATTAATAAACTTTCTCAGTAAATAGGCTACCCAATCCAAGTTGCTGGTGGTAGGGCTTAAGCGCCTGTCTGTTTAGCTACCACCGAATGTTGGTGAAAATCTCCTCTAGGGCCGCGTTTAAAGGTCAACTAGCGTATAACCAGTTGCACCTAGTGGGTATTAGTCGTCTTCGCGTTTAGGCTTTTCTTCTAGGTTTTTTTTTTTTTTATGTAAGAGGGCAAACGGGCAGGAGGCTCACCTGATGTTAAGCGATCACCGCCGCCCATGAGCATCTGCAACACCAGAAAGCATGCAGGCGCGTTGCCGACCTTTAAGGAAAGAATACGCTCTTCTCTTGAAGGTTCCCAAGTCGTATCGGTTCGGAAAGACCGCCGGCGGAAGTTGATTCCACAGAGTGGTTGTGCGAGGAAGAAAATGTCTTCTAAATCGCGCTGTTGTGGATTTCCAGACATCGGGGTGGTATGGATTTCTTTTTTTTATGTTAACAGTTGGCAAACAAGCATACGGCCCACCTGATGGTAAGTGGTTGCCGTAGCCTATGAGCGCTTGCAGCACCATTAGTAGGTGCCACTCACGCGTTGCCAACCTCGAGATATTGGTTCTTAAATCTCGTCTGCCCAGTAATTTCACTAGCGTACAGTGCCTTTCAAACCGGAACACAGTAGTGCCTAAGCACTACTATTTGGCGGCAGAATATTTGACACTGCGGTGGTACCTACCTAGCCGGCCTCTTGCAACAAAAGACCTACCACCAGTGTGACTGACTGCACTGGTGGAATAATCTCTGCTGTGACAGAGATTATCCCAATAGCGGGCGATGAGGTCGTCACATCCCGACGCCGGTAAATTTTATTATTTTATAGCCTCCCAGAGGTGAGAGCAGTACTCAACGTGCGGACGAATTTGCGCCTTGTAGAGCTTTAGGCGATGAGCCGACGTGAAGTAGTGCCCCGCCTTGCTGAGCACACCAAGCTTTTTAGAGGCCAATATGACCTTTCCTTCCAATTGACCACGGAACTGAATGACGCCACTAGTTGCCATCAGGTGGACTAGAATCATCTCGCCCTCGTACTAACTAAGAAACCATATTTCTTTATAATACCAATAAAGACATTCTTTCCTAAGGGAATATACAACTTGGGTAACTAATTACCAACAAAAATCTTATCATCACCTAATTTAGCGGCTATTAAATATAAATAAAACTGGATTCCCGTATAACTAATCTCGGCATCGAGATTCCCAAAGACTGTGCATATATAATATATAAAGCTGCACCTGCATCGGCGCTCGTCAATAATTATGAGCTAATTAAATTATTTCGGCCCACATCGTCCGAAACGCCCGCAGCGACTTCGTAACCATAGATCATAGAATCTTTGCTTAGAAACTTAAACAATTTATTTTCTTCTATTGGTATGATTTCAGATTTGTTTTAATTTATTGTTTCAGTTATATACCTATGGGTGGTATTTGGGATTTATTTGGGATTTTACATATGATAAGTTCTGTCAAATGCGTGTTAATCCGAAGACGGGAAGAGAGAGACGAGGAGAAAGAGAACGAGACAGAAGGGTTCATCACTTTTGTTTGTCAATTTGTTGTTCGCACTCATCAAATAAAATGCAACAGTAAGGATACTGCCACATACGAACGGAGGCGCAAGTATTAATCTATAAAAAATATATAAAATTTAATAATAAATGATAATAAACATCACACAATTAACGGTCTCCATTACGATAGTGCTACCCTGTATCAGGTCCGGAAAGTGCTACCCTGTAGTCCGGAAACATACGAACATCTGTCCCGAGTGGGAATCGGACTTGTGACCTATGGTGTTTAGGGTACTTTCGCTACCGCAGCGCCACAGCTTAATAATGAACTAACGAATTATGAAAAATAATATCCATTGTTACGGTAAGTTTTTAATAATTGACTGAGAATTAAATACGGCAAATAAATCTAATACGTTTTTATAATGTTGTTATTAAAGTCATGCCATGTCTAAGCTCTTTCTACGTCTACTTTCATCCCGATAATACAAACACGTGTAGTGGTCTTGGCTCTCAGTGTTTTTATTACTGATAGGTATTTTAACGGTTCATTTCTATCGGGTTTGCGCAACCAGCTTTATCTCCATTCCACTAATCATTTTATGTCACATTTACCGCCTCATGTTCCTCTAAAATGTTTCGTCAAGTCGGCTTTAACACCTGTTTGCATGTTTATGTTCTTTATTTACGCCATCGTTAAAGCTTTTTTACTGTTTTCTTATTGCGGATCATTGATATTTAACATGTTAAGCGTTAATTTGAAATATATTCAAACTAATTATCATATTTGGGTCGAACTTCTGTTATGGTACAGTTTAATTTGTTTACTTATCTTGTGGCTCTGGAGTCACAGCGTGACAGCAAGTAGACTTAAATTTTTTTTGTCTATTTTTATATTTGTTTATTTCAATAAATCTGTGAGTATTTAATGAATCTTCAATATGAGTTGGTTTTATAAGTTACTACTTATTAACGGTAGAAATAATAAAATTGTACTTTTACTTTTTTTGAAACCATTAGACAAGTTTTTTTTCGGAGTGTCTATTAAAGTTGGGCCTAGTGGCCTTGTTAGTGTCACCGGTGCAATTTTTAGATAAGCTCGCGACTATATTTATTTTAAGTAAATATTATACATCGGTTCATAATAGCATAGGCAACTAATTTCTACATTTCATCTTTATATGCCACATCGATATAATTTTCAAATAAAATGGCTATGAAACAAAAATGAATGAACGGGTAGATAGTTAGATTTTATCTATAGGGTATTATAAAAGAAATTAAAGCTAATTTCACATAGTAATACTATATCTAATCAAGCGAGATAACTTCTTATCCGCACATAATAATTCACGTTCCCCTAAATCGCTAATGCGAGTTGAAATACTGCATCTATGCTGGGGAACTTAAGACTGGCTACAAAGTTAACCCTTTCTTTCTTAATGATCTGGGTCTAAATAAGCCCGAGGAGAAGGGTTAACTCAATCTTCATGGGATTAATCGGATTCGCTTATAAACGAAGAGCTTTGTTTCTTCTTTCTAGTGCAAAGATTTATTAAAGAATCTGTGTGTTTACAACGCGCTTAATGTACTCAAGTACAACATAATTTTTGATTTAATATTCTGTTAAATATCTGTTTTCAGTTAAAATTTACACATGAATTTGCAATATCGACAAACATTTTTAGCAAATTCATATATTATGCTATTTTTGAAACTTCGTAGAAACAGTCCTTATCTAAAACGATAGTTGTAGTCACACTACATTTTTGTTCTTCAGCTTTCAAAACAAAAAATACACCTAAGTAAATAACACAAAAACAAAAAATATTAATTGGATATTGTTAATACTAGTTCTAGATAAACTCTTGAAGAATGCTTATTGATAGAAATAACTTGGTTCGGACTGAGATATGATGACTTTCGATAAACAATAAAGCACAGATAACGAGCTGTCACCGTCGACACCCACAGCGACAGTCACACAAATCCTTGACGTTGTTTCTTCGCTATCACAGACGCTAATTAGCACTTTGAATCTGAAATCTATCGTCTCATCTAACTTAGCCTTAACAACTGCCACATAAATTGTATCGACGTAAAATATTATCACCTTGTCATTCTAAAAAAATTTAATCAATTTCTGAGAAGACTAAAGAAATACGGAAATGAAACATGTCACAATCTTGTTGCATGTAAATGTCAACAACCAATAGATTGAGTGACGACTGCAAATTATTTCCGAGGAACTTAATTATATATATAATTTTTGGATGTTTGTTGTTTTAAGTCAGAGGAGGTAAACAGGCATGAGGCTCATCTGATGATAAGCGATGGACCACCCATGAACATCTGCAACACCAGAGGACATGCAGGTCCGTTGCCAAACTTTTAAAGATGCGATACGCTGGCTTACTCGAAATCTGGCTGACGAGCAGTCACTTCAAGAGTTTTCCTGCGATGTACGGTTGTAGCTAGCCAGGAGAGAATTTAATCCCTAAGATCAGAAAAACCGGCGTGTGACGACCCCATCGCCCGCTGTTGGGATAACCTCTGTCACAGCAGAGATTATTCCACCAGTGCAATCAGTCACACTGGTGGTAGGTCTTTTGTTGCAAGAGGCCGGCTAGGTAGGTACCACCGCAGTGTCCAATATTCTGCCGCCAAATAGTAGTGCTTAGGCACTACTGTGTTCCGGTTTGAAGGGCATTGTACGCTAGTGAAATTACTGGGCGAACGAGATTTAAGAACTAATATCTCGAGGTTGGCAACGCGCGAGTGGCACCTGCTAATGGTGCTGCAAGCGCTCATAGGCTGCGGCAGCCACTTACCATCAGGTGGGCCGTATGCTTGTTTGCCAACTTCTAACATAAAAAAAAAAAAAAAAACCATTTTTTTTTCATGAAAATTAGAAAAGGACATTTCTTTATTCTTCTATTAAAAAATTATAATGGCAAATATAAATAAAAACCTGCAGAAATATTTTGTTATTATACAACACGTGTCATTAAATATATCACATTTATTCGTACATAATTCTAATATATCTAAACATGAGAGGGCGTATGTAAACGCAGAACGGTACCAGTTTGCGCTGGCTTCCTACCACGAATGTCACAGCGGAATGTAGTCTTCGGAATGCGCCAACTTAGCGCACCTAACATTACGCCAATTGTTACCTGCATTAATAAATCCCCAACATTCTTCATGAACAATAGTCTCGACTTTAATATTAATATGTTTGGATTCTAGTAGTATTCACAATGTAATATTACAATGTTAACTAATTTTAATTACATTTTATAATGTAATCGACAAAGTAAAGAATTTCATCAGTTAGAGGCTTAAAATTTTTAATACCGTTTAGCTTAGACTATCATAGTTTTGTAAACGATCAGTGGGCTAAGCAACTTTAGGTGCGGTCACTAACTAGATGGGTGATCGTATAGTGGTATTTCAACATAGCGTCTTCGCGCTTCGGAGGCCACTTAAAAAGTCGGTCCCGGCTGCTATCAATTTGATAATAGTCGGAAAGTTAAGTCAGAGGCCTGTACGGAGGCCCTCAACAACTCTGACACTATTCGAAGGTTGGCCACTAACCACTCGATAAAAAGAAGAATCTTACACGGCTTACATTTATTTGAATTAAAATCATAAGTAATTTTCTACATTGCATCTACTACACGATTCAATTACAAGGAATTTGTCACAAAATAATTAATGATAGTTATTAATATTAATAAATTATAATTTAGTTATCTACAGTGTTTGTTTGGACTTGTTTATATTCCTAAATACTAGTCTGAGATAATAAAATCTTTTTGTTTTAGATATCTTATTTATTGATAAGGGTTACGATATATAACACTAGCTGTGCCGGCGGCGGCTCCGCTCGAGTTATGTAGTTTTTTTGATAATTCCACGGGAACCCAACATCAAAAAAATGCTAATCCAGTATCCTCTATGTTAACCCAGGTAACAAGCTATGTATGTACCAAATTTCATCCAAATCTGTTAAATAGTTTTTGCGTGATACCCTTTTAACATCGATTGAGGAGTAACTATAAACATTTAAGCCTCAATAGCTCAACGGTAGAACGGCCGACTTCACTCCGTTAACGCGAGAGTCGCAGGTTCGATCCTGACACCCTTGGGCTATTGTCGTACCCACTCCTGGCTTCGAGCTTATTTGGAGGAGCAATAGGAATATTAGTAATGCCATTAAAAAAAGCATTGCTAGTATTCAAAAAATATCTTTTGAAAAGTTCTTTTTAAAAAAAAAACATCACCTAATTTGGCTACGCATAGCTAGATGCGATAGGCTTCTAAGGTATATGAATGAATAGTGTGGTCTCCTATTTAACACAGGTAAAACCGCAGGCAGAAGCTAGTTTATAATAATTATAATTTTACATCAGAGAATATAGTTTGCCACGGCTGTGCGGTGA
The DNA here is from genome assembly GCA_023373885.1 of Hestina assimilis. NCBI lineage: Eukaryota > Metazoa > Arthropoda > Insecta > Lepidoptera > Nymphalidae > Hestina > Hestina assimilis. The sequence goes on from CM041745.1 coordinate 16,153,435, forward strand.
CCGACGATAAATCTTCTTACTCGAGCTGATCTATAAAATGTTGGACTATTTATATGCTAAATATAATGGTCATTGTATACGATAAATAAATTATAACTTCTCAATTAGGTTAAGGTTTCTTTTATTTTGTCTACAAAGTGGATGGTAATTTTATTGAAATAAATGATACATTTTAAAATCATATCAAAAGGATTGAAATACCATCATTAAAAGGACACTATTAAGATCATTTCCGTGTCACTATTCCTTTATATCATTATATAAGGTTAAGCTTCGTTAACGATTAACAAAACATTGCATTGAATTTCAGCATGTGGGGGCATTTTTAGATAGGTCCCCTAAATGAAATTTTGCTATTCTAAAAAAATGAAATTTTGTTTTTATTGACATCACTAGTAGACCAGGCCACGCGTTGCTATGTCAACAAAGGATTCGGCTTAACCTTTTCCGATATATCTTCCGATAAAACTTCCTCTTGTATTACTATATCTATTATAAAAACTATATGAAAATCCGTTCAGTAGTTTTCTAGTTTATCGTGAACAGGAAAAAAGATGGGGCCACCACATTTGTGGTACAAAGAAAATAAAGTATTTATAGATAATTACAATTAATATTTATAACTAAAATCCACATAAATTTTAACCAATTATAATTGGTATTTTTATTTTATCTATAAAGTCAAAATGTAACTGTTTTACAACGACAAGTTTTTATAATAATCATTTACCAAAACATTAGTGTTTATAAATCTTTATTTATGTTTGATTTTACGGTTAATTTATTTGCTTATTTCCAATGAAACCAGAAATATTCATTTATCACAAATCAAGTAAAGTTCATAGCACTGAAATCCAAATACCAAATTTATTGCAGACTCACGACACATTAGCGAAGAACGGTACTTTGTCCTCTCATATCAATTATGCAAATATAATTGAATGATGTTTTAATCGTAATATATAAAGTAAATATTCAAATTCGAATTTGTATTTAAAGATCAAGTTTTTCAAAATCAAACTATTTCGAACAGATTAGCAAATCCATAAGCACCAAGAGTAGTAGTAGAGCCACGCTTCTCCCAGCACAAATGGACCGGCTCGTAAGAAAATCGGCGTAAAATATTACAATACTTTTTGGTTTCCTGCGACAAGTGAGAACACCGAAGGCCCCTTCTGTTTCTTTCCTTTTTTGCCATCTCATTCCGTCCCTCCAATCCCTTGGGTTGGCAACTCGCATGTGATACTCTAAGTATCGCGAGCGTTAAACAATACGGTGACTACTTACCATCAGGCGGACCGTTTGCTTACCGTATTTGCCGACTGCCTTGAAATAAAAAAAAAAGAAAGAATTTGAATTCTTATTAGAGATTGAGTTTTTCAAAATCAAACTATCCATAACAGCTGCTCCAAATCCATAAGCAAAAATTCAGCGAAGCTATAATCAAAAATTTTGTTTCGTCCATTAAATAAATTAGCCCACGATAAAACAGAACATCCAAGGAGCACCCTAATTTGCATTCCCAAAGAAAAACATATTCAATCACGCAGCCAACGATGCATACGGCAAGAAAAAATTACAATCAATATAAAGCGAGATTTGCCCTAAAATTGGCCCTAAATCTAGCCTCCCCCGTTTAATTTCGGGCTTCTTGTCTTATAATGGGGAACTTTAAAAAATATCCATTTCAGGGGCCGTTAGTTCACCTTTTGAGGGTTCCGTTTGTAAGATTAAGCACGAGCTATTTAAAGTCGTAAGATTAGGCAATTGAATGAAAAATCGGATTAGTTTAAATAGCTTGTCATTTATTGGTAACTTGTTGATAACAATCAAGTTTGTTTCGCTTACAGTAACTTACGGAATAACCTGAGCACACAATTTTCTTACATTTTCATCTTTTAAAAATCTGTATAAAAAGGTAGTATTACAAAAACAAACAAACATCACTCTTAAATTCATGCCATTATTAACACAATTGTTGTTAAATATATTATATTATGTATGTAGATTTAGTATAAACATAATTTTTATACCTCCGAAGAATTCAATTATTAAATTTTATATTCCTATATATATACACCCCGGTAGCAAACCCTATTTAACATATATACATCAAAATCTCTTCACAGGTGCGGAATAACGTACACATAATTAAAATAAGACAAATGATAAATCAATTTTTTGGATTTTAAAGTTGCCAAGTGCTACTCGATAGTAGTTTTTACAAAACACACAGAAATATTATGTAAATAGCTGTTCTCTTAAAAACTTAAATTATGACCACCAAAATACTGATTTGATTGACAAGCTTTTTAGAAATTTATCATCCATAAATCTTCACAAATAGATTACATTGAAGTGTGTTTTTTAAATTCCAAATTAATATATAATTCAATTACATAAAAAAATGAATTTTTAAAATGTCTGTCTGTGGGACTGTCTTTCTGTCTGTCTGGATAATCTCTAAAACTACTAGACCCATTTTAACGGGATTTCACTGGCAGATACCATTTATAAGGACTAACCAACGCGACTTTTATTTTATAAAATAATTACGGTTCCGGTTACGGTACAGTAAAGAAAAATGAGTACACATCGGAAGCCGCGGGCGCATCTAGTTTTAATATAAATACGGCATAGCCTTAAAATGATTTGCCTGACATCTATCATAACTTCCAAATAAATAAATCAGTAACGTTAATCTTCGAGTGCGGGGAGTTATTTACAACCTCCGAGACACAAACATAAAAATCTATTGTACAACACAGCACACAGATCAAACTACTTAATAACACAAGCGATCATACACTCTACAGCATTGCAATACGAGTGATAGTTCTATAAAGAATATTGTAGTTTACCTCACTGGAGAATGCTCAGTTGTCTACAATAAATCACACAGACGGAAGATATGGGAGTATGTGGCTTGAGAATGACTTTTATGGCGAAAATCTTTAGATTTCAACATTCAATTCCCATGATTAGAAATCAGGAAATATCTAATTATGTAATGTGATTAATAAATATTACAGACCCTTTTTCTAATTTATTATCAAGTGAGAGCAATTAATTTCTAATGAGACAGAATTTTAGTAAGATAAATAAGTTAACAAAATATTTTCGGTGACTTGTGCAATAAGACAAAATAATCTATTCGTATTAAAATGCCCTTAAAACCACAACAATAAAAATAAATATTTAAAGCTAAAAGATTATGAGCAATACTTTTTCAAATTACTAATAGTCTTACTTCCCCTAAAGCTAAGCATGTGGAATTTGATAAAACTGAGCTGAGCAATAGCCTTAGGGGGTCCGGATCGCACCTGCAACCTTAGCGTCTAAAATCAGCCATATTTTTTTTTTAAGTCAGGGCATTTACCTTACAGACTAAAATTGATATACGATATTAATATCATATTAAATCTAGCTCCACATAACAAAGGAAATCTTGAAGTCTATTAAGTAATTTTTGATTTTATTTCTCCGTATCTCCGGTAAGCTATTCTTTCAAGCCAAAAGTCAGGGCTGAGGAAGATGTACTTATACTTCGCGACAATGTGGAATAGTAGTAATTTAGATACGATTTGAAGTTCATGTCTCGACTCGACTCCAGTCGCTGCAATTTTAGCACCGCCTTTTCGTCAGAACCCATTTTCCTTCTTTAATTTTTTTTTTATAAAGAATATTAGCAATGCTTATTCAAGGAATTACTAATATTACTATTGCCCCTTTTGCTAGAAGTGACTACGACAATAGCCCAAGGGGGTCAGTATCGACCCGCCACTCTCACGTTAACGGAGTCTTCTATCGTTAAGCTATTGAGGTTTCATATTATCTCACGGCTTTTTACGGATGTATTCTAAGATCTTTTATCCCGATGTCTATTCCGAAATCTACTTCACCTCTAACATATAAGTATTTTAAAGCTCAGATAATCATGGGTATAAAATTTATCAACAACAAATGACGATTTGATCTATAGCCCTTCAAATTTTTACGACGACGTAGCGTGGAAATTATAGGCGAACTATCTCTAAGATATGTAAAGATTTATGAACATAATAATTTGTTATCCAAACCAATAAAATATTTGTTATTTGCATAAGAGGCTCTTATTAATGGTAGTTACAAGGTAATAAAGTAGAAATTTTTGTGGTTGCTGAGAAATTTTTCAATACATTTTTTTGTTATCAATAACCAAAAATGAGCTAACTATTTTCTGGGGATAAGAAGCAAATTGGATTTACAGAAGTGCACCGTCTTAAATGCGAATTCTTTAATTTTATTTCACTGTACAAATTAATTTGTGGATAAATTTTCCTTTATGGACGTTTCTATTTGCCGTTTTCGTGGGGCGAATTTTTTTGTTGGGGTGTCGTTTAGTTTTTTATCGGATGTATTTAAAGGTCCCCGACCGTGGGGTTAACTTGTACGACTTTAATACTTCCTTCTTACACGCGCCGAACGTTTATTGGCACGGGGATACTGATGAGTTGTTCTTGAGACACATACTTTTTTTGAATGTCTTTCAATTTTTCCATAAATTTATATAAACATTCTAATTTAAAATGAAGTTCAGTCTGTTCAATATTATTATGGTCTGCCGACAATTGATATAGTATTTATATTATACGATTCCTAGAGAAGTAAATATAAAGTGACGAAAAAATTTAATATAAAAATTGTATTTTAGAAGTTTTGAAAATAAAAACTCATAACGAACAATGCAAAATGTAGCCGCGGTTAGTAGAGGGAAAGCAAAAAGCGTTACCCCACAAGATCCTGACTCACGTAAAATGTAATGGGAAATTACTCTAAAATAAAAAAAAGTCTCCCTCCAGCGGAACCCTTACTGTTACGGCAATTTGGATAAGACTCCCTCGGCACGAACACTAAAAATTCCACTTAGAAACAACTCTCAATATGCAAGAGAATATTCTTCCTCTCCCATTACAGTGCAAGGTCATAAAATTGGAACGGTTTTAATCGAAGATTATCCCGAGACCTTACCTATCTACATGGATATCTGCCCCCGCTGTATGCAACGGGACGCTGCGCACGTTAATCGAAATACTTAGATAACAAAAAAAACATTTAAAATTATAATCTATTTTGAAAATTATAAATTTTTTAATAAACTCAATTCTATTAATTTAACATAGATAATTTGATTATTAATAATTTAAGAATAAAAGTATTAAGTAGAAAGTATTAAAAATTTTGTATGCCTTTTCTTGGAATAAGAGATCGATATACATATATACTATTCCTTACAAACGTATTAGGATTGAAGCTTTTATTGCCAACCCGCTGTTCGTTAATCCAGCACCAAAAAACACAATAAGCCATTCAACGGAGTCACAAACGCTAGCTGAATTATTATCCGAGTCATTCCAACCCCACGGTGATCTCTGTAAAGCGTTTGATAAAGTGGATCACAAAACGCGAAGCAAAATAATATAACATAAATAAAAACGGGCCCATAAGTGGTCCTTGCGGTAAGCCGTCTCAGCCCTGCGCGAAAGTGGTTTCATGATCTAACCGTGCGAAACGCCTTCCGAGTTGTTATTGTAAAATGTGAATTATGAAAATAATAAAAAATAAAGCGGTGGGTATCGGCAGGGGGCTAACTCGCGGCACGCGTCGCACGTGCGCTTCTATTGCGCCAACCAAAATATTGAAAATTTTAACCGCAGCATTGTGTATTTCCAATTCATTGTGGCCCAGCGTCGGCTTTTAATGTGACACGCGACAGTCTTAATTTCGCCTAACTAACTTAACCGAACGGGTGTCGATTAATTACTTCATCGAGGCATCTGTGCAAAAGTCCTTTGTCGATCCGTTCATTAGACAATGTTTTTCCGTTTCGCAAATTGCTAACAACATTAAACATGCCCGTATTGAATAAACGCCGTAACTTATACTGTTTAGTGTTTCACCTGCCTTTATTAAAGCGTTTAAATGAGGCAATCAAATTTTATTTTTCATTAGCTGATTGCTCCGTTGTTTGTCACACGGGGGCTGTTTAATATTCGATCTCAATAAGGATTATCTCGGTCCGCTCCCATCGCGTTCATCCAATATTTATTTGCCGCCGACGCCATTGTATTAATAGTACAAAAATTTAATACTGTTAGTGTGTGCCGCGCGGGTCTAGCGAGCGGATTATAGAGGGTGTAGTTTTTTAAATAGGGTTAGGTTCGGTGCGTTTTTTCCTCCCGCGCTAAACCGGAGGGTCGTGATAAATGACACATGCACATTTCGAAATACCCAATTTCGGATTTAAGTCACCCTAAAGTGGCCTGGTGGTGGACAATAGGATAGTAAGCTCGCGGAGGCGATCTCGCGCGTAATTTACACCGGCTTTGTGTTGGCTCAAAAAAGGGTAGGTCTGTTTGTGCACCTCCGTCATAACGATATTGGAAATGGTTATGGGGCTTAATAATGCATTTTTCTATCGCCCCGTGACAGCGCTCCATTACCTCGTTATGAGTTGCATGTAATATTAATTCGCAAAATGTAGTACTTGTAATGTAGTGACAGCCGGCTACGTGCGCTGTTGAACAAGAGAATATTTTTTAAATTTTCTTATACATACCTTCATGTTGACCTCATGAATGACGTTGCAGTAATATTTAGTTTTTTTAATTTTGTAATAAAAAAGTGATTTTAATGACGCGACGTTATTTTTGTACTTCAAAAAAGCTTTGTAGTTCAAATGAATGCGAATCGAATTGTGTCAACTTTAATATAAAGTAAAATGTGTATAATTGTTTTTTATAATTAAATAAATAAATACTTATTTTTAGTACATCGGCAAACATATCGATTTTTCACCATGTACAAAAAAGTTCTCTTACACGGCCATTTTATCTATTTTAATTTATAAAAAAATAGAAACAGTAGGAACGGCTTACTTATAACGAGCGTTTATAGTGCTCTCACGTCTCTGTTACAATATCCCTAATTGACGCAAAATTACTTCTGAACAATGTCGCATAATTATAGAGACATATATGTAAAAAGGATATTGCATGAATTCTAGGAAACTAACAACTGTCTCCAGGACGTGTGTCACATAGATACGAAAACGCAACACACAGGATTGGAGTACAAACGTGGCATAAAGTTGATCACAACAGTCGCTTTTGACGCAAAGAGCCAAACACTCAACACTCTGGTCATCAAAGGCTATTTTTAAGTGAAAACGTTTCAGCCGTTTTCAGCGTTGTTTAATAGGGTTTGGATTCGCGTCACCTGACGTCACGATATCCTTCATATGACGTGCTAAGCAAGACTGGCGATGCGCGTGCATATTGAACTCCTCTGTTAACGGACTAATGTTAATAATGTCAATATACAAATTGTGAAATTTTGATTATTTATAATATAATGAATTTTAAAAATTACATATATAATTTTAAAGTCTATAGTTTTAACATCTGTCTACAAACAAATACGTTACTATGTGAAACCTTTATTATTCCATTAACTTCGATTAACGCCTTATTCATATTGATACGTTAAATATAAAAAAGCATTAATGTCAAGCATTATCTTATAAAAAAAAAAATCTTGAGCAGGCTCGGCAGAAAAAGTAATACCCTCACATAGAAAATCTGCGTAAATTAACTGCGTATTGCGTTTCATGCAATGGGATCTTCCACTGTCTCTGCTCGCAATTGCATTGCAACGCGCATGTGATACTTCAAGTATCGCGCGCGTTCATTGCGGTGCCTGCTTACCATCAGGTGGACCGTACGCTTGTTTGCCAACCGTCATGATATAAAAAGAATATCATCCTCTCAAGTTTCATGTAAATAGAACAAAGGTTACACAATTATCATACCACTTAGTAGTTTAATGAACGCCAACTCGTTAAAAAGCACAATTTTCAAGTCATATCAAGTTGACACTTTGATTACATTATCAATGAAATATTCAAACAACAATCTACAGATAACGTATGATAAAGGTTTGAATAAATTAACTAAGGAAGGAATTATAAACAACTTGTTTCGCTTTAATGTCTTTTTAACCGACTTCTAATATAGTTTTGATTTCCTTATACGATACAAGTGTTATAGGCTTTTGTTATAGCAATTGAACTATGAGGTAAGATTAAGTTCCGTGTAATCTTCACTACATAGTATAAAACAAAGTCGCTTTCTCTGTCCCTATGTATGCTTAAATCTTTAAAACTACGCAACGGATTTTGATGCGGTTTTTAATAGATAGAGTGATTGAACAGGAAGGTTTATATGTAATAACATATAAACAACAACATTAATGTAATAACATCCATTAAATAGTGGAGAGAAAAAAAAAATTGAGGTTTCTAATGTGATGTTGTAAATAAAAGTAATGAATAAATCAAAACTACTGGATCGATTTTAATCATTTTTTCAGTGAATGACATAGGCTATATATTTTATACCCGTGTGAAGCCGGAGCGGGCCGCTAGTTATATAAATAATTCTACTTTACGTGTGTATGTCACTGAACTTCTCCTAAACGGCTGGACCAATTTTGATGAAATTGCTTGTGTGTGTTCCAGTGGATTCGAGAATGGTTTAGATTCACATTTGGAGTCACTAGAGGGCGCTGCTATCGGGTCCAAGTTTTTTTATTATCGGGGCAGGACAACGTCTGCCGGGTCCGCTAGTAACATGTATATCCTTTCATAATTTATTTATAAAATTAGTAATTTATTCAAAGGTCAAAATGTACTTAATAGGATCCAGAAAAGCTTTCTATTATTTTTTTATTATAAAAAAATGAAAAATTGTTGTGTGTGTTTTTGGTAAGAGTTGTTATTGAAATCACTTTGAAATGTGTGTATGTAAATTTGACGACATTGTGGCGCAGCGGTAGCGATCCTGCCTTTAACGCCACAGGTCGCGGGTTCGATTCCCGCTCCGATCATTTGTTTGTATTGACCATACAGGCATGTGTTCCGCGCTGGGGTGTTTTTGCTTATTCTTGTGTATGTTTCCAGACCCCCTATATACAGGATATCACTATCCTAATGGGGGCCGTTGAGTTTATTTTATTTTATGTAAATGGAAACAAATTAAACAGCAAAACGAAATCTAAAATAACATGTCAATTATGATGGTGTATACCTTATATCAGACCTCTTACTAATGAATGACTCTATGAAATGAATAAGTTATTAGTTGTGATAATTACCTATTATTAATAACTTAGTCAAATTGGAATCATGATACATCTTATGCAGCAGCAATATCATTAGTGATATAGCGTTTGACTATTCAAAAGTACTTTTAAAAAGTCTACTTGAATAAAAATAATTTTGATTTGATTTGATTTGATAGAACATTGTCTGTCCTACATATAAGAAAGTTATATGCTTAGGGAAAATTAATTTATTATTTAATTCCTTTACATAATTCGAGAACTGCTAAACAGTGATTATGATTATGAAAATAGTCTTATTTTATTTGTCTTTTTATATTTGCAATGCTTTTCCAAATCATTACTAATCCTATCGCCCTCCAAATAAGCTTGTAGCTTGTGCTAGGAGTACTACATTAGCCCTAGGGGTCGGGATTAAACCCGCAACTCTCGCTTTTACGAAGCAGAGCCTTAACTGTTGAACCAATGAGGCTATAAAGTCTGGAGTCACATATATTAGAGTATATCACTTTCATTTATTGTAGGTCCTATAAAAGAGCCTCAATTGACTTTAAAGTTTGATAACGTTTTTTGAAGTCCAATTAATATAAATGAAATACACTTTTTTGTTTTATTAAATTCGTATAAGGATATTAAAGATCTTTATCTACATTATATCCTTTTAAAACAATCATTAAAACACAAAAGCGAAAAACAATGAAAGAACAAAAATAGCATCGTAAATCGATCAACGTCGACGTAAAATACAAACGACACAAATTCTTTTTATTCCTTCCTTCCTGACCACTGTCGGGAAGTTTAAAAGAGCGTTCGTACAACCCCCCTAGTAATAGGCTATTTATTACGAGGCCAGGGGACATCGGCGCACTGACATCTCGTGTCAATAACACGACAAAAACACCCTCGGCGGCGGTAAAGAAAATGGTCTCGGAGAAATTCCTTTAAACCCCTTTCAGACGTTAATAAATGTCAAGCGAAGCAGGGACCCGGTTGTGTGGACACTGACATTCTTGTAGTTCTTGCTTCTTTTAATTTTTGATACTAAATAAAATTATTCTTGTAATTTTGAATTTTATAATTACTAGTTAAGTGCATTGTGGACCACGCACAGTCGAAAGGTTGATGATAAAGAGTCATAAGGACTTTAAAAATAATGAGGAGTTAATGTATCGCAAAAATAAGTTTTATAATGTCTTAGTAATTATTAAAATTAAAATGAAAAACAAAGTTATGGGAAAAACTTATACATCTCTAAAATTTGTAGACCTATCTAATCGATCTTCAAAAATTAGGCAATTGTGTTTGGGCAATGTTGGAAATATTTATTGAAAAATTTAAATTTTTTCAGCAGAATCTATATCAATTTACAGATGCGGATAGCTACTGTATTACAAAAATATGATTTTTTTCGGAGTGTATTAATACTAACCCTAGTGGCCTCGACAACACGGGGTTCCCCCGTGAACTATGAACTATGAACAAAACAGACTTATCGCATAATGTTGCTTATAATTTCCGAAATAAAATTCATATTATAAATTTTTATTATTGATGCTGTCGAAATTGAAAATTTTACGCACGAAATCGTAATAACAACCATCGAACAAAATACACATATATTATTGCCGTCGACACGAATGTACAAGGTGTATATCCCTTCATTTCGAATGTAATAATAAATATTATTTTAATTGGAAATGTTCTGATAAAACAGACCTCTGTTATGATAGTGAACAAATTTAATGTAATCTGAAGAGTTTGTATATTAGTTTGAACGGGTTAATATAAGGAACTGGTATACTTTGTTAGGTTTCCATACCCAAAGTCCTCTTCCTCTAGCAATATTCCCGGTATTTATGCAAGGTCTGCTTATACTCTTACCCGTATTTGACGGTTACTAGTTCTTACACAGAGCGATTACGCCTTTTAGCCTTTGAGGTACCTCATAATAATATAAACTCCTTTCCACTTTAGAGAATTTTAGTTTTAATTTAAGTGTGTTGTGTGTGTGTGTGTGTGTGTGTACTACATTCATAGAAAAATTATATGCTGTCTTTGATTTAAGTAAAATTTAATAAAATGTATCATACTCAAAGGCCCTCATTAGGATAGTTATGTCGGGGATCGGGAACCATACACAAGGACAAAGACAAACACATCCAGACCGGATCACATGCCTGTATGGTCAATATAATCATCTGTCCCGAGCGGGAATCGAGCTGGCGACCTATGGCGTTTAAGGCAGGTTCGCTACCGCTGCGCCACAACGTCGCATTGTATTAAACTATTATGCTGTGTATGTTATAATTCGTCATAATTATATAATTACAAACATTCTTAATTTAACAATATTTGCAATTCTATTGCCCTATTATGCCATTTTTACATACCAATGACTAAATTCAGTATATTTTAATTGTACTCTTCGTAGAAACTGCAGTTAATGAGTCGTAAATGTATATACTTTCCTAAAATGGCTTATGACATTGTTTAACTCGATAGTTACTATATTGATAATAATTAAACAAAACGATTAAAATTTGCAACCCTAATACAGTTATGGAAAAAGGCAATGACTTTAGAACAGCATATAAAATTTATACCTAAGGACGGAATCAAATTTGAGCCCCCGTGAGGGCTGCCTCTTTATCACGGCTGAGTCTCTGTACTCGGTCCACCCGCCCGGTGACGCTGTCAAGGCCAGTAGGGCCAACTGCAATACACATTCCGAAAAGAAAAATAATAATAATATTTATAATATCTATCGTATAATTATAAATATCTACTATCATTTGCAAAGACGTTGCAATATTTGATACTCACGGGCACTTATGAAATATTATAGTGACGTTAAAATCGGTTTAGCCATTTCAGAGATTAGACAGAGTAAATTTGTATGTATACTTAAGTCATTTTTAACCTACTGATAATACGACTAGTTTGTACGAATTTAGAATTGACAAATAACAGAACTTAATTCTACCAGTTATTAAAAGGTCTTGAGATTTGAAAATAATTTTATTGTTTTCTACGCAACTAGTTTAATTGTCATTATTTAATTACGTTTCGTTTGTGTTTTGATAATATTTTGAATCATACAGGAGTCCAAAAAAAAGTGAAAGCCGTACATCGTTATAGCTATCTTTCGATCTACCTCGCAAGATGTCGTTCCACTAATCAGTTGTTACACGGTGGTGTCACGGCTCTCGGTATTATTAGCCGGGCGCAACGGTCGCCGTGCACCTTGCGGTACACCTTGCGTATAACGTCCTGTGTTCTGATACGCCAAGATATCAATTATATCTATGAAAGTAACACAACTACACATAGTGTTACAGATAAAAATGATCTCTATAGTTTCGAAGGTAAAGTTAGTATTTCATTGCGTGATGTTTCGAAGCGGAAAGATGTTACCCTACCCGTAGATTTTATTAAGTTTTTTAACGCAAGTATATTAGTGGATACGGTTGTCTTACGGAATTAGCGGCGTTGGTTTCGGACAATTTGGACGCTCGTCCAGGAGCCGTTGAGATCTCATTCGATAACAATAGTGATAATGGAAGTTCCGAAGCCAATTTGTCTATTTGTGCCCGTCACGCTGTTAGTTTTTTGTCATCCAGAGCTGCTAATAGACGATTGATGGTAAAGCATTTTGTTATAAGTATAAATACAGTGGATGTTGATAATACTTTTGAAATTATGACATTAAATGAATAGAATCACATTATAATGAGCAATTTAGTAAGCAATGTTTTATTTAAATGCAAAGTTACCAATATTGTAGCAGTGTAACTAGTATAACTTGGGTATGCTTGTTGAATTGAAGCGAATAGTTCCACGAAACCTTTAATTAAATAATTCATCATTTTTTTGTTTAATTAAATAATTGATGGCTTATTTCAAATATGGGTAAGGTGTACGTGATCGACAAATATGGAATTAAATTGACCGTAAAATTTTAACGTTATTTTTTTAAAGTGTCTGTTCCATGTGCCTTTTTTACTATAGTTATTTGTGTATATATTATAAAAGTGACATTTAACGACGAATTTGGATATTATAATAGAAAGGTAAGGTAAAGGCAGTAGATACAATATATTATGTCATTATTCGATTCAAAAAGAAAGAACCACAACATTTGTAATTTCTTTAAAGAATATTAGCAATGATTTGTCAAGTTATTACTATTTTCCTATTGCTCCCTCCAAATACACTCGTAGCTTGCGTTTGGAGTGGGCACGACAATAGCCCAAGAGGGTTAGAACCTAACTCCAGCTTTAACGGAGTCGGCCCTTTAACCGTTGAGCTATTGAAGCTGAGGTTGATATAACCCATCTTATTAAGTAACTTAAAAAAGAGAAGGACTGCAGGTTGTTAATCGTTCCTGCTGATTCTTTTATGTTTGATACATCTGCAGCCGTCTTAAATTCCCAGATATACGTTTGATGATTCGATTGAAAGACTTTTCAAAATTATGAATCATTATGTAAGTTGTTGATTCTTTTAAATCCAATTATTTAGTAAAAAGCGAAATATTAATTTACTATACTATTAATGTCTGAATTACAATATGATGTTTTATATAACATTTTGGCGTTGCGTGTTTTGACCCATTTCGGCGTTGGATATTGTAAGCAAGCAGTTTGCGGTATTGTGCGTAACAAGTTGCTACAAAAACACGCCACTTAATATGGTAATTATCCGCCTCGTGTATAATAGCGGTGATTAGCGTGTGATTATTGTACTTGCTCAATCAGTCGAGAGACATTTTGATTTTAAACTTGTACTTAGTAAATATTATAATTTTCATTACTTGATTTCCATTTTACAAATTAAGATCTAATAAATAAATATAGTCTACTTTATTTCGTTGGTTTTATGGCAATAATCGCTCCCAAAAAAATTAGTTTTAGTAGTTAGTGTAGTAAAAGTACTCCGCTCACAGAAAATCGGCGTTAAGTAACAGAGCACTGTTGCGTTTCGTGCGATTAGTGAAAGCGCCGGAGGTCCAATCTCCCACAATCTCTGTTTTCTTCATTTTTTCCCTTCTCATCCCTTCCCTCCCTTGGGTTGGCAACGCGCATGTGATACTTCAAGTATCGCGCGCGTTCATATGTTGCGGTAACTTACCATACGGCAAACCGTATACTTGTTTTCCAAGCGTCATGAAATAAAAAAATAGTATAGTATTTCGTCAAGATACCGTTTGAGCAATGGATTTTACGTATTTTTTTCTTTCTTTTTACTTTAATAAAGAATATTTTTATTTTTAAACATTTTATTCACAATAGAACGGTAATTTAAAAACATTGCCAGAAACGTTATCTTTCTGCTCAACGGACGTAAATGTTATCACAAATGGCCCAAAGCGTAATGAGTATGAAATAATAAAATTAGTGTACAAATTTACGATTGCGTGCGAACCACGCAGGTGAAACAATTCAGATTAACACGTTCGGCGAAATTAATGGCCTCATAAAAACACGAAAAACCTACGGTCCGAGTAAAACATGGCACGCTTAATTCAACCACTGAAAATTTTCGATTTTTGTTCTATCATGATAACGGCACGTGTAACAAATCTAGCGCAATTTTTTTACTGACTAACAAAAACTTAAAATTACTGACACGAATCCTCTTCTTCCTAGCTTCCCTAGTATTTACCCAAGAGCTGCTTATTACTCTTATCCGGATTTGACAAGTTACTAGTTTTTACATAGCGTTTGCCATCTGACCGGCGCCTAACAGCAAATCAGTAACTGATTTGATTAGGGCAAATTACCTATTAACCATTATTATCGGATGTTATCATAACAACCGGGGCCGATTGCTTAACGTGCTCTCCGAGGCACGGTGGTAAGCCCACAAGGACAAACGCCGAGGCCGAGACCGTCTCTGCCCAGAACTCTTGATTTTTGAGAATTTGCTGTAGGCAGCAATCACTCGGTTTAAAATTTAGTTACCTGTCAAATCCGGAAAAGAATAATTAGCAGGCCCTGGGAAAAATACCGCAAGCAATGATAGGAAGAAGAACAAAAACTCTTTAAAAATGACAATCTTTCGTGAGAAGGACACAAAGCATTTAATAAATCGTAGAATTTGATAAGGCAGCAACATTCGAGATCTCGCGATAGCTCACCTATTTACAATAACCCTCTCCTTCGAAGTTTTACGATGCAATAAACACTAGGAAGTGCGTTACGGTACACATGTCGCCGTAAATTCTGTGATAACACTTGGATAGTCGCTTTTAAGGGCGCCGGTCATCTGATACGGGACCCGCTCGAGACGGGGTCGGAGTGTCAAGCTAGGCTATTTTTTGATCTGACGTTATTGATATGTGATAGCTCGAACATTGATTTTCATTTTATTACGTGTGTAATTTTTAAGTGTTTTATTTAATCGATGAACTATAATACATATAGTTTCTTTTTATCGGCCTCAACTTAAAAATTACTATTATGTTTAAGTTATCTTATTTGACGGTTTTTGGTACTGATGAATGAGCTCCGAACCGTCAATACTACTCTTGTTTATCGGCTTCTTCTTCATGGTATTATTCCCGGTATTTACGCAAGGTCTTATTACTCTTATCCGAATTTGACCAATACCTAAAGCGATTACACAGAGCGATTGCCGACTCACCTGCGCAACCTTAAGGGCCAATAACTCGTTAGATAAGACCTAATTACTTTACAAAAATTAACGATTATTATCAGATTTAAATGATAACAATCGGGACCGACGAGTCGTAGGTCAACAACATGGTGGAAAGAACCACTAGGACGAACGCCCAGACCGAAGCAGAAAAAGTTTTTTATATGTATCTAAATTGGTAGGCAATGAGTTGTATACTCATCTGATCGTAAGCGGGTCGCGTAGCCTATGAGCGTTTGAAACACCATTCATTGGTGTCACTCACGCATTGCCAACTTATAGATATTGATTCTTGCATCTCCTTGTCTGGTAATTTCACTAGCTACAGTGTCCTTTCAACCGAAAATATATAATAATGGCAAACACATTACTGCTTTGTGATACAATATCTGACAATACCGTGGTACATACCTTTTTTTTTTTTTTCGCAGAGAAATGCATTTACGCACACCACTCGACTAGTGTACTCCGAGGAGTACTCTAGGGAGTGGTAGTGTGGGACTCGACCTACTGTGAAGCAGGCGGTAATACCCACTAAAACTCTGCGGAACCCTCATCGCCCTTGTGAGACGTCATGGGGTCGCTTGCGCAAACTACCATGACGCCTCGGCGGAAAGGCCCGCCTGTGCGGGCCACCGTCTCCAACCGTGGTACATACCTAGCCGACCTCTTGTAACAAAAGACCTACCCCCAGTGTGACTGATTTCACTGATGGAATAATCTCTGCTGTCACGTCTCGACGCCGGTAAAATTAAAAGCCTTTAAATTTAGAGGTTATTTAAAAATCATTTTTTCTATATATATTATAAGTAAGACCGGGCGGATTGCTAGTAAAGAAGTATATCGATATTTTATTCCCGGGTTTCCCCGGGGACCGTCACTTTGCCCACATTTCCATCCGAAGCTGGCACTCGATTTCTTTAAACGTTCCGGATGGACATATTTTATCGTCACATCGTTTGGGTATTTGGGTAAAGAGTTGTTGCTATATTGACTTTTCTGAGAATATAGACTTTTTAAGATTTTATATTTATTTATTCATCAAAACTGTGATACTACCTATCTACTATATATATGTACTTCAAGTTATTTTGTTTGAGAACACTACTTCCACTATCAATACATATACCATATAGCTACTGACTTTGACTCTGCAAAATAATTACCAACTGTTTGGAAACAACGATAATAACACAAATAATATACTTCTGTATATAGAAAGCTGATTTTTTTTACAAGTGTGTGTTTTTAAAACGTTGTTCAAAGTGAAAGCTTCTTTCGAAAACTATTCAAACAGCATGCAATGAAAATCAATCATATAAAATTTATATAGATACTCATATAATAATACCCTGAAAACTTTGTAGCCCCAAGCTCAGCAAGTTATACCTCTATAAGTCTATCCACCGCGGTTGTTAGAGGCGTCTCATCAATAATCCCGGGGATTATCCGGCTGGTCAGCTTACGCAAATACAAGCCGATTGTTCCAAGACAGCGCCTCGCCATCCTAACTATGTCCGGCTAATGCGACTGATTGTGATCGACACGTTCCGCTGACCGTTCTCAAGGGGTTGCAATACCTTCACAAATTGGCTGGGTAATCAGAATATTTGAATACAAAAGCGTAAACTATTTGATTTTTATTACTTTATAGAATAAAGTATTATTATGTTTATTCACTAACTCTACAACACTACAAAGTTTGGTTTATATAATTTGAAGAACAAGACTGTTGTTTGTTGTTTCAATCATAAAGTTTTACCAGTTGTCTTAACGAAATTTAACAGCACTCGTCACTTTAGCGCAACGATGCAATATTGTTTCGTAAATTACATAAAGTTTTTACACAAGTTTGACGACGTTGTGGCACAGTAGCGAACCTGTCTTAAGCGCTACAGGTATGTGTAGCGTCGATTCCCAGTATGTGTAGCGTGTATTTATTAGTATTAATCTAACTTCTAATATTAGAAATGTGAAAGTTTGGATGGATGAATAGATGTTTGTTACTCTTTCACGCAAAACCTACTACACAGATTTAGATGAAATTTGATACATAGCTTATTATCTGGATTAACATATAGGATGCCTTTTATCTCGGAAATTTTTGGGTTTCCGTGGGATCAGCAAAAAACAACATAAAGCGAGCAGAGCCGCGGGCATATTTAGTAAGTTCAAATAAAAGCTAAAATCAGATTTTGAATATTTATATCATTTTTAATAATCAAACTGGACCCTGCTTGCCCTTTTTTTTTCGGAATGTGTATTGCTGTTGGCCCTACTGGCCTTGACAGCGTCACCGGGCGGGGGACCGAGTACTGAGACTCAGCCGTGATAAAGACAGCCCTCACGGGGGCCCAAATTTGATACCGTCCTTAGGGTGCCTCCTGCGAAGCCGAACCTCGGCTAAGGACGTCATCGGAGATACCTGCTTGCCCTACGGTGTTGCAGATGATCATCGCCGGTTATCGCTCAATATCAGGTGACCCTTCTGTCCGTTTATTCACTCTCAGTAAAAAAAAACTTAGAATACAACTATACCTAAATTGAACACTTAAAAATTGTGAAATTTACAAAGTACGTGGCCGTTAAAGTGAAACTACCACCGGTTAAAATATAGATTCCGTTAATCTTTTCAAACGAAATCTTTGCATAAATTTGACATTACAGTTAAATTTCATGGCCGTCATTAAAAACCTACAATCTCATTTTTCTTATCATTTGGTATCCAGATGACCGCATACATGAATATTATAATATATTCTATTACCAAAACGTAAACTTCAATTAGTTTTAATTAACAATTTTCATATACAATTTGCTAAGAACCAACGTACGGCAATTCCTTCGTTGTTACGATTAAAGAGATCGTGAATCTTGCAGGTCTTAAGTTAGAAAGACAAGATTGTCACAATCTCACATCGAGCCACAACGACACCTACGGGCATACTACGCAACGATATGGACAACCAATGAGCGTCACGATCCTAAATCGCGCTATCAGAGTTTTCTACGATGTTGACCTATTTATACAACTTTCCAACGTAAGTCGTTGGGTTTCGGCCCAGGGCTTCAACCCGCCAGGCAATATCACCCGCCTGGTCGGAGGATCCTTCAGTTGTGTTGGCGGCATTACATACCGTCGTCACCTCCACAAGTTATTTAAAAGTTAAAACAGGAGATTTAATCGATTCATTTTTTTTTAAATCAACTCAACCTCAACGGTAAAAGAGCCGACTCCACTACATTAAGGAGAGAGTCACGAGTTCGGTCCTGACCACTTGGGCTATTGTCGTACCCACCCCTGGTGCAAGCTAGGAGCTTTGGAGCGGCAATAGAAATATTAGTTATGACTTGCATTGCTAATATATATTTTTTTTAAATTAAATCAATTAATCAATCAAAAACCACCATCGTATTATAATTACCGGACAAGAACGTGTCGAACTCGCATATAAAAGGTTCCGTACCGTCATAGAATAAAAATATCAACTTACTTGTATCTGGACCCCAGGAAAATTTGTTTTAAAATTTTATAGTATTATTAATATTTGTTGTTGTAGCAACTCATTCTGTGAACATTTCAATTCTCTTCAAATTACATAAACTAAATATGAAATTCGTTTGAGTTTCCCTATAATAATATGAAAAGATTAAACACAATATTAGGTAATCTGTTTACTTTCTAAAAACAAACCTTTTTTATACGCCCTTTTTACATGGAGTGCGGTGAGGAAGGCCGTAATGACTGCGGTTTCCATTTGTCGACTCGCATTGGTCACCTTCTTGCGGTCAAGCCTATTTGTAACATGTAATTTAATACGTTTTGCTTCTTTAAAATACAACCAATATGCTTATATGTGTGCAATCTTATTGGTTTATACAAACCACTTCATTAAAAAAACTGTTTATAAACTGCTACCCTAGTTTATTTTACAGTATAAATTAGGAAGCCTTCATAATTGAACTTGATAATAATGTTAGGTTTATCGATTTAGGTGATAATAACAAATTAGAATATCATTCATAGAATTTCACCGACAGATAGTTCTAATTAGCCTTGTAGGAATTGAATCCACGTCTATCTTCAAATAAATACGTTTTAAAAGAAGAGAATTGTATGAAAGCACTATATTGAAAACCAAAATCAAAATGTCGTCCTGCTATATATTAACAACATTAAATAAATAAATAATAAATAATGGTACAAGCAATATTAGGCCCGGTCAGTCACTAGATGGGTGACCGCACAGTGATGTTTCAACCGAACGTGTAAAAATTCGGTACCGGCTGTTATCAATTTGATTGTTGTTGAAAAGTCAAGTCCGAAGCCTATACGGGCGACTTGAGCAACTCTGACACTAGGTTGGCCACTAACCACTCGATAAGAAGAAGAAGACCTCACAATAAGTAAATAATAATGTTATGTATTAATTGCTTAGTGTGAGGACTGGAAGTCCAAGCCACACCTCTACTGTCTGCTACTTTTTCTTCATCCACTCCCTACACATATAAAATCATTTCCTAGAAACATGTCATGAAAGTTCACACTTTTACTAGTTTCTATATCAATAAAACAAATAGGAACATTCAAACTAAACTTCAAATAAACCGTACGTGTACAGCTGAGTGCATACAAAACACAACTTCCAAAACTTCATTGAAAACAATATGAGAGGACACTCGGGTAAATATATTACAGGGAACGGACCAACTTTAAACAGGGCTCATAAATACGGCGTCATAAAGCGAAGCTAGACCTGAAAGTTTAGTGCGAGGGTATAAATCATCGCGGTAGGGAAAACTGAGAATTCCGCTATAGAGTACGCCCACGCTTCGGCCATATGTCATTTTGGTCAAGCGACTGCTATTTGTCTTGCAAAAATTCTGGGAAACATCTTAAGAATGTCCGGCCGAAGGGGACGCTTGAGATCCGACTGGATCGGAATGTGTAGGGTTAGGGCGTGTTGTTTGGGAACTATGACAACGAACGGGAACTTTTTGCAAGCTTGGATATGATACGTATTATCTGTGTTAAAGAATAAAGTGTTACGAGTCTGTTTGAAACGAATAAAGTTAACTTTAAATTAAATTTTTAAGATTTTTATATCCGAAACAAATATATTATATTACCTCGAGCAAAGCATGGATCAATTGTATAGTGTATATGGATTACTTTTAATTTTGAGTATAACCGAAAAACTAATTTCTTTTTTATAAAAATGTTTACAGCTAATGTTTACAATATTATTATGAGAAAACATGAACAAAATTCAATAATACACCAATTCATAACCTATTTCAATAAAAAAGAATACATACTTAAATAAAATGTTCTATGTTCAGTAAAATCAAATATGCCTCAAATCAACATCTTCAACGATAAATAAAACAAATTCATCCTGATTGCGACGCCCTCTGCAAACACACTCTGCCAACATCGGCTACGTTTTGTGACCACTGTTTCCACCTAATGTATGCGACTGAATACATTATCATATTCTATCTCGTAACGAAATTCATGGAAAATTATTATTTCATATTTATTAATATAAATAAAACTGAAGTATCAGGGCTGACCTATATTAAAGCGATTTCTTTTAATGGAGAACTTAAAGTGCGAGCTCATCTTGTTAATTACATAATATTATGAATGTGAAAGTATGTCTGGATGGATGGATGTATGTTACTACTGTACTTATTGAAATTTGGTACACACATAGCTTATCACCTGCATTAGCACATGGGATACTCTTTATTTGCGGAAAAATTTTGGTTTTCCGTGGGATCATCACAAAACTACACAAGGCGAGCGGAGACGCGGGCATATACTGTATATTTAACTCATTAAAAACTTTAGTTCTAGTTGAAATAAAAGTATTATCTTTCTGTTAAAGTATTTTGGTGAATTGTTATAGCGTAACCGCAAACCAACCCGACCCTCCGTGGGTTGTGTCTGCCACAGTTGCGGACAAATGAGCAACATTAGCAACATTAGCACCACCAGACCAAGGAGTTTGACTGAAACAGAGTAAATCTTGTGAGTTATTCCTCGTAATGAATGGTTAATTTAAATGAATATAAAGGAAGGAATATTTCTGAAAATAACGTATTTTTAAAATAACTTTATCTTAATGATTAAATAATGTCAAAAATAAACATTTTACATGGTGGCACTATTTATTTACTGAAGAAAAAAAAATCTGGAATTTATTAATGCGAATAAATCGATAACTGATCTCTTGATCTCTTGATGACTAACAATTGTCTCTCTCTTTTTTCTTAGAAGTCTTTATTCTTCGAAAAAACGCAAATAATTAATAATGCGGAATAAAATGAAGGGAAAAAAATTTATTAAAGAGCTTGCATTTAAGAGCTTACAAAGTCTTATAATTGAAGCAAGTTGAAAAGGCTTAAGAGAAGCCAATTGTTAGTTCTATGTGAAGATTCAGTAGGCTCTTTGTAAGACTATCATAAGGTATAGAAATATTCGATAAATTTTATGAATCCTCACGAGAATTGGAATTCAATAAGGAAGTGAAAAAACGACAATCAGTCGAGCCCGCCCACTAGATTTTTCCGTATCCACCGGCCTATGGCGAAAACTTACATGAAAACAGAAACGAAGGAAAATTCGAACATAAATTTGATCCAGAATCCTTAAAAATTCTTTAAGATAATGTATAGCAATGGATTTTAAGAGCTTTAAATATAATTTATTTATTTATTTATTTTATTTTAGGAAGACAATCGGTCACAAATATGATACAGTAACAACAATAGCAAACATTGTAAGCCATTAATATGTCTCCACATGTAGTATCATACTAATACCTTTTACAGTTATATACTTAACTTAACTTATATAGTTACAATATTGCATCACTGCGCCAAAAAAAAAAAAAAAAAGTTACTTAATTACAAAAAAAATAATTGACTCAATTTTCTCCTTATTGTTACTAAGCTGTCATTGAAAATATTTATAAAAGTATGAAAAGTATACAAAATACTACTTATAGGCACTCGACTTTAGGGTTTCGTAGCCAAATAGCAAAAACGGAACCCTAATTATTAAGTCAGTATTTGTTGAGATATTAGCTCCTAAAGATTATGTCTCCCTCCTCTAACTTTTGAACTATGTGATTTAAAATTCTGGAAAAATTTGAGCTTATAGGACATCAAATAAAATTTCAACTACATTTGGTTTGAAGAAGATAGGTCTACAAATTTAAGAGATATATAAGTTTTTCCCATAACTTTGTTTTTCATAACTTTTAATAATTACTATGAAATTACCTTTTAATTATGAATTATAATTATTATTTTTGTAGTCAATTTTAATTCATTATTATTTTTAAAGCCCTAAAGATTCTTCATAACCAAGCTGCGGAACCCGTTAGTTTCAACTGTGCATGGTGCACAACGCACTTGACTGCTAATTTTTTCTTGCTATGTTGTAGTCCAAGTTCAATGAAACAACTCAGTCGTAACAAAAGAGCCTCTATCACCTGATAATAGCAGTATGGAGTACTGTAATATTTTCTTATTGTAATTTATAGCTCTTTTATCATCAATTTTTTGTTATTTATCAAGTTTTGTATTGGTAAATCAGTTTATAACTATTTCCAAATTTAATACCTAACCAAAAGACGAACGAGAAAGCGAGCTGATAAAAAAGTTAATATATTATAATAGGATGAAAGGATAAAATACTTGCTTACTTGAAACTTTTAGGAAAATAGAAATTCAATTGTTAAAACAAATGGCGGTGATCTGTCTTCCGGTTTCCATACGAGTGGCGTTCTGTGTTGCGGCCGCCTCAGGATGTCCCGGCCCGCCCTTCGTATGGCCCGGAAACTAGTAATTCATACAAATCCTATTGAACCATTTAACTTAATAGAAGACAAAACAAGAATTGCAGTAAGGTGTGTCTATTCGTCAGGACTATAAAAAACTACTGAACAGATCACAAGGTTTGCACTTATTTAAAGAAGAAGAAATTTGACGATCAACTGTATAACGTATAAACGCTGATATAAGACGGGTCTGTCTTTATGTTCAACTCTTATAAATTATATATATTTTTACCCAACCAACACAATCTATAAGGCTCATAAACTTTTTAAGTAATGTTATTTAGTCATATTTTATATAAATTTTAAATATAAAATAAAATCTCACTTAAATGACCTTAATTTGATCATGATAACTTAGCTCCGTATTTTATTTATAGTACGCATTACTAAGAGATGAGCCGCACGAAGGAAGCAGAGACGCCACGCTTTGATAATAATATATACAGAGGATGTAGAATATAAATATTTTAAAAATAGGCAACATAGTTCCCATAATTCAAAAAGTCAAAAAATGCTCACATCTTCTGGCAAATGATTGATGAAATTTAGTCTCCATGATGTATACTCCTTTTTAATGGGCCAACAATCTTGGGCAGGTCGGTCGCGGCAGCCGGACACCAACATTTTATTCGTCCTATCTGATTTATCTGTGATTTAGGCGAGATCCGATTGCGGGAAACAATTACGTATTAGAGAGTACTCTGTCATTCGATCTGAGGTCTCATCTTTATTTATCGAAGGGTTTTTATTGTTATTGAAACCTGAATTTAATTTAAAGTAAATTCAGGGTACTTATTTTATTTTCTTCAATGACTTTAGCGTATACAGTTATGAAGACAATAATGAAGCCAAGATGGCCGATTAGAAAGAGAACTTAAACTGTAGAAAAAGTCTCTGTATCTAATTATTTCACTCTTTGTGGTAGAAGTAATTAAAAATTAAAAAAAAAGCCAGCAAAAGCGAGGTGTAAATTATGGACTGAGAGCGTTTCCCTGCCAAAACCATTTGTGTTACCTTCCGAGAGCCTTCCACCTGGGCATAATTTGCCATGGCAGGTCTGGAAGTCCCTAAACAGACTTCAGACCCAGATTGGCCGAAGCAAGGACAATAGGTTTAGGTGGAGATTCACGGATGGTACTAACCCAGACTGTTTGTGCGGTGTAAAGCAAACGATGTCCCACTCCACATCGTGCCCTGCGTGCCCTAACACCTGCACGCGGGAAGATCTTATGGCAGCTTCCGACAACGCAGTCAATGTGGCTGCGTTTTGGGCCACAACAATATAGGTGTTTGCCAACGAAACGCAAAGAAGGAGAAAAAGATTAAAGTAATATAGATCTTATAATCGCTAAAGTAAAGGATTCAATAAATCATAAATATTTTTGTAATTTATAAACAATACTATGTTTTTTATAACAGAGCGGTGACCGGTAGCGCGAGGATTACGAGTCACAAAAAACCTGACATGCAGTGACTGACAGCATGAGCAGTTAGCGATAACCCATTATTAATGTTTAACAAAAAATACTGCATTGTTATAATTAAATACAGACATGAATCGAAGGAAAAACTAATGTTAAACTTTGGTCAAGCACCTCTAAATTTTTAGGGTTCCGTAGGCCAATGGCAAAAACGGAACCCGTATACTTTATACCCTTAACCACTATAGAGTTTTGTAGTGAAATAATAAAATATTTAAAAGTTAAGAGTGGAGTCACATTTTGACTGTTTTGATTAAATTAGTAGTTGTTGAGATATTAGTTCTTAAAGTTATTAAAATTGTGTCTCCAATTCTAATTTTTGAATGGGATTTAAAATTCTTAAAAATTTTTAGTTTATATTAATCATTAAATCAATGAAAACAAGATTCTTCCTAGTGACATATAACATAAAGGAAAAGTACCAGGAGCACATAACAGACACGGTACATGCATCTGCGTGGGCAAATGTCGCGTGACTCAACACTTAGTAACAATAGCCTTTGTAACGGACGAGCGCGGTCATATTGTTTTACCAACTTTCTACTAACCTTTACTACTGATTGTGAAAAACTTCTGTCGCAGTGCACGTACTCCTGCGCGTGGGTCGGTACGTGGATATGCGAAATTCACGTGATTCAATGTGGTAATATACCCATTAATAAGATAATAAATAAACGCCACACGCTCAACGGCCCTAATTGGGATAGCATTCCTGTGTCGGGGAACGGAAACACACAAAATGAGA
The DNA here is from genome assembly GCA_023373885.1 of Hestina assimilis. Lineage (NCBI taxonomy): Eukaryota > Metazoa > Arthropoda > Insecta > Lepidoptera > Nymphalidae > Hestina > Hestina assimilis. The sequence continues at coordinate 16,179,330 of CM041745.1, forward strand.
AACACAAACACACCCAAACCTGAACACATACCTGTTTGGTAAATCCCCTGTTTGTCCCAAACGTGAATCGAACACGCGACCCATGGCGCTTGAGACAGTCCAACGTCGTCAGCATAAGGTGAGCATTTACCGAAACACAGTAATGCAAAATACACTACTGCCTTGCGGTAGAATGTGTGACACTGATGTGGTTATACCTACCTAGCTGGCCTCCTACGATAAACGGCCTAACACCAGTAAATTAAAATGTTTACTAATTCTTGTTAAAAATTCATTGGTTCTTCTTCTTCATCCTAGCATTATTCCCGGTATTTTTATGTACCCAGGGTCTGCTTATTACTCTTATCCGGATTTGACAGGTTACTAGTTTTTACACAGAGCGATTGCCATCTGACTTCCGCAACCCTAAGGGCGAACCAGTAACTCATTGGATAAGAGCAATTTACTTATCAAGAGTTAACGATTATTATAAGATGTCATTGATAATAACCGGGACCGACAGCTTAACGTGCTCTCCGAGGCACGGTGGGGAGACCAACACGGACAAACGCCCAGACCGAGACAGAAATTTTAACAAATATCTGCCCGAGCGGGAATCGAACCCGCAACCGTCGAGACTAAAGGCAGACTCGCTACCCACAACGCCACAACGGTGTTAAAAATTCATTGGTTAGCCACAGATCATTTCAAACAAATTTTTCTATTCGTGGAGCTTGTGTTATAATTAAAAACAGTTAATGAATATAACAAATTTAAATATAAAAAGTCATATCCAAAACTAATTTTCGTACTTCTAAAACGCCGCTAGTCCCCAAGTGTGACAGTGACTCTTACACGACACGCCGGCGCTCTGTCCTCGTTCTGCAATTCAGTAGGAGGTCCCTTGACACAAACAATATTATTGTGATGGGACTTACGACATTCTTAGCCGGTCAACTTATTACCATCAGTATCTTTATAACTAAAATTCAAAATATCCATGTCAACTATAAGATATCCCATAAATTCAAGCGGATTCATTTGATTACAAAAAAAACTATATCATAATCCGTTCAACCGCTGATGTTCGGCTAATAATTTCACCTTTACCTTTTTTATTATATAATAAACAATTTGTAATTTTGTTTTCTATCCGAAAGGCCAATAAAAGTAGCCTAAGTTACTTCCCTTCCCGCGTGAATAACGATTTTAATACTAACTCTGGACCCTCCCCATTTTTACATTGAATTTGAATGTCATATTTACTTATATCGAATAAACAGACAAAAAATAAGTTTCAAGCTTCTAGCTCTAAAGAAGACGATTCATCAATACAACTTGTCATCCCCCCATTCAACCCCTTACAACCGTTTATTTGCATTTAAAATAAGCCTATGTCCTTTCTCAGGCTCTAGACTATATGTGTACCAAATTTCATTTAAATGGACAGACAGACAGAAAGAGTTACTTTCGCATTTATAATATTAGTAAGATTTTTCATAGAATCGTATAACATGACTACACACACACGCACACACACATGTATAACAACAACATGGTTGTGTGTAATTCAATTGAAATCCATCGTTGTTTTCGAACGGAGTTGTCGGAATATTATTATATGCGTAGGTAAACTCTGTTCAGGTGAACTTATGCATAGTCATGATCGGTATTCGGTGTTTACTTGCTATTCCGTCCAGGGCATCGAATCTATCGATATTAGACAATCATATCGATATTATTTCTAGCACATCCCCATATTTGACGAATAAATTGATGTTGTTTTGATTTGTAATGAAAACAAAAAATATTTTAAACAAATATTTTGCTTTGTAGTTTTGAGTGTTTTATTTAATTCTTTTAGGTTAGGAATAATAGTTATAGGAAACCAAAGATTATTAAATTGCCTAATTGTATAGCAGCCCGTGAAATATTTATTACTATTGTGTAGTTTCGATAGTACCTGTTATCATCATCGGGGGTTACTCATCACCAAATGATGCTTTTAGGGAGTGAATGAATAAGTTATTTAAAAATATCCAAATCACAAAGAGTGTGCCTATAATTTAAAGAGTTTCTTCGATTTCTCCAACATCCCATTACCAGATCTTGACCAAATTATCATGGGACCACCTTGAAAGTATAAGTTGTAAAGTATTTAAATGGGTTTGCAATTGACGGTAATATTAACGTTGAACCATCTCCTTTTTAGACGTCGGTTAAAAATTAACAATTTCTTATAACAAATCAATATTATATGTATTAAGTTATTAAATTACAACAAACTGCGCAAACGCAATGACAGGCGTTAACTATTCATAGAATGTTTACCTAAAACAGGTAGCTCGGGTAATGTGAGCCTGTTCGATAGGTCGTGATGGCCTTCGCAATGCTGATTCCTAGACTATGAATATTATATAATACCTATCTAGTATGCGCATATTTAATTTATGTATATAACTAAAACTAATTATTCATAGACAAATAATTTGGTGGTTGTAGTTTGTGAAGCGGCTACTCGTCACCCGCGTTTTGAGGTCAGCCAGCCTACCAGTATAACCAGTTGCATCCTGCAGATAGGGTAAGGGTAGCTAGTGCAGTTAACCTTCTATGACACTTCCATGTTTTGACTCTACTTTCACTTACCATTATGTGGAGTGGAATCATCTGCCGAAGTAAATAAAAAATAATCAATTCGGGGTAGATGTTTATATCAACCATACGTCATCATTTTATGCGAAGGCAGGTTCTCTACCTCTGTGCCACAAGTATAAAATTCATAGGTTATTTATGTGCTCAATAGCTCAACGGATCGCGGGTCCGATCCTGACCCCCTTGGGCTATTGTCGTACCCACTCCTAACGCAAGCTTCGAGCTTATTTGAAGGAGCAATAGTAATATTAGTAATGCCTTGAAAAAGGCATTGCTATTCTTTTAAAAATAAATAAATAAGTAATCAAAGGTATTTTTGTTTTATTTAAATAAGCTGGCAATCAAACATACGACCTTTAAACAATTAAAGACACAACCTCGGTCTAGACGGCAATTAATAAACAATATTCATTCAGTAAATATGAATCAACCGAAAACCGAAAACCGTGTAACATTATCAATTCAGAATAAATCAAAATGTCAGAGTGACAGAAACGGAAGATATTTTCGAAATCAATTAAATATTGAATTTGACGCTTTAGAAGGTTTTTTGGGTAACATTCATATGCATGGTTTGTTACTATTATAGAAATATAATTTACATTTTGTCGATGCAATTGCTATTACAACGATATGCTCTTTTGATGTTCATTATTAGTAAAAATAGTTTTTATATAGATGATCTGGATTTCAAAAATACCATTGTATTTTTCATACTAGCTTCAGCCAGCGGCTTCGCTTGCGTGAACAACGATTTTAATACAAACTTAGAACCCCCATTTCAACCTCCGGGGGTGGAACGCGACCTGTGGCGCTTAAGGCAGGCTACCGTCGCACCACAAGTATAAAAATGGCCTGGCTCGACCTGGGAAATACTTCACACACTTCTTAAAAAAATTCGGCGTAAAGTAACAGTATCAGTAGGTTCTGTTGCGTTTCGTGTGATGAGTGAGAGCGCCGGAGACCCAACCTTCCACACCCTCTGTTCTCTTCTTTTTATTCCTTCTCATAACCCTTCCTTCCCATCCTTTGGATATATTGATCAATACAAGAACACACGCATACGAGTATTACATACACTCTTAATTACTACATTATCACTATACACTTCACAAAACAAACAAGCCTACAGCAGTTGCCTATAATTAGTTCGTTAGAAGTAAACAGATGTAAAGCAATTACAGTGATATGCTAATTAGCAAACTATATCATTACCGCAAAAAACATACGGGCAAAGCTTAAACACGTCACATGCACTTATACAGATGTTTCTTAGATACGGGTCTTAAGAATTCCAAGTCAATGGTGGCGAATGCACCCCATGTCTTTTAAGGGACCATTTAAAAGTCTCCGTTAATAGGCTTCTATATCTTTATTAGGCAAAGGGTTAAGCGGGGAATTGTGCGCAATAAACGAAATGAAATTGTTAACCCTGCAGCGGTCTTCACAGTCAGTTTAATTTAGTTAACTGTTTCGCTGCGCCCGGGGCTATGCAGGCCACGAGAAGGGTTGACCCGTGATGATGACTTGTCGATATTATTTTATTACTCGATAAGTACACTTTGGAATTTCTGGGATTTCGAAATTTTAATCGTAATTATCGCAACAAATTACTTATCTATGTATAAAAGGAGACCTGACTGACATATGACACCGTTGTGGCGTTGTGGGTAGCGAGTCTGCCTTAAGCCTCGACGGTTGCGGGTTCGATTCCCGCTCGGAGCAGATGTTTGTATTAATCGTACAGGCATGTTTTCCGGTCTGGTTGTGTTTGTCCTTGTCATTGTGAATGTTTCCGGACCCCCGACACAGGATATAATTATCCTAATGGGGGCCGTTGAGTGTGTAGCGTTTATTTATATAAATGCCCAAGCTAAACCCTTGGACCAAGAAAGCTGAATTTTTCAAAGGTGTTGGTTTTAATTTAAATTCACCTCTTAAGGGGGCAAAGAAGGCGTTAACAATTTATATGGAATGTCCATTATTTTTGAAACTAGAAGTCATGCTTCATCTTTATTAAAGATAAAGAAACACGTGTTTTAACACCTAAAATTTACCCCCCAAAGGGGTTAAATGGGGGTCCAAAGTTTGTATTAAAATCGTTATTCACGCGGGTTAAGCCACTGGCAGAAGCTATTCTATATTACATATCAAAAAGATTTTTATTTATAGCCTTGTTTTAGAAATGTTGATACTTAGTAAATGTTACTTTTAACATATTTTCTTCTTAATACCGGTTTTTTTAATTCATAAAAAGCAGAACTAGAACTAGTAATTATAAGATGAAAATTTATTTAAAAAATCTTAATAGGTTATAAAATATATCGATATTACACATCACTAGGAAAACGTTTTCATCGCCGACTAATTTATATCGAGCCGTTGCACCCTCTCTGTTTAAAAGCTTATAATCGCGCGATGAAGTGTTGCCCTTGATTAATAGACCGACACCCGACTTGGCCGACATCTCCCGACATCTCCCGACATGTCCCGACATCCTCCGACAACACTGAAACCTTCAAATAATTGCATCTCAAAATATCACCACGTCAACATAATTTGAACAATATATATAATTTGAACAAAATATTTCTTATTTTAAGAATTCTGTAGTGGGGTTTTCCATTTCAAATTGTCGCCTTAAAATATATTTTGCTACTAAATATACTTCTATTAAAATTAAGTATTTAATTAATTATTTTTATATATATTCGAACGAGATTTGAGTTTTATATTATTACTATTATACTTACTTGCGTTAATAACGATTTTAGTGAGCTACATTTAATGCAATATAGAAACAACTGTTTCCCATACAAATTTTCATCTCCTAATATAAAGAGAGGTGACACTTTAAGTTTTATTTTTCCAAAAATAGTAGCCCACAACTGTATACATGGTCCATCTACATATTATATTTACATCGGAAATCATCCAAATCAGTTAAGAGGTTAAATTGTGTAATCGTCACGAACAAATAGACTTTCGCATATTTATATTAGTTACGATGGATATCGTATAAAATAAGAACCTCTATACGCTACAGGTAAGTAATTATGTTTATAACGACAGAAAGACTGAAATAGGAAGGCCATTCAAGCCTAAACGGAGTAGGAAAATCAATGCAAAGGTTTAAAACTGATGAATATTAATTTGTATAAGTATATCTATATAATATCTTCATAATTGACAATCAAGCGTATAATTCTTTACGCGGTCAACAAGATAATGGCTCTCAATTAAATTACGTAACAATAATGAGGAGTATAGCTTCCAGTGCGCGGTACACCTGCACTACTGGTTTCACTTTACACTGACTCCGTTTATATGGTATCGTACAGATATGGATGCGGGTGGCGCAGGACCGTCATTGTGGCACTCTTTATATAAATAATATTTAGATTTTTGATTTGATGATTTTGGTATGCGAATCGACGATTATAGTTTTTTTTGTTAACAATTTTGCTTGGTTGCTATGTTAAGCAACGATTGGTATGATTTTAAATTATATTTTGGGCTTGTGTTTTCATTTTAATGCTCTACGCGGAGTAGAAACTCAGTGAACAAAGCCGCACTTACATATCATACGTATATACTACGTAGTATAAAAATCCAATCAGCGGAAGACGCAGTCGCAGTCATCCATAATTATATTCCTTTACATGCTTTATACAGATAGAACACACTGAATAGAATAGGGCCACCCCATATCTTCCCGTGGATGTCGTAGAAGGCGACTAAGGGATTTTCAAGGCAAATAGCATTGCCAAGGAAGGTTAACGTCAGGCAAGCGGCCGGTCATTAAAACTCAAGCCAAAACCTCTTGCAGCACATGTTGTGTGGAACTATGAATTGCGATCGGGTTAGGTTGTGCCGAAGCGACGCGCGGTTGCAGCACCCGGCAGCCGTGAGAAATGAACGAGAGTTCCTGCAAGGAGGACGGGTGCAGCGTAAGCCGCAAGTCCAAGATTTGCCACATGGAATATGGGAAACGAGACTGGAAGTGGGACTGAATTGGTGGAAGTATTTAAGAGTCGAAGAGTGAATGTAGCATGCTTGCAGGAGACAAAATGGAAGGGAACGAGAGTAAGGGAAATTTGATCCGGATTTACAAATGATAGAAAATAATGGAAGAAGAAAACGTGCTGTGCCGATCCCACTTAAAGAATAAGACTACACAATATAAACGGGATACGATGCGAGTAACACCACAGAACTGTTACATATAACAAGAACTATATTATAATGATTCGATTGGACCAGCCCACGACGACTAACGTACTATTATCGATATAAAATCGATTCCATAAATCATTCTATGTAAATCACAATCGATAAACCGACTGCATGATATTTTCCTACAGACATGGCTAAGTAATACGACATAAGTATTTTGTTTGGAAGATAATTTATGAAATTATGAAATACTTTGTCTTGCTCTGGAACAGTTCTTAAAAATATAAATGATTTCAAGTTATAATCCAGAAAATATAATTTTTGATTATCTTATTTTAAAAATTAAAAGGCACGAGAGAATTGAAACTTGACACCGTTGTGGCGTATTGGTAGTGAGTCTTCCTTTACTCGACGGTTCCGGGTTCCATGTTTGTATTGATCTTACAAATATATAAATAAATAAATAAATAAACGTTGCACACTCAACCGCCCCCATTAGGATAGTAATATCCTGTGTCGGGGTTCCGGAAAACATTCACAATGACAAGGACGAATACACCCAGACGGGAAAATATGCTTGCATGGTCAATACAAACATATTATGCTCCGAACGGGAATCGAACCCGCGACCAGTGGCGTTTAAGGCAAGTTCGCTACCGCTGCGTCAAATATATATGTTTCGGTCTGGGCGTTTGTCGCTGTGGGTCTCCCCACCGTGCCTCGAAGAGCACGTTAAGCTGTCAGTTCCGGTTGTTATCACTTAATATATTAATATCTGATAATAATCGATAACGTTTCATAAGTATATTGCTTTTGCTCATATCCAATGAGTTACTGGCTTAATCTTACGGTTCCGGAAGTCGGATGGCCATCGCTCTGTGTAAAAACTAGTAACCGGTCAAATCCGGATAAGAGTAATAAGCAGGCCCTAGGTAGATAAATAACAATGCTACAACAATGCTAGGAAGAAGAAAAAGAGAATTAAAGCTAAATTTAACTGAGCGACCATTCTAAGTTACCATTATTAAAAATTACATAATAATTATAACATTTGAAATACTGGTGGTAGGTCTTTTGTTGCAAGAGTCCGGTCCGGTCTAGGTAGGTACCACCGCAGTGTCAAATATTCTGCCGCCAAATAGTAGTGCTTAGGCATTACTGTGTTCCGGTTTGAAGGGCACTGTATGCTAGTGAAATTACTGGGCAGAGGAGATTTATGAACTAATATCTCGAGGTTGGCAACGCGTGAGTGGCACATACTAATGGTGCTGCAAGCACTCATAGGCTACGGCAACCCATTACCATCAGGTGGGCCGTATGCCTGTTTGCCAACTTGTAACATTAAAAAAAAATCTTTACTTATAAACATAACAAATATATACAATAAATGCGCCATAATAATACACGGGTACCGCCTACAGCCGTATTATTTATCACTTCAAGTCACTTTATAGTCATTATTTTAATATACAACGGCTATTAAGGTGCAAATTATTAACGCGTTTAAGTTTAATTAATAAATATATTACGGAACAATTCCTACGCTTTTTATTTCTGATTGTGTATTGCTGTCGGCCCTACTGACGGCTTGCCTTAACTCTTATACCGATTCAAATGATGACCTAGACTGAGGTACATCGTCATTTCGTACCATGACGTATAAATTTATACGTCATATAAAATTTGAGTTGATTCACTGTCAGAATTGAATTGGATTGATTTGGTCGTCCTTTGAATCGTCATGTTTTTTTCCCGCCAAAAGTTCGGAAAGAAGCATAAATAAATTTATGTTGAACTACTTCTATTCTACTTAACTTCTGCCGGCGGCTTTTCCCGCGTGAATCTCTATTTTACAAACTTTGAATGTCATATTTATTTATATCGAATCAACAGCCTAAAAATAAGTTTCAAGTTTCTAGCTATAAAAATGACGACATTTTCAACAAATTTTTCATCCCCCCTTTCAACCACTTTTTCCGCATCAAATTTCACAGGCTCTGGACTATCTGTTTACCAAATTTCATTTAAATCGGCTCAGTAGCGAAACTACGGGAAGCGTTGCGTGGAAGCGGGACAGAGATACAGACAGAATCGCATTTATAATATTAGTAAGGATTGAACAATCCTTCCTATGTTTTAAAAACGGAATAATTGAGTATACACATGGTCTGAAATTGTTAAGACAATATAAATACAATATTTATAACAAATAAATTGGAACAAGTCACATTAATTCGGATATTATACAAGCTATGCCTGCGATTTCACCCCCTATTAATGTAGTTTTTGGTAGTCCATAGGATCCCGCTATGGTTTTTACCGGATGGATTAAAAAAAAAAAAGTCTATGCATTAATTCATATAATAAGCCATAGGTATTATGTATAATGTATATACATACGTACCTGCGTTATGTTTTTCTAAGATATCGATATTGAATTTTCTTTATAATGTTAATTTTAATACTAAAATTATATTAGCATATTACGAGATTTATATAGCATGGATTTAAGATAACAGTTTATGTGCGAGGTAAAAAGTTAATATCAGCAGAGAGCAGGGTATAAACGCGATTGTTTAGCGGTTTCGTCCAAAAGTCAACAGCGCCGCCGCCGCCGCAATACAAAGGCATTTATTGTACGAATTTCACGCTTTCCAGTGGGGTTAGATATTGAAGTTTCGATGGATTTTGATACTTGAAAATATTTTTTAATTATCATAATAAAGTAAAAGGATTAGAAAGATTAATAGCACATAAGAAAACATTAGAATGCCCTCTTGTAGGAACAAACTTTCTCGAAATATATTTTTAATTTTCTAAAATATTTGAGACCTTAGTCCTATATAATGCTAGCCTGCAATTATCAATTTTCGACCATTATCATTTGTAGAAAAATATTATATTTTTTTAAAGTCTGAAATGCCCATGTCATGGCCGTAAAATATAATCACTTTATGTACTTATTTTTTGTAATTAAAACTATAAAATATATAAAATTTCAGGTTAATATTTAGCTTGAAATAATACGCAAAAGATAAATTGCCAATTCTTTTCTTTGTCATACTTCCAAAAAGTTGAACTCATTGCCAGCATACATGTTCCCTCCTTCCTACAATCTGGGTTCCTTCAAACGAGGCGAGAAGAGGCATCTTGCGGGTAGGCAGGGCAAGGGTTGCTATATAATACGGTTGCATTCCGCAACTCTATTAGCGGCTTTCGCGTTTGGACTTTATTTCCACTTACCATCAGGTGGAGTAGAGTCATCTGCCCTACTTTGCAAACAATTAAAAAAAAATTCAACTATCAAAATAATTCAGCCAACTACAGCATCCCTCCGCGAATCGCGGTGTGATGCAGGAACTGAAGGGTTGCATCACTATACCCCACAAAATTTCGTCACGCGTGTCCCTAGCCCGAGTACAGACATACCACAGACTGAATATTCTCCCTACAAATACCCGTCATACTAATGTATTAACAAAACTTCTTCACACTAAAATTTAAGCTGTGATAACTCCCCTCGTCACGCCGAAAATAAAAATTACTAATTTTTATTCCAACAAAAGCCATTGATAACTAGTTTCTAGTGTAAACAAATTGTTTCATTCTTGCAATTTTGACGTGCATTGTTAGCGGTACTGATCGGAATATTAAAATTAATGTAACAAAAATAAGAGACTGTGATTTTTAATATAAATATTATGATACAGACCTTTTTGTTTCTATATAAACTATTAAATATACGGCTAATCTGTTATTTTGGCACTTTATTAAACTAATAGACTTATATAATGTAAACTTTATTAGAAAATCGAAGTTTTGAAGTCTGCATAACTGTGTGTATGCTTGCTCTTCCATGATAAGTGTCAAATGTTTGGTCCATTATTTATATAATAGATTATAAAATTTCGATAAGTGGCTTAATGTATTAGCATAGTTTATGATTCTCAAATATAATTATTTATCTAAGCATTTTTAAAGTAAATGTGAAATTAATTACAGTGCAAAAAATTATATAGTATTTCAGTAAAATATTTATAGCGAGGTCCCTGTTGGAGATGAATTACAAAACACTGGTCTCGATATTAAGGCAAAATTAATTAGGTATGTAACTATACATATATTATGACGTTATTGTTGTAAATGTAAATGTGTGTGTGTGTGCGAAAAACTGTAGCACTTAATAGATGAACAGATGTTAAAGCAATTTAACCGTGGAGGAGGTTAAAGTAACGCCTCCGAGCCGGCTGGGCAAATCTTACTCGTTCTGTTTAATGTATATTTTATTGACTTTTAAGGTATAACAAGATTTACATAAAGAATTAGCTTTAGAACGAGATTACCTCCTGATTTCGAATAATTCGAAGTACGAAAGTGTTATTACAAAAATAACTAAAATAACCACTTATTATTTATTTTATAAGGTGATAGTGGCAACAAATACAACTTACCAGAAGCACAAGTTGTAAATGTAGCAGGCGCGCCAAGTAGTTTTATTTACACGCTGTCGACATAACGAAAGCGAGCACTATGACAGAAGCAGACGGACATCGAGTGAACTATTAATAAAGTAAAAGATATTAGCGATTCTGTCGTTCAAGGAAAAATCGTGGCCTTAAATTATCCAGACATGATTCAACCTTGTTCTGTACAGCTTTCTCCAGAATAGAAGAAGAGATTCTGTAAGAAGGTGGGACTTCCCCGTTCTATCTTGCTTATTATTACTAAAACCAATAAGTCTCTTATACAACCAATTTGTAATTGCTTTGACGATCACGAACTTACAATGTTAAAATTTCTAATTTTAATTGATTACAAAAACAAGAAGTTCCTTCCACCATCATCAGCGGTCTTTAACCACTTAGATCATCATCACATAATTTTAATGAATTGTAGTACCCATTATAAAATCATTACTATTTATATATACATATTGGCAAAAGTGGCGCATAGAATATACAGAAAATATATCATTAAATTTTCCGTTTTTTAAGTCGGTTGTAAACCAAAAAAATAACTAATTTTAGTAACAAATTCATCTTATACTATAAAAAAACTCTCATCTGCAGATGTAACTCTTATTACAGTGTAATAAGCGCTCAAATATTTGGAGGAAATTTTAAAATGAGCAAATGTCATATCCCTTTGTGTCTACATCGCTTCGTCAGCAAAACATGGTGCTTGAGTGACGTTTTTGAAAATCGCTCCGTGAGCATCGTTATCCGACAACATTACACTGCCGGTGTACAAGGATAAATAAGCTTTATTACAAGGATGTAGATATCAGAGTGATGGTTTGTATAAGTTTGTGGTGCACCCGAGTTTGCACACTTGACGTCGTGTGTCATGACACTGTGGAATCATTGAATCTGTAGATTCTTGTGTTCTAAGGCAGCGAGATGGATAATATAAATATAGTTTTGATGACTTAAGTAAGCAAAATGTTAACTCCTCAAAGATTTAAGCATCGTTGTTGCTCATTGTCATTATACTCATTTGTAGCCAACTTCAAAAAGGAACAAGATCTAAATCTAAGTGTTTCGTTTGTTGGCTAGTAATCATATTTGTTTTAGCTATAAAACCAATGCTTTTATAGCTAAAATAAGTATGATTTATGTAGCGAATACATTTTAATCGTATAATATAGAACTTTATAAAAGAAAAAAAATTAACAGTATTATTTTATTTTGTACAACTGTAGTAAGAAATATTTTTAAAATGATTCCTTTAAAAAAATATTTTATTGAACAAAGTCAGAGTAAAGTAGATAGTGAAATGAAACGAACGCGCCTGTTCTAAATGAGAAGACAACAAAAACAATGAACTACAAATTCATTTCTTAAAATTAAATAAACAATATTTCATTTCTTAAATTTATATAATATATAAATTAATATTTTTATAATATAATATTTTTAGGTAAAATATAAATTATTAAATGTTTTAGAGTCCAATACGAGATGTCTTTAACTATAAGGGTCATTGCAAACACCAAATGTTATTTGAAAGAAAATCGACATATTTGATATATATCGCGCGAATTAAGATGAATTATTAATCCAAGTACTATTTGAAACCACGTCACATACAAAACTTTGATGTCCTAACTGAGAAGTCCTGTTAAATTAAAAGCAAGTGTAATACAATAAACTAGAGTTGAATTTCAAATAAACATGAGAACTATTTATAAAGCGTTGTGTGTGAATTTGTTCTAAAGGTGGGGACGAATGGTGGTGCGACATATGTGGTCAATTTCCAGTGGCTGTGCTCACTGAATTACCTCTAATCCAAGCCATTATGTCAACACTTTTATATAAATTTAACGAGATTAGCACGTTTCACTTTTGGGGGCTTAAATTTTAAGCAAAGTTAAGTTTAACATCATTGTGAAACAGTGTATCCAGTTCATTCCATTGTAGATAATTGTTGAATGGAAACCTTATTATACTACATAAAAGAAATTTCATTATATTAGGCGGTATGTTTTTGTAATCGTAAATTAGTAACTTATTAATAGACCACTTCAGGTAGCCCATGCTTCGAGCGCCACATAAAAAGTTGGTCCAGCTGTTATGAATTTGAAAATAATCGAAAATTCAGGTTATAGAACTATATGGGCCCCTGATAGTAGGCAGAGAGCTAACAACGCGACACTGAGAAAAATACAGCAATTATGAATGATTTTTAATGCATTAATGATTAAACTTATCAGATATTTACTGAATTATCTTAAGAGGAAGAAGATAAAACGTAAATAGGTGTCTTTATTAAATAATACGCAATCAAAATATGCGCGGCTAATCCAATATGGCACACACCCTATCTAATTGCAGCGGTTGACAATGCAAGGGTTAGATATTGACAATGGCGGCCCTTCCGTTTGCGGTTATTGTTTTCTTGATTAAAGACTGACATTAATTAATTTACTGATATAGGGCCTGTAACAAGGAAATTTAATAATATATTATATAACTGATTTCAAAAATTAAATATACTTACATATTATGTATACGAAAATTGTAAGTAGAATTTTATGTGAGTATATCAACATTTATCGAAGGTTAAATATCGTATATATTTTTTATCAATATTTATTTGAATGTTTAGGTCGGGATTGTCGTGTGTATAACGACTAGTTAATTAAAAATAACAAAACTATTATATGCTACTATTTTATTATTCATTATTATTTATTATTTCAAGTTTTCAGATTTTTATGTATTACTTATAATTAGTGAAAAAAAAACTGTATTTTTATATCTTGAAGCCGACAAACAAATGAATAATCTTCGTAATGATAACCAATCAATGAAGCCTCATTACGAAGTGCATAATCTTCGTTATGATAACCAATCAATGAACTTAACGAAAAAGTAAAGTTAGAAATACTAAAAACATCAGTATAGTATGTTAGTAAAAATATTGTTTTTTTTTGTGCGTAAGAAGAGGCAAATGGGCAGGAGGCTCACCTGATGTTAAGCGATCACCGACACTCATGATATTCTGGAACACCAGAGGGCATGCAGGTGCGTTTTCAAGGAATAGAATCTCATGATGGTTCTCAGGTTGCATCAGTTCGGAGAGACCTCCGGCGGAAGTTCGTTCCACAGAGTGGCTATGTGAGAAAGAAAAATTAAACGCAACAAGTAAATGAAAGATCTTTTAAAATGTTTCCTAATTGATAGTAATCAATATGTTTGCTAGAGCACCTGCCAGTTATAAAATAAGGAGTAAAGATAACAGATGAATTATTTTCAATTATTCAAAAGTAAGAATCAAAGACTCAAAGTAACATAGGAGAAATGAAATGAAAGTAAAGCAAAAGATATTAATAATCAAAGCGTCGTGTCCGCGCCGCCACCGCGACAGCTTGTTGAAATCAAATTATAAAGTAAGGGGGATAGAGATGATTATGATGGATTGTGACGAAACATATCTGAAGGAATCGAGATAAATAGGGGGATTGCGGTAAATAAAAGAGAATATAACTAGCTAACATTTCACCCTCGACTCCCGCCGCGTGAAGTTTTGCACCACAGATAAAACGGTCCAAAAAAATAGAAGGACCAATATCCAAAATATAGTTCTTTTACGTTCTAGTCTTCGAAAAAGTCAACCCTAACTTTAAATTTTTAGTTTTTAATAGTAAGGATCGAAGGCTATTTAAAAGACTAGATTCAATCCTTAAAATAGACTACACTTTGATCGAAGCCAAAATGTCAAGAAAGATTAATAATAATAATTAAAAAATTAAGAACCTGCTCGTTTTTGGAAGTCAAAGAATATTTGGTATATTTCTTAAACACATTAACCTATGTCTGCAGTACCCATTATCTAAATAACCATAACTTAAATTATATTACAGTTACATCATAACATGAGAAATAAAGCGACCCGTAATCGTCATGTTACATTACCAAGATTCAAAAGTTTCCCTCCAAACCGCACAGCCATACTCAAAACAATCCCCATACATTTACATCAAACCTCAAGACATGTAAATCAGCGAATACTGAAACTTGGTTACATGATTAACCACGAAAATTGTTACTGTAAGGTTACGACTTATGAAACCATTATATGGTTAAGTAGAATCTTATTCCTTCAATTTGGGTTTTGTAGCGGTTACATTTGGAGTTTAAGTAGTACGTTCTTTAGGAAACGTGTTATAATTTATGGTGGTATGATTATAATGTTACAATTTGCCTTTTAGATCACAGTCTCAATTGAGTGACAACTAATATCCAATTAAAATATAGTTGATGGACTATAAAGTATTAGTTTTAGCCCGTTTAGTATCCAACATTACATCAAAAATATGCTTGTTTCGTGCTCCCCACGTTGCCTCCGCTTAGCCTTTTGCTGTTCTTGATTTATTTACATGCCTATATTTTGCAGTGTGTAGGACCCTGTGCGTCATTTCATAATTCTATGAACATAATTAGCCACTAAGTATTATTGATAAAATATCATTATATATATATAGATGTAATGTATATATATATATATATATATATATATATAAATATAAAATATCATTATGTATATATAGATATAATGATATTTTATCAAGAATACTTAGTGGCTAATTATGTTCATAATTATAATACTTTTGGTGTATATATATATATATATATAATGTAATACCAAAAAGTATTAATCAATTGAAATAAACCATACATAAACGGTTATTTTCATTTAGGTCCCAAAACCTGTCTCATACTTGTGGTATGTACAATAACAATGATTTAATATTGAACTTCATTTTTGGCTTTATTTAACCAAGAATGTATAATGTTAAACAAAACGCCCTAACGTAGCCGCGGTAACAATATCGTCCCCGCGAACGCCTGTCAGCCGCAACTGTCGCTCGTATTGACGACGCGGTCGTGCTGAGGCCATGTTACAACCGCAGTTTTTACTTTATCAAAAGTATTAAATACTACAGAATTACTATGCTGGGATTGTGATGCAGTAGTTTCTTTCTATTAAAAAAATCTTCGTGCAAAAATTCACTAAAGCTGTTGTAGGATATACACACTGTACGGCCCCTATTAGGATAGTTGTATCCTATAACGGGGGTCCAGAAAGATGTACAACATGAAAAGGATAAACACACCCAGATCGTAGAACATGACTATATAGTCAAAACAAACATCTGCTCTGAGCGGGAATCGAACCTACGACCTGTAGCGCTTAAGGCAGGTTCGCTACCGCTGTGTCATAATGTCGTCAAAGCTATATGTTCCTCATATCCTTCGTGTATCCAAATTGTACGTTCCTTCTTTCATCAATGCTATTGATGGAACGTCAATCTATTTTATTAAGATAGATACCATGAGAGTGAACATTTCATTTCAATTTCAATTGATTTCATTCTATCGGTTCAGCTGTTAAGACGTACAATCGTCAAAAAAACTAACTTTCAAGTTTCTATAAAAATATAAAAGTACAGAATAAAAAGATGATCTAACAACTGAGTTAAAATTGAGCGCAAAATTGATAAGTTACATATTGAAATCCTAAGCTATAAAGAGTGATAAACATTTCACAAATGCCACTCGTGGGTTAGCACGAATTATAGTACGAATATCATTGTTTCTAAGGAAGTAAATTTTTTCTCAATTTTAATACCGCTAAGTTTAAGGCGTAAAGTCACGATTCCTACTTAATTAGCGATCTGAGACTAAAATAAAGTCTTCTTCATACTGGAGTCAAAGTATAACTGATTCGGCGGAGAGAATGTTAAAGGGATTTCGACCAAATCAAATCTGATCTTTTGATTTTAAAAATAATATATATATTTTTTTCATTCTTGAAAAACTGTTGGGATAACCTCTGTCACAACAGAGATTATTCCACCAGTGCAATCAGTCACACTGGTGGTAGGTCTTTTATTGCAAGAGGCCGGCTAGGTAGGTACCACCGCAGTGTCCAATATTCTGTTGCCAAATAGTAGTGCTTAGGCACTACTGTATTCCGGTTTGAAGGGCACTATACGTTAGTGAAATTACTGGGCGAACGAGATTTAAGAACTAATATCTCGAGGTTGGCAACGCGCGAGTGGCACCTACTAATGGTGCTGCAACTGCTCATAGGCTGCGGCAGCCACTTACCATCTGGTGGGCCGTATGCTTGTTTGCCAACTTCTAACATAAAAAAAAAAAAAAAAACTGATTTTCTGTTTTTTTTTAGTAAAATTAAAAAATAATGACCCGTCATTACAATACTTTAATTCTTTACTTAATTAAATACAACATTTAAAATTTTAGAATACTATGTATGTGTATACATTATACATTCATATTATCAATAATTTATCTTCTTACTTTATGTCCATTACTATGAATTATTTTCTATAATTTAAGTTCTTTTTTCAGTAAAGTTTCTTATCCAAATAGGTAAGGGCTAGTAACTTTAGCCAACTACATACTATTTGCTACTACTAACATAACGTTGATTCTGTGTCATTGCCCTTACGTTTCTTTAGCGACCGCAATCGGCACGGAGCGGTTTTATCGAGTGTGACGAGAAGATTGGCGCTTTCAAAAAAGCGCACTTTAATTTTGGGCCCCGTCCCGCGTCCCGCGTCCTGGCGGCCGTGCGTGACGCCCGCCTTATTTGATTACCTATAAAACGTTCCCGGTCGCCGCTAAGATGTTTTGCTACGATGTGATACTCATTCTTTATAAATGAACTACATGCAAAAAAAAAACTATTTAATAAAGTAATTCTTTAAGAATTTTATCAGAATTTCCAATAATTGATTTATTACTAATTAAGAGACTAATTTTAGATTAAGTAAGAAAGATTTCTTTGTATTATTAAATTTTTAACAACACACGTTGAAATGCTAATGTTTCTTCTGAAGTAACTTATAAAATTTGCATCAAAATATAAGAAAAAAGTATCTATTGTAAAAAATTAATCATTTGCTAAATAATGAACTGGAAAGTAAAACATTTTCCCACAGGATATAAGCACAAGTTCGCAGAACTAGGGCCATCTCCCTAAACTAATGGGCTAGCAATCGATATTGGAGTTTTTTGTGTGCCCTTCGGCGACAGACAAATTGTCTTGCAAGAAGAAATTAATTTGACAAGTCTACGAGCAGGCAGCCCCCAGACGCCTGTATTAATTTATTTGGACGAGTAAAAATGTGGCTTCGGTCAGGGGCTGGCGAACTTCGTGCACCCATGCCTGGGGAAGTTTGTTCGAGATGGATTTTAGTGGCATTTGAAGCAGCTTTTTTATCAATATTGCACGATATTGTATTTTTTCCGATATTTTTCAGTGTTTGACTTAGTTTGTAAAGTTTACTAGAATCATAAATTAAATTAGATTATTTATATAGTTTAAAGAACAGATAATGATAGTTATAGCATTAAATTTTCCAAGCGTATAACTTAAATCTAATGCAAGGTTTCTAAACTTAACTATTAACAATTAAAATTAAACGTTAAAAGAAGAAGAAAAATAATTTACAGGAGAGTAAGCTAACACAGGAAAATAAAAAAATAAAAACAACATAATACCAAAAGATCCTTAATAAGTCGGAAAGCAAAGTCAACAGTCGGATTCAGTTATCACATATATATGAACATAATGATATCAGGAAAAAGTTGGTAGGAAATATCGACATGGATACAGAGGGGACGTAACAAGTCGACTCGTATAGAGGGGAGTAGGATTTATGATGTTCTGATGATACAATCGAATCAAATAAAGCATCTATAAATCAATGTCCGATTCGCGAGAGGTGAGAACGATATGACAACGATTTCGTAAAGATTGTTTATATATAGGATATTAAATGTGATAAAACTTAGAGAGAGTTTGCATTTTTATTATTGCTGATTAATTTAATAGAATTAGAAATTTTTCAGTGATTTTAAGCTAAGTTTTGGATAGTGTCAAAACATATAATTTAAATATCCAGAATTTTGGAAATTAACTTTATGTTTTATTTTTTTTTATATTTCATGTTGGTTGGCAAACAAGGATGCGAGGAAAAGGATAAGAAGGAAAAAAGAGAAGGTAACAGGGAGGGTGAGAAATTGGGCCTATTACACTGTCACACATCTCACGAAACACAACACAACCTACTTATACTGTTACTTTACTTTACAATATTTTCCATTGAATGCATTTCAATTCTATAAAGAAAAATGATAAAAATAATCTTCTATCAAGTATTATTATACCAAACATTTTAACATACTTTGTCACGACTAAAACTTTTATAATATGAAAATAAAAGGCGAGTTTCAATTAACAATGATTCGATAAGTTCGGTAATGAGAGGTTGTATGGATTTATTGTCGAATAACCGACAATTAAACGTCTTTGTTCGAGACGACGACACCGCCCCGCCCCGCCTGCGCTTGCGACCTCACAAAATGTGTTTTTAACATTGAGCTAAGAAACAACTAATAAGCAGCTCATCATTTGACTGCAAATAAGCATCGCAAAAGCAAAATCAATAATAGTATTGATTTTATTAAGTTTCAAAATTTGCTAACTCTTCTATGAAGTAGTCGTCGATTATAATCGGTATTGTCTAAAATTTCTTTTCTTAATTAATTTTGCCATTAAACTATATTCTCTTGAGTTTATTATATCCAAATCCGGTAAACTTTCCGGTTAAATTTCAGCTCCAATAACACACACAAACACTACACTAAAAGATAACATATGTATTTCATGCAGTGTCCAATAATTATAAAAATGTTTTTCTATCAAACTATGTATATCCTCTTGAGTTTTATGTTTCGTATTATGATATCAATAGTTGATATCAGTATTCAGAAATTGTGTAATACGCATAATACATATAAGGTTTCGGAAATACTTTTAAAATGTTTTAATTTCAGATCAAAAGCTACTAAGATATGTTTTAGGTGCTTAGGATTTCTTCGTGCATCATCGGCACACAGGGCAGCAGGGCTCAGGCCTCGAAGACAAAAAGTGCAGCCCCACAAGACGTTGCATTGTCCGCACTCTGTGTTTAAGTGAACAAAGACGGCACGAGACCAACCTAATAAGGATCTTCACGCGTTATAATGTTCGGTTTCAGATTATTTGATAATCCCTTTGCTTGTGCTATTCAAGTTTGTAACATGAAAATACATTAATAGTTGATATATCGAAAGTTAGTTATGTTTCATTTCTAAGAAATTGTCATCGTTTGTGATATTTCCTTATAATTTATCAGGCTTTTAAAGTCCATATTATAGTTGCTAATATATTTTATATACCGTAATAAAGTTCCACATACTTGTACAAAAGGTTTGTATGCTGGTTTCTGCTTATCTAATACCTAAGCTGATGAGGATAAAAATCTCTCATATACCAAAGTACAATCACACTGTTGTGTTCATATCAGCCATCGCTACAGCGTCTCCTACAACGTCACATTTCAAATCGATTCCCAATAAGTCTATTGTGACGCTTGTAACTTATCAGACGTCATCTTCATCACTCCCTTGATTTGATGACTCGTCAATATTTACATCACCAACATTTAAAAAGCATTCTCTGACAACCTTATTACTATTCAATTAGGAATCATAATCGATTGTATTAACTTCATCTTTGTGTAAGCCTGAATTACCTTCTTGAATTATGATAATAATAATTTGTTATTTAGATTTAGTATTTATGTTATTGTAAATAAAGTGTGAATTTGGTTACGCTTTGCATAGAACGTCAGCAATACTTAGTATTTTACTTGAAGCACATACTGCACGTCAATAAGCTTTCATATGTCCCATTCATGAGCAGTCATTCATGGTTTGATACTGCTTTATATTGTGAATGAAACGTTCATTTCATTCATAGCATTATAAAGAATATGAATAGAAACTAGTAATGATACAAAATAAATATATATAACTAAAAATATTACAGTACTTCTTCTAACTATAGCACATAGTTATATTATCTCGTTGGAGTTATTCCTTTTAAATGATTGGTATTGATTATTTGGTATTGATTTATAGAGAAAAAATAGTGTAGAAAAACTGACAACAATTGTTTTCTAATATTAATTTGTTATTCAAATATATAACTTCATTTCAATTTATGACTTATTGAATCTCATCTGTACACTTCAATGAAAAATTACTTTTTGCAAATTGTCATAATTATCTAAAACACATTTTACATACTCAAACCATAAGGATACTAAGTAATTGTTGAACCCTATCTGAATAATAAAGTCTGCCATCGTCATAAAACAAAACGTTACAATTTGATTTAACAATATTCGTGATAGAAACACAGAGAATGACTTGCTATTCGGTTCGTCCTGACAAAGATTTAGCAAAGAATACAAATTATTAAAAAAAATTCACTATTATTCAATCTTATGTGCTAGATTCATATTTTACCTATATCAACTTTTCAAATTACGTCTATCATCGCCTCACTAATGTTACAGGTAAATGAAACAAAAAATCAAGCAAGAGAAAAACGAATTTACATTTGTTTGTGTACTTGTTTCATGTACTATCGAACTTTAAAATAGTTTTCAATAGAAGACCATCAATTTGATTATGCTAAATCAAATTGATGGAAATATGTGATGTCACATTTTTCAGTTTGAAAATGATCCTAAGATCTGCCTCTGAGATAACAGTAACCTCTCAGAGGCATTAAGGTTCTAGGCATTAAGCTATAAGAGCTAGTCCGGTAAATCTTTAAATCCTGATGCTCAGACGCAAGGCACGGGCCGGGATGTGATTAATACGGCCACACCCCGCCCCACCCCGGCTATGCTAATGTAGGCTTTGTTTCCTTGCGTAGGCGACCATCCTGCGAGTGGGCACCAAAGTCACTGTTGTGACATCGACGTTACGATGTCTTGAATTGATTTATAGTCGCTACATCTGATAATTTTAAATGGCAGATATTAATACAGTACAATGTTCAACCCGAAGAGAGAACTCTGAATACGGAAAGAAGAATTCTGCGAGTTAAACGTTCCTTTAGATTGTTTAGTAAAATAACAAATACCAGATATTACATCTCTCAATGCCAATAGTATAGCGCTGAAACACACTTATAGAATAGCTGCCCGAATCCTTTTCATCTATCACATTTTGATATACCTAGTAGTATATTAACTAGGTTTAATGTTATAATATATTTGAATTAATTACAATTTTCTTAGAATGTAGATATGTATTATTATAAGTCTTATCAAATAGTGAATACCAAGACTAAACTTTACGATTCACAGTAACTTTAGGTAGACTAGGTTCCGAGAAGCTATTTCAACTGAGATGGAAAATCAATAAGACTTGACGCAAAATCAACTCTTAAGCCGACCCACATAATCAAAGCTTAGGAAAAGGCTGAAATAGACATTTAGAAACAATATATCTGAGACGTTAACCGCTGCCATTGTCAACACAAATACGACACATTTGCTATAATTATAGGGCGTCCCCCACAATCCGCTGTATTAGCTTCCTCGCCTTTGAACGCGCGACCCAGAAATGTATGAAAACACTGGTAGAAAACAATTTCTTATTTCACTGCTCATTGCTTCTATAGCTTCGTAACTTTGAGCAGATTCAATTTCAAACAGTCAATGGATAATATTTGAAACATATTATTATTTGCAAAGTTTCTTGCTACATGGTGAGGGGGTGTCAAACCTATGATTACAGCATTATTAACAGAGGGGCACATTTGTGGCGAAAAATGTTGCAACCTCCTTCATATTTTACAATTGCTAGTTATTGTTAGATAATACAATAAATTGCTAATTATGGCCTTAAAATTTCATCGTAAAATGGCAGTTGTATTTTTTGGTTTAAAAACCAATAAAATTTTTGTATTCGGTTTTAAGGATATATCGCTCGTGCAGAAAATTGTAATGCATATACAATAATGTTATAAATATGCTAAGTGAACAAAACATAATGTGTGTTATTTTATTTCAATTAATTTTAATAAATCTCTTATGAAACCAAAAATGTATGATAATGGGTCGCGAATTTTAAAACAAATGTAACAAACAAGTGTCACCAAAACAAAACAAATGTATCTACTATTAATGGCGCGATCTACATAGAACTATTTTTATGTTATCGTTAAATCCAGGACCGAATAAATTGATCCCATTTAACATGTTAAAAATTACACAAACTTCTTAGAATCGGCCAGATCACACGAGGTGATCGCAAGACGAGCCATTGTAAGCGAATAAACCATCTCTGATTGATGAAGTCAATTTTTTTATACTTCGCTCATTTAATTTCGACATGAAAAACTCCAATCCTCAAACTCGTAACAATAGATAGTTTTTTCATCACAATGCTGCGCTCTATTCGATCATCGATTACTTTTTTATCGACAAAAATATCAATAATCTGTTTACGCCCACTGTTAATTTCGACGTTAGTAAAATTGAAACTTGACACGTGTTACGAAGCGAAAATAATTTTGTGGGTGCGTGATTGTGCGTTTTTATCACTTTTGTTTGTTTCTTTTGGCCGACGCCTCGAGTGCGCGTGGAGAAGGCATTTAGTGCGTGACTAGCACTTTTTTATTGCCTTTGTATTGAAAAAGTGGACGTATCACAGGCCCGAGTGCATCGCGCTGTTCCACCTGACGGTGCCATTATCGCCCAATCGTTCAAAATTGGCTTTTTCTCCGCATAATTGCGGTTGAATTAGCAAGGAATCTATGTCCGTCATTAGTGTAACACGTCGATAGAGCCGTTAAAGTTTTTACTATAATCGTAGCTCCTTAACATTAGTGCTATCAGCACTTAATCGCCTTTGTGGAATATGACGGCTTTTTGTAATTTATTGTTATACTCGTAATAGAACTTGCTACCAATGTTTTAAAATCTGATAGCCAACTATGTAGCTACTTATGCCATAGTGCTTATTTTTTCAAAGCATTCCCAATAATTAGCGTTACGTTCGTATCTCCCATTCTCTACCCGACTAGCATACTTTGATCATGAACTTTATATTTACGTCTGTTATCAGGATTATAATGTATTGTACATTATTATACTGCCTTAATATAACCCATAAAGTATACTATGTATATGATTAATATATACTATTAGTAATATTAGCAACTTCATAAATATTTAAGCATTTATATTGTGATTTTTTTAACAGAGCTGTAAATACATTAAAAGAAAATAAGATATAAAAAATAAGAATAAGTTAAAAAAGGCACGAACAAATAAGTCTATGGTATGGTTAAATATAATAATAAAAAAATTTAATATATTTTGAAGAATTTAAACCTTATGCATCCTTTAGTTACTAGCAAGTAATCGGTGAACATAATATTATAAAAGATTCTGCTGTGAAAAGAGCAGTTATGTTGTCCCTCTTCCAACGCAATAATACAACGTAATGAATATGTGTAGTATAGCAATCGATTGCATTAGTATCATTTCATTCAGCTAAATCCTCTAAGGACATTACTTATCCATATTTACTTGCTCGTTAGTTGGTGGGTCATGGCGTCATGCGCTGTCCGACTGTCCGTGGCCCCAAAACATTCAATAACATAACTTATAACTCGAAAACGAGCCTTCAAATTACACAAAACTGACAGGTTTTATATTTGCCCTAAGCCGTGGATCGTGGACGACCAGCACACCTCATGCTGAGCTTTTAATTTGTTCCATACATCCTTTCACGTGGCTCTTTCTGTGTTTTGTTTGAAACAAGCGGTGATCGATCGTTTACTCGCTTTTTTACCTTGTTTAATTTTGGAAGAAGCTCGCCGGTTTCGCTAAGTCATTAGTGTGTTACCGAGCACTCGTTATGTTTTGGTTTTTACATTCGTATTGTAACAATTCAAGGGACCGTTCGCTTTTGTTTTTTTCACCCTCACAGATAATAAATCATTAAAGTAATATTAATTATTGTGTTATTTGTTTATCTATACACAAATGTGGAGCTAATAATTATAAGTAATGATAACATTTTATACAAAGATAGCTGTTGGAGTTTATGTCAATGTGTTTACTTTTTCAAAAATCAATTACATATTGGCCTATTCTTGATATTGAATCTTTTTTATTTTAACCCATTGATTAGCATTTAGCCATCCAGAACTAACGGCAAATTATAAATAATCTTTGGAATGGTTGAAACAAATGAAAGACTTCTGGCTAAACACAACAAAGATGGATATAAAATAAAACTATGTTTTTGCATCAACGATCACCTAAAATAAACCGTTTAGCAATTGCTTTTAGCAATTAAAGTCTTAAAAAGAGAATAACTTTCCCAAAAAACAAATATTATTATGAATTAAACATTACCTTATTGATGTAAAATTGGTAGCGATTATGTGATATAACTCATGCACTTTCTCGATAAACTTATTATCCTGTGTTCTGTCGCGGGCAATTTCACAGATTTATTGAAAATTTTTGGTAATAATAATAAATAACGATTAAAATAATGTTTTGGAATAAAACAGAAGATCCACTAAACATACTCAAAAATATATATAAATATGAACTCAACGGTGGGAGGAAATTTAATAACGATAATAAACGCTACTCACTCAACAGTTCAGTTCAGTTCAGTGATATCTTGTGTCGGGCGTCCAGAAACCCATACAAGGAAAAGGACAAACACACCCATACCGGAACACATGTCTGTATACAGTAGTCATACAATTCTTTCCTTAAAGGTCGGCAACGCGCCTGCACGCATTCTGGTGTTGCAGATGTTCATGGGCGGCGGTGATCGCTTATCACATGATCGCACATCAGGTGAGCCTCCTGCCCGTTTGCCCCCTCTCACATAAAAAAAATACAAACATCTGTCCCCAGCGGGAATTGCACCCACGATCTGTGGCGCTTAAGACAGGTTCACTACCGATGCGCCACATCGTCGTCATAAAATATTCGTCGTAGTGTAATGTTTTCTTAATCATCTGATAGCCGCCATGTTACTCAAAAACTAAGCAACCGAGGTTATCAGCGTTTCTCCTTCACTTGATCGCCTTCCTGGATCTAGATATTCTACGAAACTCATTTCTCATTGAATCGATGGTTTCCCGTACAAAAAAAATCCTAAAATTAATTCAATTTCAGAGATCAATTTTGTACATACAATCTGACAAATTTTACGTACTCGTGACTCAATTAATGCACATTTTAGGACATGATCATAGTCCTTTTTTCGGTTTGTTTCGACTCAAGAATTCCTGTGATTATTGAATTTTTATTGCAGTCATGGAAGGAACTACTTTAAAATATTTGGTCAGCGTTGTTATGTTGTCTCGTTGAGGATTTACGACTCGACTTTACCAACTTGCGCAATTATTTTTCGAAGTTAACGCGTACGGTTTTTTTTCTTCGTCAGAAATAATATATGGAACAACAGGAAAATTGTAAAGAACGGTAAAGCAATAAATTGTACGACTTTCTTTTATTTTGACAAAAGTGACAAAACATTGGGTTTTACCACCCATTTATGATTTATCACATACATAAATATAAAATAAATATTCTTGCATTTTGAAAACCTATGCTGAACTGAAATATGAACATACACCTATATTGCGACAAAGAAATATGCAATCTATAGATATATAGCTTACCATAATATCTGAGAACTGGGCTTAGATTAAAACCATTTATTGCTTGTGAGACCTAATCAAATTAGATTGAAGTATAATTTATTTAGACTTTCAATCCCCAAATCCATAATTCCACTTATATAATCATATAAATATGTATTAAAATTATATAGCAGACAAACGTAAATAAAAAACTACTATTTTTAATGTCAGATCCGGCATAGTTTTATAAAAAACTATAAAAAAAACTTACATATACATTCACATAAAACCCATGAAGTAACTTTTGTTCATAAAATAGCAGTGAAAATTATTTTCACTGACTCAGAGATAGTATCCTAAAGACAGATAAACTCTCAAATACAATATTTTGACATAGATGATCTAAAATATTGCCAGTTGCTTACATAACTCGACCACAAGTTGAATGTTTAGTGGAGTTGTGGGGGCGTAAACAATATTTCACAGTAACATAAATACTAAAGTAAAAACAGGCGAGTTTTAACAAGCTGAAAATGACAACGAAGACGCGCGCTCCGGGCTATCTAGTAAATGATGTTCCCTTTGGACAGTTTGACTGACCTTCACCCTGAGGTGCCATACTTGTTTTATTTGAAACCATCTGAGCTCACCAATTAATTATTATATTTATTTTTGATGTGTCAAATAAAAGAGTGGTATTTTTTTAAAGAATATTAGCAGTGTTTTTTCAAGGCATTACTAATATTCCTATTGCCCCTCCAAATAAGCCCGAAGCTTGCGCTAGCAGTGGGTACGACAACAGCCCATAAGTGTCAGAATCAAACACGCGATACTCGCGTTAACGGAGCGAAGTCGGCCCTTCTACCGTTGAGCTATAGAGGCTTCCATTTTTTTAATGTTATTACGTTGGCAAGCAAGCATACGGCCCACCTAATGGTTGCCGTAGCCTATGAGCGCTTGCAACACCATTAGTAAAAGCCACTCACGCGTTGCCAACTTGAGTTATTGGTTCTAAATCTCCTTTGCCCAGTAATTTCACTAGCCTACAGTGCCCTTCAAACCGGAAATTTTTGGCGGTAGAATATTTGACACTGCGGTGTTACCTACCTAGCCGATCTTTTGCAACAAAATACCAACCACCAGTGTGACTGATTGCACTGGTGGAATAATCTCTGCTGTGACAGAGACTATACCAGCAGCGAGCAATGGGCTCGTCGCGTCCTGATATCGGTATATATGCTTCTATTTTCTTGTACAGATTTCAAGGTATCAACACTGAATATCAAAGACTTAAAGAAAGAAGATAGATTTAGTTTTTTATTTAAAATATTCGTTTGAATATCCTACCACCTCCACATACCTTCCAAACCACTACTCCACTGAAATTCAAAACTGTCGAAATTATCAGTAATTGCCTTCTACCCTTCATCTATTTGAAGTTTGATATTTTCCTAAACTAGGTTTTATTTTTTAAAGCAAAGCTTTCCGCTAATACCATAAAAATATACTAAAAATGAGCTAAGTTTCAGTGATTATTTATTTTAGATTTATTTTAGAGATATTCGCAATAAAAAATTTTTCACGTACTCATAACATAAATATAGAAATATAAAAAGCAATTCAAAATATCAATGACAAAGAAATGATCAACGATACAAGACCAGCTTGCTCGAACATCTTGCATACTGACACGAATATAATAAACAACGGTGATACAAATATGATGAAGCAAATATAATATTAAACAAATATTTCTCAGGCACCATTCATAGACACGCTACGATTCGCGCCGATACAACATCAGATAGCGTGGAAAGAGTAACATAAGATATTGTCCGCACTACATCATACTGGTAGTGAAGCACTCCCCATTACATACATATGTTATCGATGTCGATAGATATAAAGAGAGAGTATATTACAATTACAAGATATAGTGAATTATATATCAATGTTGTATTGTCAATATTAACGATATAATTCGCGATAAAATAAGCGATTAAATTTCGCGTAAATAGTCGAAAGTTTGATGGATATTTACTATAAGTTAGCTTATGATGTAGCCTTAAATTATTTTTAGTGTGAGTTTCATTATATATATAAATAGATATGAATTAACAAGATCACTAAAAATCAAAAGTTTAAAAATCTAGAAATGTCTATGGAATCTATGGAAATTAGCAATGAGGTGGTAACTTAAATAAAAAAAAATACAGTGTGCTTTATCGACTGACTAATTTTAGCTAAATAAGTTTTACTTATATCGTGTGGTCTACACGATAGAAGTAAAACTTATTTAGCTAAAATTAGTCAGCCAGTAAAGGCTTAATCTCTCTGTTAGTCTGTCCGACCGACCGACCGACCAACCGACGGACGGACATGTCTGTCTGTCTATCTTCAGTAAATCGACAAAAGAATGAGATGAATATATATAATATAAAATAGTATGTATATTTCTGCCTCATTATTTACCGGCTTCAAACTACACATTTTGCTATTTGTGTCTCTTACCTATCGTTTTTTCCGTTGCATCCAGTTTGAAATCACAACGATTCTAAAGAAGTTTCACTTCAAAAATATAATATGTATGTACTTATCACAAAATTAAAAATAAATAAATGCTTGTAATACATATTACCCAACAAATATGCACAATTCACAAATATATAGCTAAATGAAACATAAAACAAAGTTTTACTATCAGCGCCAAGTAATAGCGCATTTAGTTGAATTATTACGCTACGCGCAATCAGTAAGGGATCGCCTGTCTTACGCCTTGTATAGATATGCCACTGGCCTGCAATTGTTCACTCGAATCTGACTGGGTGAAAGTAACAAGGCATATTGTCCACTTTATTTCACTGTTTATGATAGTAAGTAGCTGTCATCGGTATCGACAATGGTCTCAATAAATAACGTTTTATTTATCTATAAATAATATAAGTTAAATTGATCTTCCAGTCCGTTATTGCTTAATAGTATTACCTAAGCTCTTGAAATTATCGTTAAAAAAAATATAAAGGCTACTATTTGAATTTTTATCTTTTCCTGACTTAAAAAAAGAAGGTTTTTAAGTCGCGTTAATGATTTTTTAAAGACTTTTTCATAGAATAAATTAATTCCGTTATAGTTTCACATTGATTTTGTTTTATGGTATCAAGAACTCAGAGGAAAATATAGAATAGAATTCTTAAAATTATAAAGCTTGAGAAAACGCATCCAATTAATGTTGTTTAAATCAGTCCAATATGTAGGTTGAGGAGACCTTCATAGATAATTAAAAAAAGTAAATTCGTAGTTTTTAATTATATATGGATGATCTATATGGATGGATGGAAGTAAATTTTCAGGCGGGTTATAGAAAAAAATAAAAGGCTAGTTTCAATATGTGTAGTTGCAGATCAAAATACATGTGTAATAAACTGTTAGAAGAGAATATTTATAAAGCCCTAATAGATCGAACCTTCTAAATCATCACGGTGTAATGATACGTTATTCTGTAAATAAAGAATATTAACAAAAGTATAAAACTATAAATACTTAAATCAGCTCTAGGCTTTAGGCTGACATCACTAGGCTGCCTACACGCAGGTTGCGAATCAACCGTCGAGTGTCGACAGCGCGCAGCACTAGGGGGCCTCACGCGTAGTGATACGTCGCTTGCGGCTCGTAATTTAAAATCACTGATTTATAACCCAACAGTAGCATTAAATTTGTAATCATATATTGATTTACAGTCGCGATAAGGGCGCTCCCGCAGACTTCGAGGAACGACCAGTGCTCTATTGCTCTGTTGCTATTCGTTTTGCGATGAAATTGCTTTTCGAGCACGTGGGCCGCGTATATTGCCCTCTGAATTGTGATATGGAGACGATATTCCGTTTGGATTGTTAAATGGTTACGACAAATCGATCTGTCAATGTGGCCCGTGTTACGACTGTCTACAATGGCCTTAATATGATTTAGGTTTATCTTATTTATGACTTACCTTTTTGTTTGTGAAAATATATTATGTGTATCAAATTTCAATCATCTTTTATTTTCTTTACCCACTTGTATTATTTGATAAATCTTTTTATTAAGAGTTTCACTAACTTATTAAGAGAATGTGTTTAAGATCTTAGTATAAATGGTGATTTCCATATCTACATTTTACTAGAAAATAAAGTGGGAAAAACCTAGGTTTTGACTATGTGGCCTCCACAACGTAAGAGACCAAAAGGAAGGCCAAAAAGAAGGTGGTAAAATTGCGTAGAGGCAAACTTGAGCAAGGTTGGGAAGTCTACCAACTGGAGGTGGACATTGTAGAGGCTGCTAAGACCCACAAAGAGTTGTAGCGCCAACGGAAGGAAAGAAAGTGGGAAAAAATTATGTTACGAGTATGTATAGTATGGTACAAAATCGACACCGTTTTGGCGTTGTGGGTAGCGAGTCTGCCGTTAGCCTCGACGGTTTCGGGTTCGATTCCCGCTCGGCCAGATGCTTGCATTTATCTTACAAATATCTGTTTCGGTCTGGGCGTTTGTCCTTTTGGGTCCCCACCGTGCCTCGGAGAGCACGTTAAACTATCGTTCCCGATTGTTATCACTAATGGCAATGTAAAAACTAGACCTGTCAAATCCGGACAACAGTAATGCTGGCTACATATTCGTAAAAGTAGATCCTGGCTACATATTCGTTTGCCACCGGGAATAAAGCTAGGAAGAAGAAGAAGGAACAAAACTTTACTGTTGTACTCGTATACCGAGACACATCGCTGCATATAAACGATTATTATATTATATCTGCATAAAAGTATATAAAGTATAATCAAACACACAAGTCACGGTGTAAACAATGGCGGAGTATTAAAATTTGTCGAAATGCCCGTCAAGCGGTGTATAATTCGATTTAGTCGACACTTCCTGTGCATTGTCAAGTCGTCTCCCGCAACGAGCCTGACTTGCGCCGGCGCATGCCCACAGAACATCAAGCATACAGAAATGTCATAGGAATCATCATAAAAGCCTTATTGAGGCTTTTGTATTGATCAAACAAGGATGTCTTCTTGTGTAGCGTTTATTTATTTTCCCATAATAAAATGTACTTCCCCAAAGTGACAGTCCATTTCTGCACCAAATTTATCGAAATCGGTTTAGTGGTTTAGTCGTGAAAGCGTGACAGACAACAATACTTTAGCATATATAATACTCTTCCTCGTCCTACCACTATTCTCGCTATTTTATTTACCCCAGGTTTTTTTTTATGTTACAAGTAGGCAAACAAGCATACGGCCCACCTGATGGTAAATGGTTGCCGTAGCCTATGAGCGCTTGCAGCACCATTAGTAGGCGCCACTCACGCGTTGCCAACCTCGAGATATTAGTTCTTAAATCTCCTCTGCCCAGTAATTTCACTAGCGTACAGTGCCCTTCAAACCGGAACACAGTAATGCCTAAGCACTACTATTTGGCGGGAGAATATTGGACACTGCGGTGGTACCTACCTAGCCGGCCTCTTGCAACAAAAGACCTACCACCAGTGTGACTGATTGCACTGGTGGAATAATCTCTGCTGTGACAGAGGTTATCCCAACAGTAGGCTCTGCTTATTACTCTTATCCGGATTTGACAGGTTACTAGTTTTTATACAGAGCGATTGCCATCTAATCTCCGCAACCCTAAGGGTGAACCAGTAACTCACTAGATAAGAGCATATATAATACTATAGTAGTAAATGTAGACTAAGGCTTTTATTTCTTGTATTGAAAAATAATATACATATCTTTGTAGGTATCAGTATATGTAATAATTAAAATAGGTATGGTCTGAACTTATTTATACCATTTCCACGTGCCACATCTTTAAAGAGTCACGACGGCGGGATGTGGGTGTCAATGTGACGCGCGTACACTATGATTTGCTCCTCGCTCCGCTTGCCGCCGACAAATGATTGATGACTAATCTCTACAAAAACCACGTAATGACCGAAATTCATTTAATTCGATTCATTTTACACTCGTCTGTACCCGCCATTGTTATCCGACACGCACATTATGTTACACTAATTGTTTTTGTTTATTTATTGAGGTTTCGTATCCAGCACCTCAGTACTGCCTCTAGCTTTGATGGTCACGTGATCGATTCTTATTAGAGCTGGTACCTTATTTTTTGGAAAGTAGAGCAGATGAAGAGTCATCTGCTTACAAATATCTATCTATCTACTGGCACTTACCATCAGGTGAAGTATCTACTAAGCAAAGTCCAAACGCGAGGGCAGCTAACACAATTGCGGAAGGCAGCCGAGCTAACCACCCTCGCCCTAACTACTCGCAAGATGCCACGCCACGTTTGAAGGAGACAAGATTATAGGAAGGAGAGAACACGTGTGAAATGAGTTCTACTTTTTAGAAGTACGACAAAGAAAGGAATTGGCAAACTTCTTTGTTTTTCTTTTTTTTTTTTCTTTTCAGGCTAATTTTAGCGAGAATTTAGTACACTACTAGCAGTAACTTATATTAATTTAGTAGACTTAGTAATCGTATCAAATATTATAATGTATTTAAATTAAATAAATTAGCAGATAATTTCAAAACAATATTGGCAAGTTAAGCTATCATATGAATGTGTATATTTTACATTTTTAACAAATAACATACAGACTAGATGTCGCATAAAAGATACCCTCTGTTCTGCTACCTTTGGATAGGTAATTTGTATTTACCCCATATAATGTTATTTGTATCTTCGCCTGTTCCTCAATGAACCAAATGAAGCAGTAGCGATACTGCTACTTCACGTGGATATTTTCCCGATCTGTGACACTGCCAAGTCCAGTAGGGCCAACGGCATTACAACATTAGCAAAAAACACCTGGATATACCTCCACTTTCATAGGTAATTTCATAAATACACAATCAAACAAAAATAGATTACAATTGAGAGCTACAATGGCACAGGCATTGCTAAGAACAGATAAGCACTTCTCGGAACGTATGAAAGTATTATCAGTCGACCGACGCGACGACGCCGCTAAAGGCGTGAAGTCGTAACGTCTAATAATAAAACATTATATATTCGCGCCCACGTGCCACGAATAATGACAAAATGTGCCGCGTTAAGAACAACAAAAGTGAACCTTTTTTGTTCTGTATGGTTTTATAAGCGTTCGGCACCTCTGTGTAGTCTGTGACCATTATTGGCGATTTAATGCGCCCGCGGTGTAAGCGTGACTGCGCCGTTACTGCGCAACTATGACAAATACTCTGAAATAAAGATGCAAGATGCACGCTGTGGCATGATGGTCATGGGTTCGATTTTCACTCGGTATGGACATTTGAATTGATCTCACAAATACCTGTCTCGGTCTAGGCGTTTCTCCTTGTGGGTCTCCCCACCGTGCCTTGTAGAGACGTTAAGCTGTCAGTCCTGGTTGTTATCACATAACATCTGATAATAAATAGGTAAGTATAGGTAATTTGCTGTTATCCAATGAGTTACTTCTTCGCCCTTGAGGTTGTAGACATGTAGACTGTAGATCGTCAGTTGGCAATCGCTCTGCGTTAAAACTAGTAACATGTCAAATTCAGATAAGAGTAATAAGCAGACCCTGGGCTAAATACCGGGTTTAATACTAGGAAGATGAAGATTGCAGACCATGTTGGCACTGTGCTCGCAGATTTCTTGTACTATCAATCTACTATAAGAGGATTTGTGGTAGATTTTGACCACCCTGATAGTAGTGACAGTGCCTTTTGCCTTGCGCTTTGACATGAATAGGCCGATCGAGAACTATTACTCTCAGTCAGAATATCGATAAGAAATAGCAATATTCGCACTGTTGCTTCTTGTTCAGTAAAAACCTAACCTATCTGATGACAAGGAGGATCTTAGCTAACATATATAATAAAATTGTATAAAATAATGGGTATCAGTAGGTACTATTGCGTTTCTTGCGATGAGTGAGAGCGTTGGTTGACTGCTTACCATTTTAACTTCTTAGATATAGGGATCAATAAATACTACATACAATTTTACACTTTAAAGAAAAGGTAACAGGGTTAAAAATGATTTTAATAAATAAACCCCATTATAAATGGAACGAAATTACCAAAAACAGAGGTCAGTACAATTAAAGTGGCTTTATAATTTTTTTTTCACCACGCCGTAATTCGACCGTGCACCGTGCGTGAACCGTTACCACACACCACTTACCACCTACACACGGTAATTACACCATAATTACCGCGGTAATGTCAATTATTTGCTTACCATTTTTTTTTTGATGATTGATAAGCGTTCAGCTCTATTTAACCGAATAATAATGTTAAAATTCGTATTGTATGGGATACAAATAAATGATCACATTGATCATGACAAACAGCTTTAAACAAAGACTTAGATTATTAGACTGCGAATCTATTAATCGCGGATATAATCACACTGTTATACACAAGTTGTGGCAAATAACAATAATAACAAATAAAACAATTTTTTTTTTGTTAAATAGTTTTATCATTCCTCCTTTTAATTCTAATTAATTTGCAACCAATATTACAACATATTTAAAATTAAATACTAACTATATTTACAAATAATTAAAACTGTACAAATCATGTCCACGGGGAATGGTGACAAGAATGCTAGCTGCATACCCGCGCTGAATCCCCGCTTTGGGAGAAAAGTTAACAAATTTTTTTTATTGAGAAATGAAATTATATTTAATGATACCTACCTTACCTACTACAAGTAAAGTTAAAGTTTTGTTTTGTTATTGTTTTAGCAGATATAATTAAGTGTTTCATATTTATTTAAATTGAAATGGTCTTGCAATCGAATATAATATTATGTAACAGAATAACAAAGTATACCTATTCATCATCATCATCATCTTTATCAGCCCTTTGCTGTCCCCTGCTGGACATAGGCCTCTCCAAATGCACGCCACTGAACACGATCCTCGGCCACCTATACCTATTATATCTGTGGAGGTGACAACGTGTGAGAAATGTATCCAACACGAAAGGAAGATCCTCCGACCAGGCGGGTGATATTGCCTGGCGGACCGAAGCCCTGGGCCGAAGCCCAACGACTTACGTTGGAAAGTTGTATATATACCTCAAGTGGGTAGGAAACTTTGAGAGCGCGATTTTTAAGGCGTCGGGATGTGACGACCCCATCGCCCGCTGTTGGGATAACCTCTGTCACAACAGAGATTATTCCACCAGTGCAATCAGTCACACTGGTGGTAGGTCTTTGTTGCAAGAGGCCGGCTAGGTAGGTACCACCGCAGTGTCCAATATTCTGCCGCCAAATAGTAGTGCTTAGGCAATACTGTGTTCCGGTTTGAAGGGCATTGTACGCTAGTGAAATTACTGGGCGAACGAGATTTAAGAACTAATATCTCGAGGTTGGCAACGCGCGAGTGGCACCTACTAATGGTGCTGCAAGCGCTCATAGGCTGCGGCAGCCACTTACCATCAGGTGAGCCGTATGCTTGTTTGCCAACTTCTAACATAAAAAAAAAAAAAAAAAGAAAAAATCGGAAATTTTTTAATGAAAAATCAAATGAAATCCGTGACGAGTATTTGAGTAAATACAGTAATTAGCATCAGCAGTTTATTACAACAGACAGAATAAATCTTAGATGTTAAAAGAAAGCACAACCTGTAGATTCAGATAGACCCGCAAACACAAAGAAAAATCTAGTATTTTAAATATAAATCTTCAACTGTATGAAACATATCGAAGTGTGCATAAAATTATGTAGTATTAAATAATATAAGACAAATTTACCTAACCTTATTACAACACAGTCTTCCCCTAATGTCGTCCATTAGAATCCCATAACGTTGTGTAAGTGACGCTCATGGTGTTATTTGTAGCGGTCTAAGGGCGGTCTCTACCTAATGTTCTTTAGCGGGACTGCCCACGACACGGACATACTATGGAGTGAGCTTTTACTGTTTGACAAAACTAAGAAAACGTCGGTTGTTTTCATTAATCTATTCTATATTTTTTGACGAAGTTCTTGATCAGCGTTTAGTTCATGTAATGAAAAATAATAATAGATTCTTAAGGAGGCACTTTTAATGCAATATAAAATGGTTCCACATACAAATTACACCCAGGGCTTTTATTGGGGGCACGCGAGAAAATTTCAATGACATCAAAAAATTATCATAAAAACAAAAACAAAAGAATTTGAAAAAAAAACTTTTTTTGTAATAGGTTAAAATTTTCGTCTCCTTTTCCTTCTTTTTTTTGGATTGTATTAAAAGAATGAACTTTCGAGAATTAGCGTGCCCCCAAAAAACAAGTGACAAAAAAGCCCTGCTGACACGTATAGCTTTAGCCGTTTCTCACTATGAAATGCTTTGCCTATGTTTTTTCCCAAGGTCTAATCTATAACTGTATCAAATTTCAACGGAGGAAGTTCAGTGGTTTATGCGTGAAAGCGTGACAGAGTTTCTCATTTGTAATATTAAGTACGGAAGTAGGGATTAATAGATTCACCCGACGGTAGACATTAGCATTAGTTTAGAAATTGCTGTTAACTATAAGTTTAAAGCATATTAAAAAGAAATCTGAGGGACTTATTAAAAGACACAACAAATCGACAATGTAATTATTAAATAGTAACGGGTAAACATTGTTTCCAAATCCAACCTCCTTATAAAATGTATGTATGAAAAATTTTATGAAATTCATCAGTAAAGCTAGTAACACATTAACATAGTACTGCATAAAACATTCTAATCTCTATTACTTTGTAACACGAAAATACTTAACACCTAGAATATTCTTATTTTTCAACCTACAGCCAAAACCTACTTTAATATTCGCTGATATTAAAAAATAACTTCCTTGAATGTTGCAAGGAAATAATAAAATCTTGTTTTATTACACTGCAACAAAACTTTTAGTAGTAGTGGAGCCATGCACCTCCACAGCACAAATGGGCCAGCTCGACCGGGGAAGTATT
Source organism: Hestina assimilis (assembly GCA_023373885.1). NCBI lineage: Eukaryota > Metazoa > Arthropoda > Insecta > Lepidoptera > Nymphalidae > Hestina > Hestina assimilis. The sequence continues at coordinate 16,217,160 of CM041745.1, forward strand.
ACCCTCTTACAGAAAATCGGCGGTAAGTAGCGGTCATCAGTACTTTTACATTTCGTGCGATGAATGATAGGGTTGGAGGCCCAATCTCCCACTCCCTCTGTCCCTTTACTTTTTTCACTTCTCATCACAATGCTTGTTTGCCAGACATCATGACGTAAAAAACAAACAAAAAAATGCCTTTTCCACACTAGCCGCAAAGGACGTCACGGTCGGAAAAATAGTTAGTGCATTTAGCAGTAGATGGCCCTATCTGTTGACACATCGCCCTAACCCTCATTCTTATCCTTTACGGCCTTTTAACTGGCTCTACTCTTCGGTGATTCTCGAAAGTTCTACGTAAGAATCCCGTAGGTAAGGAGGCGTTTTATGAGTGATCCTTGATATCGGGAAACCATTGACTTTGCTCACTCGGATTGCCTTTATATTTTTAGTTTCGATGACGTTGTAGTTTTGGGGAGCCAATGATTCTGTATTATGTTACTTTGGTGTTAATACTTATTGTAATTTAAGAAAAGAAATCCAATTTTAAGGTAGTATAGTAGTGATGTATAAAGCCTTGTGTAAACGTTGAAATATGTTAAATTACACCTTAAAAACACAATATAATTAAGATTTTGTCTGTGTTATGACACCTCACAAAAATTTTTTTCGCGATTAAGGTTTAGGTACGTAATTGAAAATCCATTGAATAGAACTAGGAACAGTTTCATTTTATAGTACTACTATAATACGCAGAATCGTCCACGCGGCCGGATACGTTAGCCACGTTTTTATAAAGATATTTATATTCTTATTAGAAAAATTATTTAAGATTTATTACTAACGCTATACGTTTACTTAAAAGAAAAAATATATAATGGAACCAAGGAAACGATACGTTTCCCAAAATCATAGAATATAAAAAGTCACCTCGGGCTTATGCTCCAAATTGTTTCCGCCTTATCGCTAACAGTAATCGCTTGACGCCCTCCGAGAAAAACCTCAGAGCCTGAGCAGAAAAACATAGTGATCATGTGATTACGGGCCCGTGTCAATGGTCACACGTTATCAATCTATGAACTGGACCCTCTGAACAATCAGCTTTACTTGTTGATGTTGAAATCTTAGGAAGCAGTTTTTAGGAGCTACTTTCAAATACTTATATATTTGTTTTGTTATACTAATCAGCCAAGGGAAAACGTTCTTGAAACGATAAAGCTGTGACTTTTAGAGACATGTCCGAGTTATTACATTACTGTTACTTTTTTAGGGCTAATTATAAAATGAAACTTATATAAAAATGAATTGGATCTGATTAGAAATTGATGCAACAAGAACAACTTATGAAAAAACGGTTCAAATTATTTTGACTATCTTACTTTCGAAAGCGATTTTGCTTTTCGTACTGTGAAGGTTTATTATATTATGACGGTTGGCAAACAAGTATACGCCTGATGGTAAGCAGTCACCGCAACCTATGAACGCATGCGATACTTGAAGTATTACAAGGGCATTGCCAACCCAAGGAACAGGAGGTAAGGGATGAGAAGGGAAAATAAGGAAGGGAGCAGAGGGGTGGGAGATTGGGCCTCCGGCGCTCTCACTCATCGCTAAAAACGCGACAGTACCTACTGATACTGTTACTTTACGCCGATTTTCTGTGAGAGGGTAGTACTTCCACGGTCGAGCCGGCCCCTTTGTGCTGAGTGAAGCATGGCTCTACCGTTAGAAGGTTTTTCTGATTTGATATGCATAAGATCTACAGTCGCTTCAAATTACGGAGCCAATATAACACTAGAAAACTTGGAAACCCCGTCCCGGATTATATCCCGCTATATTCATTTAAAATCTACGTTTTCCAGCCACTGGACCATCAAGGCTTATTTTTCATATGTAATGGACTAGAAATATTCAGAAGTAATGAAAAATAAGGACAACAAAAAAGAAACATCTGTACAAAAATAAGGAAATAGTAACCCGCAGTGTGTCCGCTGGTCCGCCCTTCCTTCCTGGCGTTGTGGGAAAATGTTGTTTAGCTCTGACGTCACAACAATGGACAGAGTACAACGGTTTACAATACAAAGGCATTTCGTGAATGTTTCAGCTTCCCTGGGAGTAAATATACTTAAGAGTTTAAGATTTTTATATGGACTATAATATTTATGTAATAATACTCATATACGGATTTGACGGCTTACAATTTTTTAACACAGACCGATTGCCATTCGATCTCTGCAACCCTAAAGGTGAACCAATAATTCATTGGAGAAAATTACATATCTAGAATTAAAGTTTATTATCAGATGTTATGATAACAACAAAGACCGACAGCTTAACGTGCTCTCCGAGGCACGGTTTGGGGACCCACAATACAAAACCAGACCGAAACTAGATATTTATAATAAATAGGTACAAAGCAGGCTCGCTACCAGTACGCCACAATGGTCGTCAAACTTTCACATTTCTTGTATAAGATAATAGTACATATGTACCATGAAATGTTCAAGAAGAGGTAATTAAATAGTCTAGTCATATATATCTTGAGAACAATAACGTATTCATATTTATCACATAGCTACCTCCCTAACTCCGCGCCCTAAGTCGGTTCGAGCTGCAAGACTAATCGAGTTTTCGGCTCTAAGTTATTCTATTTGAGTCGACTTCCACTGCGTTTAGAACCCACGACACATGATTCAATTATACAACTAAAGTTTGTCGCACCTGTTAAATATTTTATTTATATTCTATGGCAGATTTGTAACTGACGATTTTTTGCAAAATAATGGTGCTCCTCTTTGAAATTCTCTTTAATAGTGTATCGCAGGAAAGATGCTGTAGGTATCTAACTACTTGCAACGCTTTTCGTGCATATACAAGATTTTGCGAAAACATGTATTCTATAAAAATGCACAACAATTCATAGGGGCCACGTGAATTCCGTTTTTAAAAAATACAATTAAATAGATAAAAACATTGAAAAAAAAATTATAAATTATTAAAAAAATACTGAACTAACAATTATGAACTGGATTGGATATTTTGCAACTTATAATTTAAAAACCGATGCATGGTTTATAACGTAGTAGACTTTTAGAAATAGTATTTTATAATCGTTCCTAAAAGTTACGTAAATATAATATCGTTTCAATACAATATGAGTCGTAAAATGTAAAATACCTCAGCTACCTGCAGATCTAGTCAACGGCACACACACTACACAGTGTAAGTACAGACAGGCAAGTTGGGCGTGCGCTAAGATCCCAATCCCGTAAACCGGGATTTGTATGGCCGATCCTGCGACAACTTTCACAATTACCCCGGGATCGCAATTTGCAAATGCTCGCCTACCGAATTATGCGAGATTTGTGATTATTAAATAGCAATACGCGTAGTAATTATATAAATATATTTTTATGTCAGAGGGTACAAACGTACAGGAGGCTCACCTGATGTTAAGCAATTACCAAAGCCCATGAACTTGTTCACTTCACGAGTTTTTCACCAACGTACGGTGGTAGCTAAGCAAGCGGGCCTTGTAAGCCTTGCCACCAGCATAAACTTGTCTTTGAATTTCTTCGACGATATGAAGGTTTCCTCATGATGTTTTCCTTAACCGTTACAAAATATACTGTAAAGCAAAAATAATGTAAAGGAAAATGCAAAATTGCCCGGTTGATTAACGATAAAATCGATTGCAAAATTATTATTTTGTCTAAATTTATATTTTATCAAGTCAGCTGCATTTTGTCAAAACACAACAAAAAATAAAAATGTCTCAAATAATAAGAATCTAAAATATGTTAGTGAAAAACCACTAAAAAGTAAATTTTTAAATTATTAAGGTTTGATAAAATGTTAAATACTCAAGTACTCAGTCAAAGGGAGTGGCTATGAGAGATATAAATAAAATTTCCAGCAATAATATTTAACAAAAACTTATCACACAAACAATAAGTAACATTAGACTTACAGATCCTGCAATATCGACGATTGTACTAGGATAGAGGTCAGTGGGACTTCACAGCTTAGTGATGCGTGTGACGTTTCATCGACTATCGATGCGCCGCTTTGTCCGCAGCACGCTCGCGACGGCCAGACGAGACGATAAAAAGATTACACGTTTGCGTATACGAATCGTGCGTGATGTGAATGTTAATGAGCTCTCCCCTTTCGTTCTGGCACTAATAGATTTTAATCGGCCCTAGCCACTGACAGCGTTTCGGAACGAATTCGAGTTTTCTCCGTAACCAAAAACGGTTCAAATGTTGATATATGTATATGGTTGAATATGCATAATACATTAGTTTTCACATATATATAAACAATAAACCAATCATTTATTTCTCGACACAATATTAACAATAACAATGTTTAATACTGTGGGAAAACAATGTCTAAACTAATCCTAAGGTCTATATATCAAGACATCGGGTCTCTCTCCTTTTATATAAATTACATCTATTTTTTTTGTACTAGTACTCTGTAACCATAGTAGCATCATAAGCAGACTGGTAAATCTAGCGTTAGTTATACTTAATTAGAAATATGTAGTGTTAAGTTAGCTACGACTGTTGTAGCATGTTGGTAGGTAGCCTGTTTTGATCCTTGATGGTCACGGGTTCAATTCCCGATCATAGCAAAGTTTGTAATAAATATCTTTCTTGGTCTGGGCGCTAAGCCAAGTCACGTTAAGCTGTCGGTCTCAGTTGTTATCTTAACATGTGATAACAATCGTTAGGTATTTTGCCCTTGTCCAATGAGTTACTGGTTCACCTTTACGGTTGCAGAGTTCAGATGGCAATCCCTCTGTGTAAAAAAAGTAACTCTTCAAATACGGATAAGAGTATAAGCAGACCCTGGGTAAATACCGGGAATAATGTTAGGAAGAGGAAGTTAAGTCAACTACCTGTATTCCTATGGCTTGTATCTGTTTAATAGTGGTGTTAATGTATGTGATAAGTGTTGCGTGTATATGGCTGTGTAATGTGTTAGACAGTACATTATTATACTAATATATTATACTATAATACCATAACAACTACGGTACTACACTATAGGTAGAAGTAGTTTTTCAATATCTTTAGAAAAGCAGTATTTTTTTTTTTGCACATGATCTGACTTAGTAAATTTGAACATAACATATTGGTATGCCGATTTTATCTTTTTGATTTGAACTATTTTACTTAGTACTAATTGCAACAAATTAGATCTTATCTTAAGGCAAAAGAAGTTCATATAGTTATGTAGTATGGTCTGTTTAAAATACGTCGCAACATATCAATTTCTGAAGCTAGGAATGCTGTACAGTTCTCTTCTTTCCTTTAAACACTCACCGGCACACAAACCTGCATTACCTCTAGTGGTGCAATGTTCATGCGCGTCGGTAATAGCTTAATGTCAGGTAAGCCTTCTGCCCCTCTAACAAAAGAAAAGAGAGATAATTTCAAAACTCTTACCGCTGCACGAATTCACAGATAAAACGTCACTCGGCTTAGCGTAAGAGGCTACCATTGGAATATTTTTATCTAGTCGATTTGAAATATTAATGGCGTTTTATGCATTAAGAGCATTATGGACACCCTTGTTTTTGTTTGTCGAATTTGCATGTTCAGGGGACAGTGGGAATGTTGGGTGTTTGCATGCGGACGGATCAAAGAGATGCATTATACTCGCAGCAATGTATTCGCTAACACGTAAATAAATAAAGATAAACATTGCTCGAAGCGGGAATTTATTCGGGCGTATTAAACGCTTATGAAAAACAAGCGCAATGAGTATCGATAGAATCATTCCCATGCCTATCTGCCTGATGTATTGCTTATAATTACTTATAGCGAACGTAAAAACATTATCATTGGGCTATATTAAGTTGTTTTACATTGTTTTATTAATGTTTATTTTTTGTATTGAATAAAATTACACTTAATTATTTAATTTATATAAGAAATAGACATCAATCTGTAACGTAGCTTATGTATTTTGTAAACATGTTTAGAATGATGTTTATGCACTTACATATATGAAGTACGTCGATAGCAGTAGTAGTAGAAGTAATCTATTAATTTAACGCTACAGAAAATCCAATAGTGTATTCGTTTATTTTATATCTTGGACAAGAAAAGTAAAACATGCTATTTTTTTAAATCTTTATACCTAGCCAGACAGATTTATAGTTTGCATGTATCTAGAAATGTGACATCTTGAATATCTGCATAAACCATACAGATATTTTTGAATATCAGGACGAATATTTGATCTGCTCACCATATCTTTATAAACACGTTTACGTGTGTCACTAACTGGTGGTAGGTTTATCAAACAAGTCCTAAATTCACCGAGACAACCAAACAATGATAAATATGTAAATTAAATGCCATGTCAAAACAGTTTTAATTAACAAAATTTTTACAAATACTATGATCTAAGCATTGTTATTAAAGCATATATTACTTAATATAATAAACACACAACTTTTTTAATAACTGGATTTTGCCCGGGTTTTCATTACCGTCATCAAGTAACAGACCGACAGATTACAATACACATTTCATGTCATAGCGACAAGTGCATACTAAGTACTAACTATATTATTGCTACGAAATTTTATAATCTTTTGTAGTTTTAATATATCTAGAAAGGAAAAAGTCAAGATACTCGTATGTCTTCAATTGTATTAGTATGAGCGGTCAAGATACTTTGTAAGCACCGATTTTAGTACTTATCATAAAAACTTGGCAGAGTCCACCATGACATAAGCTAAGGACAATGGTGCACTGCCAACTAAACTGAGGACAACTTTACAGCAAAACTCATATTGATAAATACGTCACGACGTCACTTTATTTATGTTATACATTTTATAAGGTTCGACGAAGACCTGCTTTAAGCGCCACAGGTCGCATGTTCGATTCCCGCTCGGAGCAGATGTTTGTATTAACCATACAGACATGTTTCCCGTCCTTGGCGTGTTTGTCATTGTGTATGTTTTCTGACCCCCGACACAGGATATAACTATCTTAATGGGGGCCGTTGAGTGTGCAGCGTTTATTTATATTATTTAATAAAATGTATCTTAAGAATACCGAAACCACAATGATTTTTGTACCAACGTATAATATATACAATAAGATTAACATAAGAAAGTATTTATCAATTACATTTTGTGAGATACAGCAAAAACGTCACAAAAATATCAAGTTTATATATTATAAAAATATTAAGTCCTTTTATTTTCAAATTTTATTTTATATTTTAGTAATTACTGTTACAGCGGCAACAGAAATACACATTCAGTGAAAATTTCATCTTTCTAATATTACGATTCGTGGAATACAGTCTGCGGACATACGGACGGACAGCGGATACTTAGTAATATGGTTCTGTTGGCACCGTATGTGTAGGGTACTCTATCTAAAACCGAATATTCTTTGTTAAAGAGACAAGAATAATTCAGATGACAGACCACCTGTCTGGAATACATGTTCTATGATCAGCAAGCTTTTTAATGAATTGTTTACGTATACAAAATCCAGTGACGCTCAGTTAAAAGATCAATAAGGATATAGGGCCGTGGATCTCAATATATCTAGCGATAGTGGAACGATGTCTGCCCATAATATTCTTTGGGGTGCATCTCATTTGGCTTAAGAACCTGCCTTTGTCAACAAACTTGGGGGCGAAACGATCGATACTGGCCGCAAACGGCAGGCCTCGATCAACGTTCGCTTGTCTACAGTAATTCGCGTCTTTATTTAAAATTTATATTACAATATTTTATTGATGAACACAACGAGTGTACAGAAATTGACTAATATTATGATACAATTTGTTAAATGCCTTCTTGGTCAAAAAGTACTTGGTCTGGTTTGAAAGACGTTGGAAATTTTTATATGGTTTCCGTTTTTATCTTTGTGAATCTTGAATAATTTTAATACTTCTTACTTAAATATTTTCAACATATAAAGTCGAAAAAATTCGACCTGGTCTTTTTATACACAAATAAATAAATAAGAAATAACCGCAACACACTTAACCCTTACGATAGCTATATACTGTGTCGGGGGTCCGGAAACATAGACAATAACCAGGACAGTATATTTTTTTTAATGTAAGAGGAATCAAACGGGTAGGAGGCTTACCTGATATTACGCTATCACCGCCGCCCACGAACATCTGCAACATTGCAGCTGCGTTGCCAACCTTTAAGGAAAGAATACGCTCTTCTCTTGAAGGTTCTCAGGTCATATCGGCTTGGAAAGACCGCCGGCGAAAGTATACACAATGATCAATACAAACATATCTTCCCAGCGGGAATCGAACCGCTACCGCTGCACCAACATCGTCATTACACACAAATGATACCATTTCATTTTATTAATGAGATAATGTTACCTTAACTGTAGTAAACCAAAATTTAAAATTACTTTTAATATTTTACCAACCACTCTTATCTTATCATTATTTTATTACTCTCCTCGACCTCAAGGTCCGCAGGCTCCTCTAGGATAAGGCTGCCGTTACACTTTTATTAGTGGTTCCAATGTTCATTAATTTAAAGAAATGTTTATTTCAAAACTTTTCGTGTAGAGTAACGAATATCTATTAAATCTTCTTTCTATTATTCCCGGTATTCCCGGTATTTTTAAGGCGTCGGGATGTGACGACCCCATCGCCCGCTGTTGGGACAACCTCTGTCACAGCAGAGATTATTCCACCAGTGCAATCAGTCACACTGGTGGTAGGTCTTTTGTTGCAAGAGGCCGGCTAGGTAGGTACCACCGCAGTGTCCAATATTCTGCCGCCAAATAGTAGTGTTTAGGCACTACTGTGTTCCGGTTTGAAGAGCATTGTACGCTAGTGAAATTACTGGGCGAACGAGATTTAAGAACTAATATCTCGAGGTTGGCAACGCGTGAGTGGCACCCACTAATGGTGCTGCAAGCGCTCATAGGCTGCGGCAGCCACTTACCATCAGGTGGGCCGTATGCTTGTTTGCCAACTTCTAACATAAAAAAAGGGCCTGCTTATTCCTTTATTCTGATTTGAAGGGTTACTAGTTTTTACACAGAGCGATTGCCATATGACCTACGCAACCCTAAGGGCGAACTAGTAACTCATTACATAAGAGCAAATTACCTAACAACAGTTAACATTTATAAACAGATGTCAATAACTACCGAGACCAACAGCTTAATGTGCTCTCCGAGACACGGTGGGGAGACCCACAAGGACAAACGCCCAGACTGAAACAGATATTCATAACAAACGTATACCGTCATCGTGCGTCGGTAGTTGTTATATAAAATATTGAGACACTCATAGCCGAGTGTACCCACGAATCGGTAAACGATCGTTAGGTTAAGCAACTTTAGGCGCGGCCAGTCACTAGATGGGTGATAGCATAGTGGTATTTCAACCGAGCGTCTCCATGCTTCGGAAGGCACGTAAGAAGTCGGTCCCGGCTGTTGACAATTTGACAACAGTCGACAAGTCAAGTCAGAGGCCTACGGGCGACCCGAACAATTCTGACTCTAGGTTGGCCACTAACCACTCGATAAGAAGTAAGAAGGTAGTTGTATTAAATATTTACCTTATATATATTTCTAATACATATTGGATTACGTACATCGTTTGAAAATAAGTCAGGTTAGATACGTCATTTTAAACTAAACCATAATAACTCGACGACACTTATTTATTGGAAAAATATATTAACATCTGATGATATATATTTGTTATTATAGTTGTAAGTGGTACAACCTTGTCTCCATCTCCGATGACGTCCTTAGCCGTGGTTCGGCTTCGCAGGAGGCACCCTAAGGACGGAATCAAATTTGAGCCCGTGAGGGCTGCCCCTTTATCACGGCTGAGTCTCTGTACTCGGCGCCCCTGCCCGGTGACGCTGTCAAGGCCAGTAGGGCCAACAGCAATACACATTCCGAAAAAAAAAACCTTCTCTTGCAAACTAGACGCATCGATGTGCGTTGGCATCCGAGATAGTTTCTTATAAGGAGGAAGAGCGCAAAGGGAGATTAGGCCTTTGATGATGTTACGGTGATGGACTGTATGTATTTTCTGCATTACAAAGTTAATTCCTTGTTGTTATTTCGTATTATATTTATTTTATATGTATATTTTCATAGCAACGTGTAATATTTTTGTCACGCACTGGAGCGTATCAATGTAGTTTTCTTCTAAATGGTATTTATTTCAAGCGGAGTTTTTACGTCAATAATTGTTCCTTTAGGATAAGTTTTTTTTTATTTCATGATGTACACAAGAGTATGTCAGAGGTAGTAGTATATATTTAGTAGAGGGTCCCAACATTTTCATAAAACATTCGATAGAGATTGCGTAAAATGTTTGAAAATAAGATAAATACAAATAAATAAACGCTACACACTCAACGGCCCCTATTAGGATAGTTATATCCAGTATCGGGGCTCCGGAAACATACACAATGGTAAGGACAAACACACTCAGACCGGAAAACATGTCTGTAGTCTGTATGGTCAATACAAACATCTGCTCCGAGCGGGTATCGAACCTACAACTGCGCCACAACGTCGTCAAAACAACACGAAGTAATGATTATGTCATGAATATTTATGAGTTATTAAAGTGTAGAATAAGACCAGACACACGTACCTATCTACATAAATAGTTAAGCGCCGATCAATCATTTTATATTTTTTGTATATTTGATTGTTTATTAAAGGATTTATTGCGTTTCAGGGTTCATAATTGATATAAATTGATTTGCAATTAGTATGTTTATTATTAGATATTGATCTAAGTTATATGAATAAACGTATTAATTAATCTTTTGTAACTGTAGCTTTTTTTGTTTGCGGATTGAGAGTGCCAAATTATAATGTCTAGTTATGCTTCTCCCAGAGAAAATCAAAGTAAAAAAACAGTATTAGTAGGCACTGTTGCGTATCGAGCGATGAGTGAGAGCGCTGGAGGCCCAATATCCCACCCCTTCCGTTCCCTTCCTTTCTCCCTTGTCATCGCTTCCCTCCTGTTCTTTTGGATTGGCAACGTGAATGCATACTTCAAGTATCGCGCGCGTTCATAGTTAGTTATCGTAGTGTGTCGTTGACATCAGGCGGACCGTATGCTTGTTTGCCAACCGTCATCGAAAAAAATATGTCTACGCTCCTTTATCGCCTCCCTTTTTATATACCTTCAGCCTTCCACTACTTTGATAAGCAACACGCATATGAATTTACTGATGTTGAATCCATAGACTAGCGTACAAGGCTAAGACTACTTTATTTTTTAAATGAATACATATAAATAAAGTCGAAATGTATGTTTATAATTCTAAATTAACAGCTTTTCACTGAATGCATATGAAAATGATTAAATCAATTTCTGTCTGTAACAGAAATTGATTATTTCTTTCTCTGTGTTTGTTCCGGATAATCTCTGGAACGGCTGACTCGTTTTTAATATAGCTGATGCTATAAGAAGTAACTTAGCCTACTTTTATTTTAAAAATAGAATTAGAAATCCGTGCATTCGAGAGAAATCGGTACACCATGGGAGCGGATCCGAAGCCGCAGCTTGTGTTTAATAAATAGGTCATAAAGAATCAATACAGTTTAAATAAAAAAAGTTTTAAAATGTTGCAGTCTATAGAAAAAATAAAATTAACAGCGACCACTCATATTAATATTAACGAAGATTTTTCATTACTAGAAAACTTTTCCGACGCGAGCTCCGAGGCGGAACGTTCGCCGAATTTAAATCGGGCGCCGGCTTGCTTTATTACGTCGATATGTAAATTTTGTACAGCGTCACTACCCTTATAAAGACCCTGTTTGAATTGAAAATTTAGTCGAACGAGCGAGAGGAGCTCGCATTCAGCCAGTGCGGCCACGTCTTTCAGCCAACTCGCTGCTTTAACCGTTATCACAGCAGAAAATTTCCACCGCGCCTCATTATCACATACCGTGGTGGATTACACGATAGTTTTTATCACGGAAGCTATATCGATAGACTGTGACAAGTGACGTGTCACGTGGTACGGCGATCTGTCAAAATGTGACAGAGACAACAGATAGAGGGGGACGGAGCGATCGCGTGTATAAACGTAAGTAAACAAAGACAGTACTGATAACGTAGAAGTTGACTTTGATGTGACAAATAGTTTTTAATATTGAATTATAATACAGTAGTAGAGCCATGCTTCTACCAGCACAAATGGGTCGGCTCGACTGGGGAAGTACTACCGTCTCACCTAAAATCGGCGTACAGTAACAGTATCAGTAGGTACTGTTGCGTTTCGTGCCATGATTGAGAGCGCCAGAGGCCCAATCTCCCACTCCTCTGATACCTTCCTTTTTCCTTTGTCGTCCTTTCCCTCCCTTGGATTGGCAACGCGGATGTATACTTAAGCTTACCATCAGGTGGAGCGTATGCTTGTTTGTCAATCGACATGAAATAAAAAAGTTATGTTAAGGTATATTTCACAGTGAATGACCTCATCAAGGCATAAGAATGGTATTCGGAATGCGTCATATGAATGAACGTGACATGGCAAGGCGTCTTTGTCCTAGTTTCAGTTGAGTTGCCTCTCCACCGAACAATTGTCACCTTTGCTACTAAATAGTCCGATAACGGGAATCATAATAACAATCGGAATTGAATCTTTTATTTCGTAATGAGCCAATTAATCTGCAGCTGTAAGTTCAAATACACCTGGGTATAACAATGTTAGTTCAATGTTATCCCCAGATGTTAATTCGGATAAATAGATGATACTTATTTGATGTACTAAATCTAAACTATTTAAATCTCACTGTGCGATAATAATAGATATATGAAATTTGACAACCGTTCTGACACAGTGGTAGCTCACCTTGTTTGAAACATCGAAGGTAGTGGAATTGATTCCCGCTCGGAGGATGTTTATATTTACCATAATGTGTTCCGTTCTGAGTACTGTTTTCGGACACATCATGTAACAAGTCTAGTAGGTTCTGTTGCGTTTCGTGCTATGTGTTACGAGCGCCGGAGCCGAATCTCCCCTGCGCACTTCCTCTGTTTGGGTTGTCAACGTGCATGTTATACTTCAAGTATCGTGCTATTGCATAGGTTGCAGTGACTGCTTACCATGAGGAGGACCGTATGCTTGTTTGCCAACCGTCAAAATATAAAAAAAAACTATTAAGTAAAATTAGCTCTTAAAGTAATAAATGAGATAATAATCCTCTAATAATGATAACTCTGTTAATTGAGTACAACTGGGTGGAAAATTTCCTATCATTACGTTTCACCCTTCGGTAAAGAGATAGAGTGCGTGCTGCGCCACGATGTGATAATTAAATTCTAATCTACTTGCCCTTATTAATCTATATTGGAATGCCTGGAAAGGGAACTTTTATTTTCAGCCGACTTCACAGAAAGGGTGATCTATTTTGGAAAGTCATCCCGCATATATTTTGTAACTTCGGACTCTATGAGATATAAAAAGAAATTTTGTAAAAATAAGGTTCATTACGTGATTTCACTTCATCCTAAATAATTTATTTAAAAAAATGACGACCATGGGCCGCGGGTTCGGAGCAGATGCTTAGAATGACCGTACAGTCTTTTCTCCGGTCTGAGTGTCTCGGCTCGTGTGTTTGTTTCCAGACTCACAACACAAAACATCATTATATTAATAGAGGCCGTTGAGTGTGTCATTATTATATTATAGTATGTATTATGTATAATAGGCGTGTAGTAGTATAATATTGCTGTTTTTCACCATGTAAAATCCGACACAATCCGGGCAGTAGGTACTTTCTTAGTACAGAATTTGACGTGAAGTAACATTAAAGGAAGAGTTACTTGCTGCTTTTGGTGCAGAGACTACGGTAGCTGCTTTCCTCCAAGCAAGGCGAACACAGAGTAAATAATTAGCAGTCAAGTGCGTTGTGGACCACGCACCGTTGAAACTAAAGGGTTCCGCAGCTTGGTTATGAAGAATCTTAAGGGCTTTAAAAATAATAACGAATTAAAATCGACTGCAAAATAAGTTGATAATTTCATAGTAATTAATAAAAGCTGTATGAAAAACAAAGTTATGGGAAAAACTTATACATCTCTTAAATTTGTAGACCTATCTTCTTCAAACCAAATGTGGATGAAATTTTATTTCATGTCCTACAAGCTCAAATTTTTCCAGAATTTTAAATCTCATAGTTCAAAAGTTAGAGGAGGGACACAATTTTTATGATTTTAGGAGCTAATATCTCAACAGCTAAAAAGTAAGAATCAAACTTCGTTATTATTTTGAAAGACCTATCCAAAGATATGTCACACGTTGACATACGTTGAAATTTTTTTTTCAACACTCAGTTACATGTATGGACCCTTTATTCTTATATATTTTAAAATTTAATTACAGAATCGTTGTGCGATTCATAGAATACATTTAGTAAATTTCGTATAGATAGAGCCAATAGTCTCCGAGTAAAATGACTGTGACATACAGATGGACGGACGGACAGACGGACATGATGAAACTATAAGGGTTCGGTTTTTGCCATTTGGCTACGGAACCCTAAAATACCGTGTGGCTAGCAACATTTTTCATATTAATATTGTGTTTATTGTGATTATCTCTTTACTTACGTATTATCATAGGTACTTACAGAAGCTAACGCTTTTCAATAGTTATTTTTAAAAAAGACAAGGTTTAAAACCAAATCCATAAAAACAAAAAAATATTTAAAAAAGATGAAATATTGTGTAAATCTATAGTCTAAAATTAGAATTATAATGGTTTTTTTCTTTTAATGTAACCAAAACAATCAATACATATTAAAATATTTTCCATATTAAGAACGTTAATGTGAAATGTTAGATTACTATACGTAATGTAGGATATTTTTCCAGATTTATAACTACTTACATAATTAGTAGTTCATACATATGAACTTTAAAATAGTTTGTATTAGTTTGTAATATACATAAATAACTATTATTAAATTGTACATTAAATCGACAATCCAAAATGCTTTATTATTCCCAATTCGATCGAAATGACGGTTTCAATCGATGACCACTTTACGGAAGGTCTTAGCAGTGCAGCCCCTACAGCGCCTCAGGGCACCGATTATCATAACAAGACCCCCATTACGCACCTATGGCAAAGCATTGCTCAACCAACTTATAAAACAACCCCTGAAAATCGTAACACAACCTTATTATAACAGCGTAAGATTCAAAATTGGTTAACAATTTCTATATCGTGATATTCAGGGGTTGTCCTGTCTTTTGTTACACTGAAAACTAGAATTTGACAGAAGAACGCTTCGTTTGTCAATTGCCATCGATTAGATATGGTGAAGTTGGCAGCCCCGGGCTAATTTAGGGGTCCGTAGTTAGGTATTTTTCGTCGCTAACTAGATAACAAGTGGTTTTAAATTGGAATCTACATAATAATGCGTGTGGAGGGTGAGTGATAAAGTTTCGAGGGTGAGTCGCTATCCGCTGAACTGTACGCTTCATACGCAATTACTATTCAATGTATTTTACAGTTTCATCACTTCTGTCACCACACGCTACAATAAGAAAGGTCTCTATTGCTTCATCCGATAATTGGATTTTTTGTGTATAGTATTACTAGCGGCCCGCTCAGGCTTCGCACGGGTATAAAATAAATAGCCTACGTCATTTACTGAAAAAATGATTAAAATCGATCCAGTAGTTTTGATTCATTCATTACTACACATGACATTAGAAACCTCAATTTTTTTTTACTCCAGTATTTTTATACATATAAACCCTTCAACCCTCCTCTTCAATCACTCTATCTATTAAAAAAACCGCATCAAGTATCAGTTTTAAAGATTTAACCATACATAGGGACAAACAAAGCGACTTTGTTTTATACTATGTAGTGATTGTCATGCTAGATGTTTTATACTATGTAGTGATTATACTATCTTTTTCTAATATAAAAGTTTGTTGGTGGTTTGTGTCGTGATAAATTAGTGAATACCTTGCACACCAGATCTGTGGAATGAGACTGTCGCTCCAGACTTCTCAGTAGTTCAATAAACATAAATCGCATCTTTAGAACAAAAACGCCGCAATTCAAAAAGGCGAAAATTTAGTTTCTAGCGTAGAATGACTTAAACTAAATTCTCAATATAACAAAAGTCCAAACACAGCTAGCTATATTCGAGAGTAAATAACTGACGTAAATATCCAAGAAAATATAATATACGAAAGATTGTGCAAGTGTCAATATTTTAAAACTTCTTTTGTTGATTCCCAAAAAATTGCTTTTTGAGTTACGTCGTTTTCGTTCTAAAAGTGACAGATGGTAATTTGAGTTTGTTTCGCCCGTCTTCTCAGGTAGAAGTTTAAAATTGTAATACTTTATACCTTGAATGATATATTTCATTTTCATGCTACAACTATTTTTTTTATGTCATGACGGTTGGCAAACAAGCATCCAACTGATCGTAAGCAGTCACCGCAACCGGGACGGGATAAGAAGGGAAAAAAGGAAGGGAACAAAGGGGGTGGGATATTGGACCTCCAGCGCTCTCACTCATCTCACGACAGTACCTAATGATACTGTTACTTGACGCCGATTTTCTGTGAGAGATTAGTACTTCTCCGGTCGAGCCGGCCCTTTTTTGCTCAGAGAATCATGGCTCTACTACTGTAAAACTAATACGAATAAAGTCAGATTTACTAAAGCAAAAGATGCTAAAGTTAACAAAATAATAATCAATTAATTTCGGTAGTATATATCGCTAACGTGGCTTCGTTCCCTTGTCAAAATAAAGCTATCGTTTAAAAAACATAGCGTGGATGCCGCACGTGCTATCAATTATCAATATCCCATGATAAAACAAACAGTTCTGTTTGTTTGTGCGTTGTTTTTATACGGAACCCGCTGGCTGTGCTCGTCCCGGCTGGTGTACACTCGACTAGCTTTTAGGGTTCCTTAAAACAAACTAAGGGTTTTAAAATATTATAAATAATATGGATTAGCGATCCGGAATAAGAATGAGTAATACATGTTTTCTTTTGGTATATGAGAATACAAGTGATTCTACGATAACTATTTACACAAATTTAAAGTTATGTTACAATGTTACAAAATTTTGTAAATTGAAATTATAATTTTTTTCCGGAGTGTCTATTAATGTTGGCCTTTACAGCGTCACTGGTGGGGGGCCGGGTCTGGAGACCTCGGCCGGGTTGGTATTAATATTAGTACGGTAACATCCACAGTCCAATATATACCTACGTGTATCGTCAGTCTGACGTAACAAGTCACAAGAAACATGTTGATCAATGTGACTATCTGAAGCTTTTGCTTTAATAAAAGAAAAATAATTAACATTGAAGAAGTTAGTTATTATTAAATATGTGATTAACGTATTAAGTAACCACACCAACAGAAGAAAATACCGCAAAGAAAAGATCAAGAACAAATGGACAAAATTACCACACCAGAGCCCCATCTTACATGGTAAGTATACCAAAATACGGCTCAGCAGCGTTTCGTAGCAGTTTTGGTATTGTTACTTACGCCGATTTTCTGTGAGAAGGTAGTACTGCCACGGTCGAGCCGGCCCATTTGTGCTGGGACAAGCGTGCAAAATGTAGTCACTCTTACATCCTATTTATTATTATTGAAAGAAAGACCAGAGTCATTATTTTAAAGATTTAAAACATAAAAGTGCATTAACGTACTTACCAAGTATTGTTGCATTAAGTAAAATGTATGACACTTGTATATAAGAATTGAGTGTAAGCTATTTATTGGCAGCTAAACAATAGAACCAGAGAGCCAAGTAGGTTAGGCGATGAAATATGTAGAGACGATCGCTGTCAATATGATTTTTATATGATGTCATTTTGAATGTAATACATCATATACCATGTTAAAACGGCAAAATAGATCTTCAAAAATTTTAACTATTAACAATGATCACGTCTCCTTTTAAACAAAAAAAAACAGAATTAAAATCGGACCATTCGTTTAGGAGATACAATGCCATCCAGACACACAGACAGGTCAAACTTATAGTAAGGGTTATTACTTTTAGTCGAGGGTATAAAATGATTTTGAAATGCACAATAATAAATAACGAAGTTTCTTATCGCGCGTTACACGCTTTGAGCGGATGGCAACAATACCGAAATAATTGTAATAAGATTTTTCTTCCGACACCAAAGGTCTTTCTAAAATGGAATTAATCGCCAGCTTCATAGATGTTTTGATTTCATTCAGTTTAAGTTGACCTAAGAAGTCTTTCCAAAATGGCTCGTAAATACACAGCATCTTGCAAATCATGTTGCGTCCTACATGGCGACTTTTACCAATGATACTGCGTCCGACCGACTTGATACGTCCGGTATACGGACGCAAGATTAACCAACTACCATTTTTGGTCAAACGATTATTTTTCATTAATAGAATATGTGGACAAAAAATTGGCATGGACTCAATTTCGTCACTAAAATGTTTTCCAGCGTATTTTATAGTTCAGGCATCGACCGCGCGGATTTTGGAGGCGTTTTTAAGGAGTGTATAATTTTAATGTATATTCCGCGTTTAAGTTGCAGATTTTATTGCATCCTATTGAATTAATTATTTTAAAGTTTTTATCAATTCTCCACGACTATCTTCTTGCGTCCAGTATTTTATTTCAAGTTGGGAGAACGCGCGATACCTACGGGGGCCGTTTAGGGTGCAAGGTCGGTGGCATGTTTCATCGTGTTCATGTTTGTGAACACAGATAGTGGCGGGCGGTTATGAATGATTAGTATAATCGAATTACTTTGTAACACTAATGTTGATAATCGATTATGAAATTAGTACTACTTTATTATTAATTTGTACTACTAATCCTGTTTTTTGGATAAGAATTGAGAAGTCATTATTTTGTTTGTTGTTATACGTAAGTACATAAAGCAAATAAGTATTTACAAAATTATTATGTTTTATGCTTCCTATAAGAATATTTTATATGATTTTTAAGCACATTATTACACTTAAAAGGCTAACACGTGCTGTTATGTATATTTATATTCCACTCTTACAGTTTATAATAAAGCACAAAACATAAGAGGTTTACATATGTTATTTTGATGAGAAGGAATCTCGTGCCAGTTGACCGATCATGGTGTCTCGCTTGCAAATACTAATTCTTATAATCGAGATATCTCGAGACATCTTTATATTCGAATGATTTCATTAGTACGAGTATATCTCATAATCGCCAACCGGCTACCGGCTACCGCTAACACATACAGCGCTCCGTCTCGCGCCCGGTAAGACGCGAATTTATGTTCATTTACATTACATTATTACATTACAGTACATTTTATGTTCCGCAATACATACCAAATAATTAAATTGTAGACTGAACTGATGTTGATAGTTAAGTTGGCTACTAGATTATTTTTAGAAAGTTATTGTTAATTGATAAATCTAAACATTTAGCGATGTTAATGATTAAGAAAATTTTAAAATTGGTTAGTATCGGCTAATAGTTTACAAATATGATTGATTTGTTGTTTTCAATGTTTATTTTTATGAGGGTTTTGTTCTAAATTGTAAAACAATGAAAATAAAACTAAGTCCTATATTATTATATGCCTTTTATTATGTACATTTATAATGTTATGCCTATAAACCTTTTTAAAAAATGTCACTGCAAACTTATTTCTTTACACTATTAACCTTGTTTTGATGTTATTTAAAAATAGTATCATATAAATTCGAATATATTAAGAATTTTGATATACCCCACTCTGGGTGTTAAAACATAATTGAAAAAGTTTTAAATACAATTTTTGATAATCCGACTAGATGTAAATATGAAAGGACATTGTTTCTACATATTTTACCCACTCATATAACTATTATTATATTATAATTTATAAATCTACCGACAATATAGTTTATAATAAAATTAATTATTAGATGAAAATAAAAAACTTACTGCTTTAAAAATACTAACTAAAAAGTGAAAAAACTATAATATGATTAAACAACTTAATTAAATAAGACCAAAATAGGAATACAATTTTTCTATATCTCGCTTCGCTCTCGGGGTATAATCTTTTTTTATTAATGTTATGACGGTTGGCAAACAACCATACGGCCCGCCTGATGGTAAGCAGTCACCGGAACCTATGAACGCTAGCGATACCTGAAGTATCTCCTGTGCGATGCCAACCCAAGGAATAGGAGGCAAGGGATGAGAAGGAAAATAGGGAACGGAAAGAGGGGAGATTGGACCTCAGGCGCTCGCACACACAACACAAACAACAGTTACTGTTACTTTAAGCCGATTTTCTGTGAGAGACGACGTTTTTTATTGCAAAAAACCGAATCGAAATGGGCTTAATTGCATCGAAATGGGCTTAATAGTGTTTGAGCTAAATGGTAACAAACAAACAACCCCTAACCCTACACGCATATATACCACCTCCGTTCCGTTCCGTCCGTCGTGGGAAAAATTATTATCTGTTGCTCCAGAGACAGTATCATCACTGTTATAGCTGGAAGCGGGTTGACTAGTAGGATGAATACAATAATACAAAAACAGTATTCGGAATCACAAGCATTTCAAAAATTGTTGGATGTAACTTTGCTCGCATAACGTTTGTAATATATGTGGGACATTATATGGAATCGATTTGAACGTAAGTTTTGATGGAGGTATGAGTAGCCGTGCAGTGTGTAGAAGGTATACGGAGATATTCACTGTGCTGGATAGTTTTGGTGATGAACGGATGCGCTAAATTAGCAGGAAATGTCTTAAACTGAATATTAACATATCAAATAAAAATGAAAATCCACGTAAACTCTAGTAATTATATTGATAAAAACTTCATACATACGCATTAAAAACATTTAAAATCTTGCTACATATAGTGGACGCCGCAGGGTGGTAGTTTGGATAGATGCAAGAAGTCTTCGGCGATTTAAATATATATATTTGTCATAAAGAATGTGTAATTTTCCGAATAACGTTTAAAAATCGAATTGAAATTAAAAAAAAAAAAAAAAAATGTATTTAGCAGAGCGTGGTTTCGATCCACGGACCTCTGGGTTATGGGCCCAGCACGCTTCCACTGCGCCACTCTGCTCTTGAACGGATTTGTGAAATACCAAAACGTATTATTTATAACCGTATACTGTTATCTGTTTACATAATCAAATAACATTTTAGGCATTCGTACGAATTGTTTCACTAAACCTACTTCTTGTATTCTTTTCTTCCATCTTGTTCACTGTCACAAAAACACTAATAATAATTGGTAATACGCTTTTCAATTAATTCGTTAGAGCGAACTAAATTGAAAACGCACTTACTCTTGCGTACGTGAACATACGCAAGAGTAAGTGCGTTTTCAATTTAGTTCTCTGAATAAATGGTTTTCGGAAGTACTATGAAAATGAATCGCTTTCTCTATTAACTAAAATCGCATGAAAATTCGTTCAGGAGTTTTTTAGGAAATTGCAAACAGACAGTAAGACAGACGCGGCAGGGGACTTTTTTTATAATATTTAGTGCTAACTAGAATGATTTTTGATGAAAAGTTTCTGAGATATTATTATGCCAAAAACAGAATTAGACGGCTGTACACTATTTGTAAGACACAAATTTCTAAAAGGGGTTTTTTAATATAATTTATCGAATACCATATTTAAGAAATATGCATTATGTGTGAAAAATCAAATATTTGAAAATTAAATTCGTTACTTAAGGTTAAAGCAAGCGTGAAATACTCGTATCGATAATGAAAAGCATTGGACTATAAACAAGTATCGCCGTCGGCTACTGATATTGTTATTCCCACATCATTCAAAGGGTCCATTTAAATATTTCATTTATATAATGACACTTGTGAAAATATAAGTTGTTTGATAAAATACGTTCTCAACTGTACAAGTGATTGGGAATGAAATATCATTCAGGTACCTACTTTAGAATTATTATAAAAGCAATTTACAAATAATATATTTGAATACTTTAATTTTTTAGGGTTCCGTACCCAGAGGGTAAAACGGGACCCTATTACTAAGACTCCGCTGTCTGCCCGTCCGTCTGTCTGTCACCAGGCTATCTGTCTCATGAACCGTGATAGTTGGACAGTTTAAAATTTCTCACATGTTAGATTTCTGTTGCCACTGTAACAACAAATACTAAAAGAAAAAACAAAAAAATTTAAGCGGGGGCCTACTTTAGAGTTGTAACAAACGTGTTTTTTTTGCCGTTTTTAAAATATATTTTAAAGGCGTCGGGATGTGACGACCCCATCGCCCGCTGTTGGGATAACCTCTGTCACAACAGAGATTATTCCACCAGTGCAATCAGTCACACTGGTGGTAGGTCTTTTGTTGCAAGAGGCCGGCTAGGTAGGTACCACCGCAGTGTCCAATATTCGGCCGCCAAATAGTAGTGCTTAGGCACTACTGTGTTCAGTTTGAAGGGCATTGTACGCTAGTGAAATTACTGGGCGAACGAGATTTAAGAACTAATATCTCGAGGTTGGCAACGCGTGAGTGGCACTTACTAATGGTGCTGCAAGCGCTCATAGGCTGCGGCAGCCACTTACCATCAGGTGGGCCGTATGCTTGTTTGCCAACTTCTAACATAAAAAAAAAAAAAAAAACAATTAATCAAAATAAAAGAAAACCAATTAAACAAATAATAACCAGCAATTTTATTCATATTTAATATCGCAATTAGTAAATATGGCGTATCATTGTTACTAGTAATGGGGTAGAGGTCCAAACGGCTGGCGTCTGACAATGACGCCACCTCAGGGAGCCCGTGGACACCAATAAAACTATACAACGACACCCCGCGGTGACCTGCCCTGGCTGGGTTCTTTATGGCGATAAAATGGTTAATCTTGCTAGGGGGAACCGTTATTGCCTTGAGCTAATACTTATTTTGGAAAATAGCTTACGTTAATCGAAATGAATCTTAACACGATGTTTATTGCACAGCCAGAATCATATTTGTTTAAATACTGCACTAACTTCATAATTATTATGTATCTTCGATTTCATGAATTTAAACTTCTTGTACAAATAAATAAAGTTTTTTAAAGTCTTTTTGTTATTCTGCATTAACAGCTATTCACTAAATGCATTGAAAGTATATACATTACTTACATTTAAAAAAAAACAATTTTTAAAATTTTTTGTCTGTGACTGAAGGCTAATCTCTGAAACAGCTGGACCGATTTTAACGGGACTTTAACTTTGGCCACTTTTATTTTAGTGACTACAAAACAGCGGAGCCGCGGGCGCATTTAGTCTTGTCTAAAGTTAAAAAATAATAACAAAAGTTGGAGTTGCGGCACAACATCGGATCTGCCTTAATGTCTACAAGTCGCGGGTTCGATTCCTGATAAGAGCAGTTGTTTGTATTGAACATACAGGCTTGTTTTCCGGTCTGGGTGTGTTTGGCTATATCATTGTGTGTTTGATAATACCTTCCACATAGAAACCATTGAGCGTAAAGCGTTTATTAAAAAAATATCATTCGTAATACAAATATATACCTATTATCTTACACTGGTCAATGACCGTTACACTATAGGCGCAAAAGTCGGCCAGAAATTATGAAAACCAGCAGCCTAGTACTAGGGTCATGCTCCCCCAGCATAAATGTGCCAGCTCCAACGAGGAAAGCACTCTCATACAAAATAGTAACGGCAGCAGTAGGTACTGTTGCGTTTAGTAAGAGCGCAGGAGGCCCAATCTCCCACCTCAAGTGTCCCCTTCCGTTTTTTCTTCTGACTCTCTTCTATCTCTTGGATTGGGTTGTTACCACCACGCATGTTATATTCAAATTTCAGATTCATAAGTTGCAGTGACTGCTGACCTGCATATCAGGCGGACCGTAGGCTTGCATACCAATCGTCACGGCATAAAAAAATCTCCAGCTAAAAGCACTGAGTCAAAGGGTAAATCTCGAGGGGCATGACACCAGAGTCATAAACCAAAATTAAAACTATCCGATACATTTCCCGAGTACAATAAAACCATTCCAGCTTGACTAAATACTCTGCATTAAGGTATCGTTAGTCAAATGACATGGCTAGAGCCAATATTATCACAAGTAACAATTATTTATCAATTTATTTTGAATACTATAGCTTTATAGATATGGTGTAATTCTGAATGTGACTAGTACAGGGATAGGCTGTTTCGTGCTATGGTAGTTGTAATAAAAATCTTTATGAATGGGGTTGTCGTGTGACGATGTTGCCCTACAATGATAAATTATTTCAGCAATTTTTCCAATTGTTTTATTAACATCTTTTTGTAAAAAATATGATATATGTTTAATTTACTTTTTTTATGACGTCTTCCTCTTCTTATCGAGTGGTTAGTGTCCAACCTAGTATCAGAGTTGTTCAAGTCGTCTGTAGGCCTCTGATGGATTTTTCGACTGTTGTCAAATTAATAACCGCCGGGACCGACTTTTTAATCCCACGCTTTTTAACGTTCAGTTGAAATCTCACTATTCGATCACCAATCTAGTGACTGGTCGCGCCTTAAGTTTTTATGAAGTGACCGTGGCATAGAATATGTAAATACTCTCTATCTAGAAATCATTCACAAGCTTTTTTATATCGTGGCGGTTGGCAAACACGCATACGGTTGATAGTAACTCTGTTGATGTTGAAAGTTAGTAGTGATACTTCAAGTATTACAAGCGTGCATAGGACTAGTGACTGCTTACCGTCAGGCGGACCGTATGATCGTTTGCCATCCGTAATTAAATAAAAAAAGTTTTAATTTTGACATCTTGTCGCTATCACAAAACATTATTAAAGCAACATTAAGAGTATCTTAAAAACTTTACTCATCATCAAACATAAACAGATAATGCCAAATCATAATAATCGTAAGTTTTAGCAACATTAAGGGAGCTTGTAAAATATTTCATTTCGACCCCGAATACGATTCATAAAATAATAGTGATCGTCATTGAAAGGGACGTTTAACAAATGATACGACGCACTTCTATTGTTAAAGCTTTTGTTACTTTTTATTTTTACATACTTACATTTTAGACTTAAAGCTTTCGTGATAAAGCTCAAAATGAGTAGTTATTTTTGAACGGCTAATAAGTCACATGTGTATAATTATTTTATTGCCTTTGCGAATGCAAGTCATTCGCTCTTTGAATGTATATTCTGTCTCTCACCGCTTTGTTTTAAGTTATGACGATTGTATACCATATATGGACGCAAATAAGCAATACCATGTCAACCCACACGAATGTCATTTCGAGAAAAACGCGTTTGAAATTTTGAACAACTTGTTTATATGAATTTTTATGTATTGGTCAAGTTTTTGGCAATTTCAGATTTATATAAGTTATTTTACTTATTTTCACAAATAATAAGTATACAAACTGCATATTTCGTATATATAATATATCCCAAAACGTTTCACATAATATATAAATTGCATGATTAAAAATGGCTTTTAAGAAGTTTTAAAGCTTAAAACCCTACAAATATTAAAGTAAAATGTTCTTCAGCCATTTACCAACACTTCTGCATATATAACTCAGTATTTTCAATTTTGTGGGTTGACATGGTATTGCTTATTTGCGTCCATATTTATAATTACATACATATATAAAAATATAAAAGACAAAATCTCTATTGAAGAATATATAAAGGTTCCTTACAGATTTACTGGTAGGCCTTTTATCACGCGAGGTCGGCTAGGTAGGTACCACCGCTGTGTCATTTATTCTACCGTACACAGTATACTGTGTTTCGACTTAAAGGATACTGTAGCTAGTGAAATTACCGGGCAAAGAAAATTTAAGGACCAATATCTCGACGTTGGCAACGCGTGAGCGCCACCTACAAATGTATGGTGTTGCAAACGCTCATAGGCTACGACAACCGCTTACCATCATGTTGATCGTAGCATTTGAAGTCAAATTGTTTGAATTTGGGATCGTTCAATGGGATTTTTCAAATAAAATTTCAAATGCTTCTTACCACTATTGAACATCAAATGAAGCAGCAGCTCAGGATTGCAACGTCTGTTTTCACGACACGACACATAATAAGATATCTTATTGTCCATTTTACGACACATTTTGTAGATATAAACGACACGATATCGAACCGCTACACGACATGTCCTTTCGTGGTTATGTGCATACTTCACCTTCTCTTTGACAGACTTGGTCCAGAATCTTAAGTTAAAGTATTAAAACCCCCATCCAATTAACTAAGTATTTTATACCATCTAGCCATAACCTAAATTACTGGTGGTGTAGGCCTTTTATTGCAAGAGACCGGTTAGGTTGCTACCACCGCAGAGTCAGATGTTGTACCGCAAAGTAGTAGCATTTTTGGCATTACTGTGTTTCAATTTGTAGCTAGTGAAATTACTGGGTAAAGGAGATTTACAACAAAAATCTCGAGGTTTGCAACGCGTACAGGATATCTACAAATGGTGTTGCAAGTGCTCATAGGCTATGGCAACCACTTACCATCACTTGCTTACCAACGTATTAACATAAAAATCAACCAGGTACTGATCACGATCCCCCTCCTCTCTCCTCCTTTATATTCTGGGTGAAATACGCACGCCCATGGGCAGTTAAAACATCCGACAGAACTCACTATTCAATCGGAGAGATTAATAGCATTTGTACAGCATTCATTTATCTAATGTTTTGCTGCAGTCCGTGCTATGCGTTTTGTTTCGCGGGAACCGTTCGCGTTGATACCGATCGGCCACGTGACCCATTGTGCCACTGGCTGGTCCTAGGGTCCCAATGGACACGTGCCTTTCATTATATCCGCGCTAAAATGTTCCAACATCGCTTTGTTAGGAGATTAGGCGTGAGTAGGGTGTGTTTAATAGCTCCTTTATTTTTCTATATTAGCGTAATATATAAATTGTAAAAATTGATCAGAAAGTATTTGAAATGTGTGAAACACTTTACATACAACACCCTTAACTCTTGCTTAGAATAATAAATTAAACAAGTGGTTTAAAAAAATAATTATAGCAACCAAACCAGAAGTCAAGTGACTGAACTAGTCAAACATTTTTTCCTTCTCGATTATTTTATAAGCAATCTAAGCGGTTCTTTTAATGGAAAATAAATAACACAATAATAAATATGAAAACGGTTTTATTGACATTAATGATTTAATTCCATTATAAATCATAATATTTTGCGAAATTCTATTATACCTATTAACTTGTCAGCATTATTTATTTTACATAATTATGTTATATCTATGTACTAGCGATTGCCCGCTGAATTACTTGAGAAGAATTTTAAAAAAAGTATAGTTTATTTGTTAGCACTAGTACTAATATTTTCCCAGCATTTCCCAGGATATCACCATTAATTAAACATAACATTTTAACGATTAATAATTTCAATTACTTATTAGCTAAGAGCAAATTACCTAATAAAACTTAGTGATTATTATAGAATAACACTGCAATGACAATGATCTCGAAAAGGAATCAAAATTTGTAATATTTTTAACACAACTGCAAACCATCTTTCTTGAAAAGAGTAACTATCGAGTTTCACTTTTGAGTTCTTGTAGGTAGAAATAGCATTCCGAACCAGTGGTAGCGTTTGACGATTCAAAAGCACTTTTTGAATAAAAATATTTTTAATTTTGATGGGATGTTTGTATGGTCAATACGATATTGTTTATATGTACCGATTATTATATACATAATTATATGCATTATCTCCAATCTTTATGTAAATATGTTTTTTTTACATATATTATGATAACATTGTCGACACAAAATAGACTTAGAATACCAACTAATAATAAATGACTTTTTAAATGTTTCTTTGAAATATTATAAAGATAAGATCATTAATTTATTCTCCTAAATGAATCTTTTATGGAGATAATATTTGGTTGTTAATTTTTTAAACGCAACTATTATTAAACCGAATTTAAAATTTGTTTCACTAAGTGAAATCCACACCACGCTGTTGAAATTAAGAATCTTGTCTGTGAGTTTGTTTGTTCTAATGCTACATATTTGTAAAAATTCTACCTAACAAAAATATATTTGATATAATTACGTTGAGTGTACAACGTTTATTTATTTATATATGTCAAGTCAGTCTTGATCTGGAATCGAATTCTAACTCTAACTCCCACAAATTTTCAGCCATTGTAAAATCAAAATGGTAGAAGGTCCGACTCTGTGAAATAGTTGTAGGTTCGATCCTTCTTGTGTTATTGGCGTACCCGTCCATAGCACAAGCTTTATGCTTATTTGAAGAAGAAATCAGAAATAGCAATGAATAGTTTTAACTATTTCTAATATTCTGAAACAATATTTGGTGTGTTATCATCTAAGACGAATGAAGGAAATTTTTTGGCAGTTTGTATGTATGTTTGATTGTGTTTGTTGCTCGAACAGTCATCTACCTAAATGGTTTATAGATTTTAACAAATAGATCTGGGTTAATATTTGGCGTTTTCTTTACAAAAAATTACATAGAAGGCAGTCGGTTTTACTCAGTTTCTTAATAAGTCAGCTGTTTTGTTAGTCGACACCAGAAGGGACACATGCCTTTTACCAATCCTAAGGATAGGAGGAGAGGAAGGAAGTACCTATTAAAAAGCAGCAGTACGTATAATGGTATTTTACGTCGATATTCTGTAGAACGATGCTTCTTTACTCGAACCGGAATAATAGCCTCGAAAACATTTAAGTTTCATATACTACAAAATGTTATGTTTATAATTATAAGTTAGCTAAACAACCTCGATCATATCAATAGCCGGGTAGTATACGCTGTGTCACCCCAGTATTAATCACCCCAATACAAAAATATTGAAACACAGACGGTATGACCATTGTGCCGGTGGGCGTTACCGGCCATATTTATTATTTTTGTCACCATTGTATACGAGTGGATTATAGCGGGTATTTAGATCGAATTGGGGATAAGGTTTGTTAATCTCGCTTTTCGTTCCTTTGTGGTGGTGGGATCGATTTTTTCGACAAAACTGCGCGAGCGCACCGTGAGTTTAACATTATTTTATAGTATTTAGACAAGTCTGTCAATAATATATTTCGGATGCATTTAAAATTTAATATTTTAATAAAACAAGAGTTACGGCGATAGAAGAGTTATTGGGTACGATCCTGACCACTTATATTGTCGCACCCATTCCTAGTGCAACGAGCTTATTTGGAGGGGCAATAGGGTATTAGTAATAACTTGAAGAAGCATTGCCAATATTTAAAATAAAATTAAGGTATGATAATAAAACCCGTTAATTTCCCCGTCAATGCAATAACATGTGTAAACTATCAGTATCATTATAAAACTGTCGTAAATATTATCACGTCTGACGCAACATTGCATCATAAACATTTATTTAAATCAATTTATCTTAAGCTACGTGAATGTGATACAACAGGTTTTAATCGCAATCACATTAATAAAATAATATTTGAGGTTTTTAATAATTACAAACTATATTTATAACGTCTTCCCCAAATATTCTATTCACTGTTAAAAAGCAAGTGTCATTCCAGACATATCGCCATTGGAGTGAGTATTTTTAAGGAAAATCGGCTTAAAGTAACAGCGTCAGTAAGTACTACTGCGTTTCCTGCGATGGGTGAGAGCGCCAAGACTCAATCTCCCATCCCTTCCTTTTTTCCATCTCATCCTTTCCCTGGTAAACCTTGGGGTGGGAACAGGGATTTGATACTTCAAGTATCGCAATCGTTCATAGGTGCAGTAACTGCTTCGCATCAGGCGGAAAAACACAAAATAAATACGGTTAATGCATTCATTATTGTTACTGGCATGCAAGCAGTTCCATTGATCTTAAAAGTTGTCCAATTAACGAAGAATCCAACTTACACGTATAATATAGTTTACAAATATTTTCTGCTACGATGGGTTCCTCCAACAATCTAAAGATCGTCCTCAATTTTGGCTGAAACTCATTTAATAACTAAGAAATTTTAAATTAATATATGGATATTTTAATTAATCTGTATTATTTTTTATTAAGCACGAGTTAGCGGATACAGTGTGTGTGTGTGTTTGTGTTTTTGTATGTTAGTAAAAAAAAAACAATTATAAAACTACATGATATATACATTTTAATTATACATGAATAAGTTAATAGCTAACTCAGTTATTCGTAAATCTAACTTCGTAGCTAATATCACAACCAAGTAATCTAATCTCAGTTAAGTAATAACAATGCATATTCATCGTAAACACGTCTCCCAAGTCGAGTCGAAGTTCCTTCCAGTAACAGCACATTAGCACTACACTAGGCGTAGTGGATAACCCTTCAAGAGTTGCCTCGGGTCAAAACGACCCTTCACTCGCGTATCAGATCGAGTCATCTATAAGGAAATATACATGCTCATTTTGACTTCTCAGTTTTATTGAAAATTGAAAATCCTATATATAGTTAGTTATATCCCACAATTTTCTTTTGTTTTATGTTGGTATTCTTATAAAAATTTCAGACCTCATAAAACGTACGTATTACCGTATTAGTCGTAATTTCATTCTAAAATATATTAGTAAGATAAGGTGCTATATGTCGCATTCAATCATTTGTTCTGTCAATATTATATATAGAAGTAGTTTTAAAATTTAATATCCTAATTAAAATAAAGCTAGATTTTTGGAGATGGTATTCTTTAGATAAAATAAAATATAAGTGAAACAATTATAGAAATATTTTTTCGTGTTTTCCTCCTCTTTACATCGTTTAAGTAGGATGAAGTCGATAGCAAAAAATCATTATTCTCTAGATTGTTTTGAAAAAGGCCGCCCTACGGCGAGGGCCGCATCGGGCGAGGGCAATCAATACGGGCAGCACTCGCTCAGAATACTAAACAGGTGCTGCCGACCGGCGCGTCTCCCTGCACTATCCTTCAGTTCTGCGATCTTGTAATTATATAAATTTTTCCATAATCCAATAAAGAAAAGATATATTGATATATTAAGATATATTGATAAGAAGAAATATATTTCAGCTGAACATTGCAATATTATTGTTTACTTCAGTAGTAGACAAAGCGAAAAGTAGAAAAGGTTCACCTGTAAAGTGAACTGAAATGAAGTGAACAAGTGAGGAAATTAGTCTTAACATCATTAATATATTCCTCGCAATACAAATGCGTCAGCTGGACTCAGGGGAAGTACTACCCTCTCACGTAAAATCTGCCTTTTTATGTGACTAAGTTGCCAAGCAAGTATACGACCCACAACGTATGGTAAACGAATGTCGTAGCCTATGAGTGCTTGCAACACGATACATTTGTAGGTGTTACTCACGCATTGCCAACCTGGAGATATTGCTTCGTAAATCTCCATTGCCAGTAATTTCACCAGCTACACTCGTCTACGTCTTTCAAACTGAAACTAGGTATACTGCTTTGCGGTTGTACCTCCCTAGGCGGCCTCGCGCAATAAAACGCCTACCACTTGTAAAAGAAGTAAAACATATTCTAACATTTCGATAAAGCACATCGAATTTGGTTCATATACTGGTAGGAGTTACCTAATATATTTTTGTATATTAGCGTTTAGGAGCGATGGGATTGAAACGGATATTGAAACAGTTATCAGGCAGTCGCGATCTTCAATGTCAACAGATAACCCGTTCTCGCCAACACAAACATCGAGGCAAACAATGAAGCACTCATCCAGAGAGCCAATCCAATCATCTCAAACAGTAACTATCTGAGATAACAATACTGGAACAACCCTTGAGAATACGGCCAAATCAACTTAACCTTTCATTCCGAAAACGCCCTTGTTGACTTTTGGCGTTACTACATCGGCAATGTTATCTTAGTTTACTTAATCAGTAGTTGAGCGCAACCGATTCGGTGTGTGGTCTCTGGGGCCCCTTAACCGGTTAACTAGCCCCAAAACGAGGCTCCCCATCCGGGGGTCAAAAGGGGTTTTCTTCATAATCTCGATGCGAAAGGAAAATATTCCTTATCTTTTTAATTATAGCCCAGTGACGGTTCCGCTACGTCATCTGTTTTAATTTTCGCCCCGCCCCTTGGGAATCCGATAACAAATATGATATTATGAGAACGTTAGGATTAATTTCGTTACTTAATACCACCATTTAGATGATAGTGTGCCTTTATCGCGTGTGTCTTTTTGAAGATTAATTGTATATTCATGATATTTTTTTTTACTTAGACTTATGACGTAAGCAACTGTATCTATTTATTATGAAATATATAGATTAGATTTATATAAATATAAAGTAAGTTAGACAGTACTTAAGTTGCCTAATTTTCTATACATTTAGAAGGAATATTAAAACACAAAATTATTTCAAATATTATGCTTACTTATTTACATGGGTTCTGGCCGAATCTATATATTAATAATACATATAATACTTACCATTGAATCCTAATGATACTTTAATTCATTAAAATAGAAATAAATTGTAGATTTGTAGCAATTCGTTTCGCATCGCTGTACCCCTCGCCGACACCGCTGATATGACGGGCAAGCATACCCTCAAATCTGGTGTCAAACTACATCCCATCTGTCACTGCTCGCGCCGCTATAAAAACTTAATAAGCGATCCGTCACCATAAAATAACCATTAAAAAGCCGTCCGACGCTTTTAAAAATACATCAAGAAATGAAATCGGTAGTTAATTACCAAGAGACTTCGCGGGTCCGATTTCAGCGGGGCGGTCGTTAGGGTGAGTGCGAATTATCTCGCGAAAACGTCAAAAACTACCCTATACATCTCGCATCTAATACTCTCACTGATCGAAAACTCAATAAACAACCTCCCTTATTTTTTAAATCCAAACGTATTCTCTCTTAAACACTTCAAGTTTGATATGTATGCAAATATAGCATCGAAGCACATAACAGGTAGGCATATAGCCCGACCCCGTTCACGAGTGAACGCTTGACTGACTCCTAACGAATCATTCGTTCCCCCCGTCTGCTAGATCGCAGCGCCACCCACGCAGGTATTATACGTAGAAGCATTCACTATTTACCTACGACCTATGCACGGATCCCAATTTGAAATTTGCGCGTCGGGTCGCCGTGGCCCTTGTGCGTCCAATCGGAGCGGCGAGGGTTGAATTTGATTGTTAATTACGTTCTTGTCTACGCTGTATGGACTGATGAATTACATTTCGGGTATTCGGATTTGTTTGCGTAGCCTTTGTGCTGAAATAATACTCTTCATATTTGTTTCATTTGATTATTTTCAATGTAACTACAATTACATCAACAACATGTTGTTATTTCACATACGTATAATACTTCTACTACTTATATTAATAATAATCATTTTTCAGCTTATATTAACTTATCATTAGTTGGCAATATTTGGTAGTTCTGGCCTAAATTCCCACCTGGTGGCGCTAATACCGTTGGAAAACTCATAAAGTGTCTTCTCGTCAACAGTATTAAGGTCATCTAGCCTATAACCAGTTGCTTCTTGCAAGACAGGGCAAGGGTGCCTAGTACAGTTCAACTTCTGCGACGGTAATAGCCGCCTTCGTGTTTGGACTATATTGCCACTTACCATCAGGTGGATTAGAGACATCTGCCCGTGGGCTAAAAAAAGAAAAGTTAATATAACTTAAAAAGAAGACAATAAATTATCAGTGTACGGATAAGATTAAAATATTCATCTTGAATATTTATTATTGTCACAATACGGTATGACGTATGCCCCCAAACCCATATAACCTTTCGAGCCTCGTAACAGTGAATAATGTAAGCGTTTTAAATATTTCGCATTCATAAGTCCTGCGAGAGTCGCGCGAGACGTCAGGAGCATACGACAATAGTATCGGGCCCTTGGGACCCCGCGATTAAAAGCTCTCAGCGACGGGTTGGAACGGTTTGCATAATAGGAAAGTGTTTTAAAAGTCATTTGCTTTTTTTTTTTGAATTTGTTATTCTACTGACGATATCAGTTTTTATTTATTCATTTTGTTGCAACAATGTATTCATAAAAGTAAAGTTACCTAATACATACATGATAATTGCACCCCTAATTATTATAGGCTATCACAACATGCATAATGATTTACAACATAGACTAAAAAAATAATAATGGTGAAAAAGGAAAAAAAATACATAATTAACAGAATTCGAATACTCAATATAAATGTGGTAATGTTAAAACCTATAAAATAAATTTGACAACGAAATTCGATTCGAACATACAACATTCATAAAACTACATTCAAAACAAAATTTGTACACGCACAATGAGAGACTACTGAGTATTTTATAATCTTTCCATAAAATTTTAACATATTTAGATTTCAATACTAACTATCATAAAATTATTCTTATCGTTATTCTTTTAATTTATTTGATTAAACAATATAATTATTGATTGTGTTATGAATAGGAAAGTATTTGAAGATACAATATACACAAAAAATGTACAAAAGGAGACTTCGATATTATGTATTACTTTACAGCAAAACATTTTTGTTTTCAAATGTGTCTGTTTTCTACGTTTAAAATGTGGTTAGTTAGTGACCCACTCTTGTGGTGGCAATGAACCGAAATGTGTCAAGGTTTCGATTCTCGCTTGCTGCAGACTATTTGTATGATCCTTGACTTGTCCCATGACTGCTTATGTTTATTTAATGTGTAATGATTTATTTAATCAGCGAATTTTAATGTTATGAATGGTAATGAAAAAGCTAATTACAACAATTTGTCTAAAACAATGACCGTATCAAATATACAAGAGTCTAAATATTGTCAACACAATTCAAGAGGAATAAATATCAGGATATCACTTTTTCTATTAATAATATGAGGAAGCACAATGAATCGAACTCATCAAATAATATCACATCTAGTAAAAGGAATGCCATTTAATCTCACCGTCATTAAATGGAATCAAAGCAAAATGAAAAACAACAGCCCAAAATAACAAAAATAGAAAGGTAATCGAATTATGCATCTCATTATCGCCCGTTTTAAATTAAGGGACAAAATCATCCCTTTGCATTGGCGAATAACAACTTCCTTGTTAGCGAACTTGTATAAGGGACAGATATTACCACTTCGACACGGTTCTATCCACCTTTGAACGACACACGCGAAAATCAATCCTAGCTGTTAAGCTATAGAGCTTCAATTGAATTGGCTTTAAAGGATTTAATACACCCAAATACGCATAGTGATGGTATTGCGGTGAACCAAAATGGAGCCTGTTTTTAGTGAAAGGCGTCAGCTTGTATGATAGGATTTGTGTATGGAAGTATGAACTAATCTCCCTCCGCAGCGTTTGATAACTCAATAACATCGGATAATGAGAGGACGGCCTTTGATGCCTCCCTCGTGGCCGGAAGGTGTCGAAATCCTAATTGTAGATAAAAAGATAGCTTTGACGGGGGATGAGATATTGGATGCAATGGCATTACTCGGGGATGCGGAAAATTAGCCAAAATAACATTAAATATATGATACAATATAGTCAATAGACATTTGAAGCAACAAAGTAACTTGGACGAAGTTAGAAAGAATAATGTTTTCAGTTAAATATCCTATGAGTAAAATAAAGATTTATATTTTAATTATCATTTGAAATATGTCTAAAATATATTTACTTTTCAAATGGCACAAACTATCCAACACTCAAAATTTTTCTTATCCATCGAATCATCTAATGATAATCATTACATTCATATAAAAGCTGATCGAATATTATACAAACTAGATAAAATGACTCAAGAAAATAGTCAGATTATGTATTTTTATTCATTTATAAAATTAAGTGCAAACATGCAGTCACTTTAAATTGGTATACAATTATGTACATTAATCATAAATTGAAAACGATGTCAACCGTCTAAAACAGCAAACACAAAACTATTTAATAGTAAAAAGAAATTTAAAAGTATTCTTTAAATCTAATCAAATAAGAACCATCAGAAATGGTTTGAAGCCTGTTCAATTATAAGGAACTTCAAAATGTATTAAATTTTTTGGCACTAAACAACTGCAATTATAAATAGTTGCATGTTTTAGGGTTCTATATAATCTGTAATACTATAATCACACTGACACCCTTCAATAGAAAAAAAAAATAGATTGAGACGTCATGGAGCTAGAAGGAAAGCCAGCGATGGAGTGTGTGAGTACACTCTTAATTTTGAATTCGGTTGGAAATAGTTAATATAAATATCGTGACGTGTCAAGTATGTCACATAAAAACTAACTTCTATATCTCGGACGTTATCAAAAAATGAAATCTAAATACGCGTACTATCCGTCACCATCTGCCCGCTCATCGCGCTGGGGCTCGCGCGAACAAATTGCAAAATTATAAATCCCCAGGCAATAGCTTTAAAATCAACGGCCATTGAACATTTTAATATATTTTGGGACTTGTCAACGCGGTCACCCCTTTGAATATAAAGTATAGGTAAAAATTACCTACTCGCGAAGTGGTTTACACAGTTTTATTTTGATTTTTACAAATAATCTTCATTTTGATATACTATACTAGAAGGCCGAAGAGACAAGATAGAACAAGTAATAGTAGGGATTACTAGTAAATACTCCGCATTTAATTGCAACCAATCTGAAATTTTCTCTTTTGGAATAAAAATAGTTTATAACATTCCATACATATGCGTCAAATGCAGCGTCTGGGACCGTTTCATTCGCCACGGTAATAAAGTACAGATAGTAAAAAACTTAGCGGTACAGATCCATTCGTTCAGCTGATCTGGCTACTGTCTTTAGTGGCACTTTGAAGAGGGCAAGTTTAGTGTTTGCTTAACACATATTCTCTTATTAGAATTACAACGAAATTGTAAATATCTGGCCTAAAGATAAGTCTCTAGCTACTAGCTACCACCGTACGTTGGTGATAAACTCGTGAATTAACTGCTCATCAGTCTCGTATTCAGGTCAGCCAGCGTATAACCAGTTGCATCTTCAAGGTCAGCAACACACCTACATGCCTTTTGGGGTTGAAGTTGTTCATGGCGGTAATCGCTTAACATCAGGTGAGCATCTTGCTCGCTTTCTCCCTCTAATATAAAAAATTAGCAGTCAAGTGCGTTGTGGACCACGCACAGTTGAAACTAAAGGGTTCCGCAGCATGGTTATATAATAATATATATAATAATAACTTTATTTCTGTCAACAATGGATCATATGTTGTTAGTAATACAAGTATCTTACGCCTATTTATTAGTAATTTCTAAAACTTATTTAACCTAAGACAGGATTAATTTGTCAGCACGTGAATCCGACAGCAGTGGTTCACATACAAACAATCGAATCTATTAACAAATGCTCTCAGGACGCCACTTGAGCTGGAACGAATCCTGCGCAACAACGATGTGCACCGCTTTCGCATAATGGTATAAAAACAGTCCACACCGCCTCGGGAAACATCCCCGATGCACTACAAAAACGAGGCATACCCATTAGCATCCTGAAAGCATTTTTATATTGTACACGCAGGGCGTTGTACTATTTCCGCGTATAGTCTGCCCACACGCTGCTAGGGTAAAATGTGGTGCAGTAAGCTCTGAAAAGCGTTATTTTGACTGGCATTGAGCAACGAGCAAACCTGCGAACAATCATATTTGCCCTAACAGACAAAGCCCTGCGTTCTCTCTCAATATCTGCATTGTCTTTCAAGTCATAGAATACTACATGGCCAAGATATTTAAAGCATTCAACTCTCTTTAGTGGAACCTCGTGTAACTTGATAGCAGGTACAATAGATGGAATCGATTTTCCCTGGCCTGAAAGACCATGCATTCGCTTTTCTTACAGTTATAGACTAAGCCATGACGTTTGAAATAGTTCTCACAAAGACTTAGCAGTTTTGCTAACCCACAGACAGATGCACTCAGCAGAACCATGTCGTTTGCGTAACTAATGTTATTAAAACAGACTCCGTCAATATGACATCCGACACGAGTGCTACTGAGCGTCTGTATTAGAGCATTCACATACAGATTAAACCACTTGGGTGAGGTCAGGCCACCCTGCCTCACCCCACATTCCAACCTGTAAGACCTTGAGTAGCTCTCTGACCATCGCACAACAGTAACCTGATTCTCATACCAAAACTTAAAAATCCTGTTGATCTCTTCAGGCATGCCAGTGAGTTTTAATTTCTGCCATAAGATATCGTAATTAAAATGCCTTGGATAAATCGAGAAAACAGGGTGTACAGTAAATGGGTGATGGTAAGGTTATGAAGAATCTTAACGGTTTTAAAAATAATAACGAATTAAAACCGACCGCAAAAATAAGTTGGTAATTTCATAGTAATTATTAAAAGTATTAACTTTGTATTTCATAGTAATGAAAAACAAAGTTATGGAAAAAACTTATATATCTCTTAAATTTATAGACCTATCTTCTTCAAACTAAATGTGGATGAAAGTTCATGTGGTATTCTACAAGCTCAAATTTTTCCAGAATTTTAAATCCCATAGTTCAAAAGTTAGAGGGGACACGATTTTTACGACTTTAGGAGATAATATCTCAACAACTACTGGCGTAATGAAAAAACTCAAAATCAAACCTCGTTATCATTTTAAAAGAACTATCCAAAGATATCTCACACATTGCCATACGTTGAAATTTTTTTTTCAATTGTCAGTTACATGTATGGACTGCTACCCTTAATTCATATATATATTAAGATTTTATTACAAAATCCTTGTGCGGTTCATGGAATACACCTAATTAGTAAATTTCGTATAGATAGAGTCAATGGTCTCCGAGTAAAATGACTGTGACATACGAACGGACACACGGACGGACGGACAGACGGACATGACGAAACTATAAGGGTTCCGTTTTAGCCATTTGGCTACGGAACCCTAAAAAGATCCTTCCTATTTTGAGAGGCTGGTTCAATCAAGGAAGTACTATCCTCTCACTTTTAATCAGCCACCTTACCAACATCAGGTGAGAGATGAAAATGGGCGCATTTTTCTGCCTTGTGGAGTACAAAAACCGTTTTGAATTCGAACAAAAGGTAATATTATATATATTTTGGTATCGAAGAATGCATTCAAATTATATTTTTTACAAAAATAATAGACATAATTAATAATAATAATAAGCATTTATGCTTAGTAATATCCATCTTGTCACATAATTTGTTGCCTTGAAAAACTTACAATGAATCAGTGATTATTTTAATAAAATTAGGTCAAATTACACGTTTCCGTGGACAATGTCTTTAGCGGGTTCAATCACACGTGTATTAATTACACAAACTATTTTTATTGTGGAATATCTTTAGTTAAAATATTATCAAGTTTGAATATCAACCAGAAGTGCATTCATGGTTAATAAGCTATTAACAACTTCTTCTTCCTAGCATTATTCCCGGTATTTACTCAGGGTCTGCTTACACTCTTGTCCGCGTTGAGTGTAAAGCGTTTATTTATTTATTTACTATCCTGATTTGAAAGGTCACCAGTTTTTAAACAAAGTGATTGCCATCCGCAACCCAAAAGGCGCACTACTTAAATCATTGGATGAAAGCAAATTACTTATCAAGAGTTAACGTTTATTATCAGATATTATGTTAACGAATGGAACCGACAGCTTAACGTGCTCTCCGAGGCACGGTAGCGAGACCCACGAGGACAGACGCCCAGGACGAAACATATAATTGTAACAAACATCTGCTCCGAAGGCAGGCTCGCCACCAATACGCAACAACGGTCGTGTAAATTATTAAGAATAAAATCGAAAAATCAAAATACTAAATTAATATTATGTATTAGAACTGTAAAAATCAAAACGATTGTAGAATTAAGCAAACAATACAAGCACGACGTAGCTATGGTAGGTACAACACGGCTATATGTACGCAGTGCGTAAATTACGACGCAAATAATTCACCGACACGGTTACCGTTCCGCGTGATCTTATCGCTACTTTGATACAATGGATTTTAGTTCACGGAAAAGTAATGGTAATATTCCTTGGAATTAGTTTTTTAGGGTTCCGTACCCAAATGGTGCCAAACGAATTACTAAGCCTTCGTTATCCGTCCGTCTGTCAGCGGACGAACTATCTCACGAATCGTATTAGAGAACTGTAATAAATAAAAAGTTAGAATTTGTGTGATTGAAAGTCGAGTCTTCATAAAATAAACTTGATATTTTTATTCTACGGTAGTAAACGCTTTATACAAGAATCTGACACGCACTTGGCCAGTTTCTTACAACCAGTGAGATCTTAGTGTATAATAATATGTAACATGGGATAGTGGTATGGATTCAAGTACCGTAAGAAGAGGAAAGTCAAGATCTGCCAATCAGTGAAATAGAAGCCAGAGAATAAGATATAACAGCAACGACTTCAGGCTATCAACGCACATTACTTCGGCCTCGCCGTATTACACCCTTTGGACGAAATCAACTTTGAACGCCTGCGAAGGGTGTCCCTTTTTCGTGACCAGTTCTTAGTACTCAGCCATCCTCATCCGGTAACGTCGCCAATGCCAGCAGGGCCAACAGTAACACACAATTTGAAAAAACTTATCACTTCATGTAATTATTATACTCTATTCTCTAAAGACAAGAAGAAATCAACAAAACTCACAAAATCTTACCTTAACTAAAAATTAAAAACATATTTTGATAATAATATCAATACTAGTTTATGATGTGAAAAAATAATATCGTCGATAAAAGTAATAACTGGAACCGTTTTAGTGATATTTATTATAACATGTTAACGTATACTAGATTGTATCTTGAATTCCTTGAATAATTAGCCGTTTGAATTCGTCACATACATTTTACTAACTACAACCTTGGTCTTGTGAAGTAGAAGGACATATTTTACATGATAAAATCAGTAATTACTTAATTTACAACCTTACGAAAATATTGATGTTTTAACGATATCACTAATACCCGCTAAATATGTGAAAAGTTAACTTGTTGATGGTTTATTAATCCAAGTTTAATTTAATTCGTAGATTGAAACTATTTTTTATTTTATTTCATGACGGTTGGTCAATTTTGCTTCAGTTCTATAGTCACCTTTGGCTTTTCTACTGAAAAGGATGGCTGTACATATGTTTTTTTATTGTCGTGACGGTTGGCAAACGATAATACGGTGCCTGATGGTCAGCAGTCTCCGCAACGTATGAACGCACGATACTTGAAGTATCACATGCGCCTTGCCAACCCAATGAACAGGAGGGACGAGATGAGAAGTCAAAAAAGGAAGGGAACAGATGGGGTGGCAGATTGGGCCTCCAGCTTTCTCACTCATCGGTCAAAAAGCAACAGTACTGATACTGTTACTATAAGCTAATTTTCTGTGATAGGGTAGTACTTCCCCGGTCGAGCCGGCCCATTCGTGCTGGAAAAAGCTAGAATCTTCTACTCCTTTATGTTTTAAAAACTTTATGTTTTAAGAACTCTAGAAATAATAATGGATAATCGGGTAAAACCTCTGGCTTCAGACATTTTATACTCATTCACCCTTATACACACAGTGTAATGACAGAAAAAGTAATATCCAACAAATATAAAAATACTCAACTATTAATACAAAGGCAATAAGACAAAGTACAACATAAATCAACACAGTTATCGACTCTGTTGGATTTGAGAGCACATCATATGCAATATGAACTCCCCGGGAGAAAGTGAACGGGGTGCATCCGATGAATATGTATGAGAGTGTGGCGGGGGTGGAGAGGGAGCGAGGACACCGTGTAAATGGAAATTTCAAATAAAAACGCCTCAAATATTAACATGAGCTGGATTCGTGTTTTTCCGCGTTTTTTTACATCGGTACACGTGTGATAACGTAGTCAAATAAAATTCCGCTTTTTAGAGATTTGACTTTTGAATTATTGTTATGAAATGTGTACACATAATACTAATTACTGACTAAAGTATACGTTTAAATACGTTTCGTTTTTTACTATCATTTTAAGTATATTCTAAAAGTGAAAGTTTTTATTTATTTTAAAAGGCTTGTTATTCTTGAAACTTGAGATAGGATATTATAGACAATTATCGTCACATTTAAATACATTTTATTATTTTGTTTTTGAATAACTTTGGATACAGATAATAAAATTACAATAAATTCTGCAATGTTATATTACCTTACATGTCCTTCATTCATAATATATATAATAATATAAATAATATAAATTTACATTAAATATACAATATACAACAGATATAATTATGATGGACGAAAATTAATTTATATGGGCTATGATTTTATGTTGATGATATTTTTGTAAAACTAATTCAGATCGATTGTTTTGAGTACAAAAATTGTGATAAAATTGATAAAATTTGTTCATGCGATAAACAGAGGTAAAGATTTAACCCTAGAACCATACTCCACGTGAAAGAAGTTGCAATAGCCGTAATTGAGCCTCGCAGAAGGCACCCCAGGTACCAAATCCTTGGAGCCTTCGCGAAGGCTGTCTCTTTTATCGGCTGGACACAGTACTCGGCCACTCCCCGGTGACAATTTCAAGGCCAGTGGAGCCAACAGCAATACATAATCAGAAAAAAAAATCCTATCATGCGGCAAAGGCTCTCATGTTAAGAAAAGAGTTAGAAGTTTAATCTACCACTAGAACCTTTTCCATAACCTTAAGACGCTCTCGTCTGTACAAATTCGAATCATTTAGTGAAAAGCTGTTAATTTGGAATTACAAACAGACATTTCAATTTTATTTATTCGTACGTACCTATAGATTTACACCAATTTCAAGAAATAAGTCTTGGATTCAATATTGGGTTCCGTGCAATAAGAATTTTTATGTTTCTTATAAGCAGCTTCATTATTTTCCATTCCTAGTTTAGTTTATTTATTATCGGCATCGGGATGTGACGACCCCATCGCCCGCTGTTGGGATAACCTCTGTCACAGCAGAGATTATTCCACCAGTGCAATCAGTCACACTGGTGGTAGGTCTTTTGTTGCAAGAGACCGGCTAGGTAGGTACCACCGCAGTGTCCAATATTCTGCCACCAAATAGTAGTGCTTAGGCATTACTGTGTTCCGGTCTGAAGGGCACTGTACGCTAGCGAAATTACTGGGCAGAGGAGATTTAGGAACTAATATCTCGAGGTTGGCAACGCGTGAATGGCGCCTACTAATGGTGCCGCAAGCGCTCATAGGCTACGGTAACCACTTAC
Organism: Hestina assimilis; assembly: GCA_023373885.1. NCBI lineage: Eukaryota > Metazoa > Arthropoda > Insecta > Lepidoptera > Nymphalidae > Hestina > Hestina assimilis. The sequence goes on from CM041745.1 coordinate 16,260,367, forward strand.
CATCAGGTGGGCCGTATGCTTGTTTGCCAACTTGTAACAAAAAAAAAAAAAAATAGTATTTTACCAACATCGAAAAAAGAGGTTTTGTAATTGACTGTATAATTATGTCAATAGAAAGAAGGGAAGGAATAAAATAACAAAAAAGGATTAGTGTTATGAAAAATGCTTTTATAATTATAACTAAGGTAATTAAAAGGGAAACATAATTGTTCATAATTAAGACATATTCATTCATATACTGAAACGAGCCCTGATTGCTGGCTGCGGCGGAAGTGCGTCATGCGGTCGTGACGTCACGGCGGTCACCGGAACTAGCTCGGCCGGAACCGGATGTCATTGTCCGACATCTTACCCGAGGTAAATGACCTATGTTCATGATTTCAGTTTGTCCACTTGACAATAAACGTATTACTTTGTTAATACGCTTACTAATTATTTACTTAAGAATATATTTTGCATATTGACAGCTATGTATATCTCCCTCTAAATCCTTTGATTAGAGATTAAATAGTAAGCCATTTTTCTTTAAAAATGATAATGACCCTCTCACAGATAATAATCGGCAAAGTAACAGTAGGTATTGTTACGTTGCCTGCGATGAGTGAGAAGCGCTGGAGGCCCAATCTCCCACCACTCTTCTCCTTTCCTCATTTTCCTATCCCAGTCATTCCCTCCTATCGATTGAATTGACAACGCGTGTGTAATACTTTAAGTATCGCGAACGTTCATAGGTTACGGTGACTGCTTACCATCTGGCGAATTGAGTGCTTGTTTGCCAACCGTTATGACATAAAAACTGAACTGTACAAAATTTGGACTTTGTTTAACTACAGATTAAATGTAACCATCTCAAAATATAACTTTCTCGCTTTCATCGCAGGCACTAAATTGAATATTTGAACAAAGTCCCGCAAAGTTCTACCCTCAAATGCGAGATTAAGAATTATGACGGCTTATCTGTAGCCCTACTCGACAACTCGACGACTATTCGCTTACGATATCCACACCGAATTGTCTGCAAACTTTACCTAACGAACACCCTTAACCAAACATACTACATACACCCAATCTAATCCAAGCTCTATTACTGAACTCTAAGATAGATTTTCAGTTGATCTGAACTCAAGACGCGTGATTAGCGAAGAGCTGAAAGCAGGGAATCATTTGTGAATCGAAAGCGACAAGGACAGGTGACATGATATTATGCAAATGTGCCCGTGTAAAAGAGACGACACGATAATCTGGTTCCTCCACGGATATAATTTATACTACGCCGAAACGATTTATTACAAAACCGTTGAGTCGCTGCTTGAAATTAATTATACTAAGTTTTGCTTTAATTTCGCCCCATTGTGCGGGGATGTCGGCTCGTCTCGACGACGGTTTTTATTGTCATGGAATATCAGGTATATTTATTGATTGCTATTTATTGTCGGAGGACCTGTTGTGATGTTTTAACACTTATCTGATTGTCACTGAAATAAAATACGTTTTTTTTTGCTGATCTGATTTGATAAAAATACAATTATTTGTCTTATTACACTATACGCTGCGAAGAATATTTAAAACATTAACTTTGAAGTAACACATTTTTGTTTTGAAATAATAATTAACATTTCACAACTCATAAATTTCTTATTTAGAAACTGTTTAATAAAAAGTGTGTCGGCACTCCAACTCGGTTTTCAGAAGCATTTTATAATCGATAGTCACGAGTTCATTTCTCAATTGAGGCAGATGTTCCTAATAGCCATATAGATTTTAAAAAGCATTGCGCCTTATAATTAAAGCTCTATATCTAAACTAAGCTTTTCTAAGCTTATTAGCCATTGTTGGTCGAAATAAGGTTATTATTAATATTCAGCCAGACGTAACTGGGAGCCTTGGGTGTATTTACCGCAAAAGTAAAGGAAGTCCGAAATTTACTAATCGTATGCACGCAGAGCCGAGAGTAGATCATGAAAAAAACGACTTCATTCAAATTTTTGTAATAATAATGAAAATAGTCAGATATTATTCTATCATTCTAAATTATTAACACAAAGCAACGTATCTATATAATTTGAACGAATGTAAGCTGCAGATGTTAGTGAGTATTATATATTCCTTTAAACGAGAGCTCCTCCGGGTACATTTGCGGAAGTAGGCCGGTCGCTAGGGATGGTCCTCTCCGCTACATCGGAATACCATTCCCACTAGATAACACACTAAATAATCGATCTTCTGTTTGTTTATCCGTTGTCAACACTTAAGAGTCTAGATTACAGTTCTTGGATGACGAGCTTAGCTCGATATATTTTTGATAAATCGTGTTTTTTGGAAATTATATTTAGACGCAAATTACATAAAGATAAAATAAGAATATTTTTAATTATTCTCAAAGAAAAAAAGAGTTCAACATAATCGGACTGGAGAGGTCTAGACTCGAACCGGCGGTTTCATTGCCTAAAAACACGGATAAAACGAATTTTTCTAAAAATAAATCTTACCTAGATCGATTTGTCGCCCCTGCAATCTAATCTACTAAATACTAAATGTCATGAAAATCGTTGGGACCGTCTTAGATTCAGATAATATATATTATACAAGAATTGCCCGTTTAAACGTATTAGATATTAGTATTCGAAACACAGAATGTACATATTTGTTAATAGTCTATATTAGCCTTTATTGGAAAAAGAGTATCTAAATATTAGCAGCAGTTTTTATGAGTCTACATAAATATTTGTTTAAACTAATTCAGAGAAACACACATACACACACATGAACATACACACACACATACGACACGGAAACACAACACACACATATAGTTGCGTATATTAATTTTGCGTTATTTTGTCTTTACTTTTTGTTTGCTTTTGTTATTTAAATATAACCTTATAGATAATATAATATTTTAATATGGAAGTGCGTTGACTTCTGGCACGAGCGTTAAATCTCAAAAGAAGTCATCTAATACTAGCTAAGAGACTATGTATATTTAATAAAATAAACAAAGTCATTAAAAAAATAACTAATTATCATTTACTAGCGGCCCGCTCCGGCTTCGCACGGGTATAAAATATATAGCCTACACTGAAAAAATGATTAAAATCGATCCAGTAGTTTTGATTTATTCATTACTGCCCGTGGCCCGCACGCGTTTTTATTTACAGCATCACATTGGAAAACTCAAATATAACAGTATTTCTCCACTATTTAATGGATGTTATTATACATATAAACCTTCCTCTTCAATCACTCTATCTATAAAAAAAACCGCATCAAAATCCGTTGCGTAGTTTTAAAGATTTATTAAGCATACACGGGGACAGAGAAAGCGACTTTGTTTTATACTATGTAATGATTGATGTTTTCATTATCGTTCATATAGTACTCTAGTGTATTTTAATATATACGACACATATAAATTATTTAATGGATCTATTGTTTCCCATCACCGATATCGAACTGTATGTCCAAAAGAGCCTTCGAGTAAACAAACACCCTAAAAACATTGCTCTAACCTCTCAGGGTACTTCAAACGAGATCCTAAAATATTCCTTTTGACACTCGCCTGTTCTTTGATCTCGTCCCAGCAGCATTGCAGCCAATCACGGGCCGGTTCGAGTTTGATTGCTTGAGGGACTCTTAATTACCCGATGACCTTACTAGACCCTTAACACCAGCGAGCCAATTTGCTGAGACCCGGCTATGGGTCACGTATTTCGGGTATTTGCAAATGCCCCATTTGGATAAGGAAATCTATAATTTGCATTAAATAGTATGGAGTACCGTCGAAATTATACAATATCCCATCTTATGTAACATCAGAAAGTGTAAAATATAATATCTATTATAATTAATCATTATTAATAAGTAATTAATGAAAAAATTCATTAAGTACTTATTAATAATTGATTTTAATTCTCGAATTCCGACATCCTTGGGCTATTGTTTTACCCACTCGTAGTACAAGCTAAATATACCTAATTATTTTATAACATAATTGGAGGGAAAAATGGAAATATTAAGAATAAAATCTTTCGAAAAATAATAGAATATCTATAAATAAAAGGGAATAAGAAATATATCTTACTAATATAATAAATATGAAAGTTTGTTAGTTTGTATGTTTAGATGTTTGAATGTTTGTTACTCAATCACGCAAAAATGGCTGCACGGATTTGCATGAAATTTGTCACGGATATAAACCTGGATTATAACATAAGATACTTTTTATCTACAAAAAATAACTACAAGATTTGAATTCCGATAAGACTCGTTCTCTATTCTTATTTTCATTACAAAACGGTAGCAAGCCTGCCTAAAGCGCCACAGGTCGCGGGTGCAATTCCCGCTCGGGGCAGTTGTGATATGTGTTTCTGGACCTCTGATACAGGATATCACTATCCTAATAGCGACCGTTGTGTCGGTATCGTTTATTTATTTAAAACGTCATTCAAGTGGGTGCAGCCGCGAGCAGATACTAGTTAAACAGTAGTTCTAAGTTTTCAAAAAAAACTTCAAATAGCAGTAAGTATGAAACATGTTTATCTTCATGAGTAGGACAGGACGTGTTAGCGAATGACCGATAGCTCTAAGCCGGCCGGCCCACGAGCCCTCACGCTCTCAGTCAGCCATTGTACAGCGTAAAATACTATTGATAAGCTGATTAGGATATTATTAATTTCCTGGATTATAAAATGACGTAACACGTGATTACATTGTGTTCTTATAACATACGTCATATTTTGTTGCACACACAGTTAATAAGCAATGAGCCTCGCACAGCACACACGTTAAGCTTTCGATACCGGTCGTTTTCATAACATCTGATAATAATAATTGTTAACTCTTGATAGGTACATTCACCCTGGGTAAATACTGGGAATAATGCTAGAAAGAAGACTTATCTGAGTCGTCTTCGAAGTTAATTTTCTGTTAGAGGGCAATACGTCTTCGTACCTGGCCGTTCAGACAGAAAACAGCAGAACTCTGCTAATGGTTGTAACCAAGTCGTCTTCTTCTGATCCTAAGGGGTCATCGTAGCCTATTGACTTTTGCAATTTTTTTTTAACAAGCGTGTTGCCGACTGAATTGGAGGAACTATCATTTGATAGTGGACAGTTGCGGATGGTATTTTCTTCCTCCAATAGAATTCTAAATAGTAACTTCTTAATGCGTTTGTACTCAGATTGTCCAGTGGATAAAAACGTAGACTTTGATTGAAGGGTTCAAGTCCGGGCAAGCACCTCTGTTTTTTTAAGGGCTTAATTTGTTTTTTATATTTATCTCGTGGTTAACGGTGAAAGAAAACATCGTGATGAAACCTGCATGCCGTAGAAGAAATTGCAAGACATGTATTTCCGCTAATCCTAGTGGTGGTCTCTTGCTGGTGGTAGTACCTACATGCCCGCCTGGATAGATAACACCGAAAGTTGGTGAAAAACGGAAAAGCATCTCAGTCGCGTTGTTTCGAGTCCAACCAGCGTAAAAATGTTCGGTTTATATTTTTTTTATTTAATCTTAAATTATGCATTAAAATGGTCAAATTAACATTAGAATATACATATATGTGAACGACATCGCGGCAGACAATTAGTCAATAAATAAAACCAACTTCTACTAAACTATTTTCTTTACATAAATTTAAAAATACATACGATGTTTTACTAATAAAAATATATCTTAAACACGGGATGAGTTTAAGTAATGAAACAAACATAAAAGTTTTAATTAAGATGCCTCGAGCCAAAAATAGCTCGTGATACATAAATTAAAATAAAACTGTCGATACCGTATCAAAATGTACGAGACGTGCAGATGGACAGCTGATGTAAAAGATCAATCCTGGGCTACTGGCGAGACGGGTTCGTGTCGTCGCCACATACACTACTATACTACCATCACCAACCGCAATCTAAAACCAACCTTAACATAACAGTATAAGATTAAATTTACTTCAAATCTTATCCAGTGCAAGTGTATCGTTTATTTTGTATACGACTCAATAAATTCCTAACCCAGGAGCGAATGTTGGACGTATTAAAAAATCTGCAGACATTGTCTCGCGGTTGTGGACGCTCGGATTGTTTTTTGTAGACAGACGCTTTATCGACTGTCATACGAAATAAAACGCATTATAACGACTAACCGATAGCCTGTTCGTTTTTCCCTCGTCTCAAATAATGACTCATGGAAAATATTAAGAATTATGTTGAAGAATGTTTTAAGCTTTTTCAAACTCCCTTTTTATAATTCAACTGTAATCAAAAGTTGTCATAACAAATTACGTGTTAATAAGAAGTAAAATAAATAAACAACAGGTCGACGAAAGGTACAATAAACTCCGTAAAATTCGTCCCGAGCGCGTCTCCGAAACGATCTAATTAACGGAATATAATTGAAATTCCCGAGATTACGACGACATCTTACACTAAAAGCAACTCTGTGTCTCGCTGGGGGGCGCCACGTTGGCTGTGATTAACGCTGCGCCCGCGCTTGTTTCACTTAATTAGCCCAAAGACACGCCGCATTCACACTCCGGCGAGCCTAAAAAGGAGATCTCAGTTAGCCCTAAGTAGACGCCTGTGTTACGCGATTGTTCGTTTTGTATCGAGATCCAATATAGATTGTCCTATTTAGGTTAGCATTCCCGGTTATATTTTAATAATACGAATACAAAATTTTAGAGCAACTATATAAACGTTGCGCTCAATATATGATTGTCAAAATATTTAATTCTAATTGAAGTAGAAAATCAGAAAACTAGTAAAATAAACGTTTAGAAATATTTGTTTTCTGAGTTCTATGACGAACTTCTTGAGAGTAGAAGAAAAGTATTTGATTGGTTTTGTTGGTTTTAAATTTTAATTATATATTGGTGTGCATGCCTCAAATGATTACGTTCTATGCCATTTATTCTTAATTACTAATGATGATTTATATGAACAATAATTAATCATAATTCTTAATAAATAATTTTCACAAATACAAATATGAAAAGACAATACCCTTCGTGTTTTAACAATATCACGCATTACATAACAAACATATTGCAGAACTGGTCGACAAGAAAAACTTGACGTTGCTTTATTAAAAACAAAAAGCCTTACAAATACACAATACCAAAGAGTTGTGAGCTGTATTCCTTCATTCCGCGCGCAGCTTCTGCGAGGCAGTCGCGATGTGAACAAAAACGAAACGAACCTTGCAATGCGGCCAACGGTAGCTAAATAATAAGATCGCACAACAAAATAAAGAAGTGCCCTCGAAACAAAAGGAAAGGCTATTGAAATAAGGCGAAAAGGTTTAAGGAGTGACGCGGTGTGGGCCCGCGCTCATTGTCTTTTAACCGCGAGGATTGAGAAACAATGGATGCGATATCTATATACAAATACTAACGATAATGTGACACAATGAACAGACAATATAATTTAAAGTGCGCTAAATTACTATATCGGTATTATTACGGTTCTAGAGCCATGCTTTTCCTAGTACAAATGGGCCGGCTCGACCGGGAAAGTACGGTGCTGTTACGTTTCTTGCCAAGAGTGAGAGCGCCGGAGGCCCAATCTCCCACCTCTCTATTCCCTTCCTGTTTTCATTCTCATCCGTTATTCGTTGTTCCTTCTCAATTAATGAATAGTATAAAAATAAACGTATCCGTTTTGTAAATGGTTAGAAATCGTTAACTATCTCGTTCATAGACCTGATAAAAATCTAAAGTATCTTCTAGAGAATAATAAGCGAATTAGCAGTCATGTTGAAGGCACGATTGAGTTGTAATTGACAACGAGGTAGCCCTTTAAGGCGCCGGCGTTGAACGCAACAGAACGACGCCGCATGTCAATGAAGGTAGATGAAATAAAGTAATCAAACATGATTAATTAAATATTTATGGCATACTACAAATATAACCTACTTTTGCTTCGGCCAGTACCGATAAAAAAGGCAAAAAAATATTTTAGCCGTGTTTTTAGTATCCTTCATAATTAGTCAAAATATTCAATTTTATTTCTATGCTTAAACCACAATAATAAAAAATTTAAGTGTCTGTTTGCCCGTCTGTCTATTCCGGAAAATCTCTGAAACGGCTAGACCGTTTTTAATGGGACTTCACTGGTATTATTATTATTATTAATTTATTTATTAGTCAATATAATGTTCACAATTTGTTTCATATTATAGTCTCACAAAACCAGACAATTGGTTTGACTGTAAGATCAGAGTTGGTAGATAGCTGATGTTATAAGGAGTAACTTAGAATAAATTTATTTTAGAAATAGAATTAGGGTTCCGTACAATAAAGAAAGATCGGGACACAACGCGAGCAGAGCCAACGGGTACAGACAAAAAAAAACCAGAAAAATCAAATGAAATGCCACATCAATAATTTCGTTATTCAACGTTTGAAAGGATACTGATAAAAAAATCGTTCGCAATGGGACTGGCCGTGGTACATCATTGTTGCTTCCGATACGTGCTACCATTCGTGCCCGGTCGGTTTCGCCACAACTCTTATATCGAAGCAGCAACGGCTAAAGTACAATGACAACCGCTAATTAATGCCGAGGTATCATATAGGAGTCTCTACCATTGATAAACTGACAGCCAGAAAAACTTATGGCGTCTTGTAATCTTTTGTATTGTTTATTAACTTTTTGTATCAAAACATAGTTGGTTTTATTAAAAGGATTCCATTTTTAATTTATTTGATCTTTCATCACTTATAATATTTACGACGTGTAACATTTATAAAACTACGTTATCACAATTTTTAAGCCTCAATAGCTCAACGGTAGAAAGTCCTATTTCGCTCCGTTAAAGCCGAGGGCCGAGCCGAAAGTCGAGGGTTCGATCCTGACACCGCAAGCTTTGAGCTTATTTGGAGGGGTAATCGGAATATTAGTAATGTCTTGATAAAGCTTTGCTAATATTCTTTAAAAAAATAATAATGACCTAATGAACTTTATAGGTACAATAAAACTGGTAACCTGTGAGCTTAAAATTCTATAAACACATTAATTGTGGATACTTAAAAACTTATATATCTATTGTGGCGCAGCGGTAGAGAACCCTCCTTAAGTGCCACAAGACCGGGTTCGATTCCCGCTCGGAGCAGATGTTTGTATTGACCATACAGACATATATTCCGTTCTGGGTGTATTTGTCTTTGTCATTGTGTATGTTCCCGGATCCCCGACACAGGATATAACTATCCTAATGGGGCCATTGAGTGTGTAGCGTTTATTTATTACCTAGATCCAGGAAATAGTACTTGAAGAACTCCAAATGAGGTAGCAATTCCGAATCGTACAAGTTCCCAATTTCGTCAAGAGTACGTTCCTCAAACGTACGTGTACGATCCACGAACGTCACGTGCAGATATTCGGAGCTCAGAATCCAACGGTTTTACATTACAATTGTCGCTCCAACCTGCGCACGGAAATATGATAAATCAGTAAAATCGTGACGAAAACTGGTATGCGACAAAATTTCGTTCTTTTCGGCCGTTCCTTATTTCAAGTTAGTGATTTCTATACTACCAACCTCATCATCATCAAATCAGTCGAAGGACGTCCACTGCTGGACGTAGGCCTCTCCCTAAGAGTGCCTCAATGACGGGTCCTGTGTCACCCCATCAAGGGGACTCAAACCTTTACCAAGTCACCACTACCAACCCACCTTATAGATTTTTATCTCTTTTAGATTGATGTTATAAGCCGCCTCCTCCTCAGATCCTTTAACTTTTCCGTGAATTCAATGTTATCAACAAATTGCCTGACTTAACGTGTGTACAGTGTTAATTAGAAGGCAAATATCAGGGTGATTAACCGTTAACCAATCATATAATTATAATATGGAATTTCCTTCAAAATTGTATTGATTCCTCTTAAATTAAAATTACAAATCCGAACTCTGAACCTACAATAATAATCTATACAATTAATAAAATTGGAAGTGTGTGTTTGTAATTCCCAATTAACAGTTTTTCACAAAATGAAAGTATATACCGTACTTTAAAAAATCATTTTAAAAAATTAATTAAAAGATCAATTTTTAATTTTTTTGTCTGTTTGACTGATTGTTCCGGCTAATCTCTGAAGCGGCCGGCTTTAACGGGACTTTCACTGGCGGATAGCTGATATCATAAAGATCAACTTAGGCTATTTTATTTTATAAAAATAATTAGGGTTTCGTGAAATAAAGAAAAATCGATACGCCACGCGTGCAGAGTCGCGGACGCAACTAGTTCCTAATATAAATTTTCATTTTAAATATTTTAACATATTTCCATGTGACTGTACACAGTGTACAACCCAGCGTAGCTCTCTACTACCCGAATTCACTAAACAAGGCCAACACAGTTTCGTTACTAAAGCTTTTATTTCAAAGAGAATAAGAACGATTTTCCAATTTCTGGACATATTCTATTTCTCGTGTAACATAGACAGTCATAAACCAAACTTTTATACTTACTTTTACTAAAACTACGACTTGTTTGACCAAACTGGGAAGCACTGCGATATGATATACTGGGGTAGTTAAACATTTTATACCTACTGTATAATTTTGTATGTCTGTTAATACATTTTATAATCGCCTATTGGTTCCACAGGAAAGACTTACGAAATGGTTTTTATATCACAAACAAGCATATAGTCTGCCTGAATAAAAACAAACACCGTAGAATAGTGGCCGTAGGTGCACTTCTTATATTAGATTCAGCATCATAATAATTAATTTGGTCCCAACGAGAGAGGACGAACGGGCAGGAGGCTCACCTGATGTTAAGTGATCACCGCCGCCCATGAACATCTGCAACACCAGAGGGCATGCAGGTGCGTTGCTGACTTTTTTTTAGAATACAACGATAGGTATACGCTGGCTGACCTCGAAATGCGGCTGATGAGCAGCCACTTCACGAGTTTTTTCACCACGGTGGTAGATAACCAGGCGAATCTTTCTAAGCTCTACCACCAGCATATACATGTCTTAGAATTTCTTCCACGACATGCAGGTTTTCCATCCCGTTAAGCACGAGATAAATGTGAAACACAAATTAAGCACTTGAAAACTCAGAGGTGCTTACCCGGGTTTGAACCCGCGACCTTCGGTTAAAGTCTACGTTTTCGATTGGGCCATCTCGGTTTAAAAAAAGAAGGTGATGAAAAAGAAGAGAATAATGGGAGTATCAGTACAACTGTACTGCTCCATGTGTATATTCACTGAGAGGTAGGAATTCCTCTGTCAAACCTTGTCATTCATTATGTTTCGTAATTTTTCACGGTGTTGCCACCATAAAAGTAACTTAATTAAAAGTTATATTCATACCTTTTGTTATACTGTTACTCATATAAGCAAAAAATATATTTGTAATACAACCTTATTGTGATAATATATGTACTGTGATTTAGGTTTAAATTAAGTTACAACCTGGTAATAGACATTTCTAAAGCTACACAACTAAATTTGATGATGTCGTGATCCTTTAGCTAAATGAAATTAGGTCATGGTAGCATTTCATTGGTTTATCTCTTTAAAAATATATATTTTAGTATTTTCTTTAATCATACAGATTTGAAATGTTTAATTAATAATCCCGTCCAAATATTAGACAAGAGTTTTTTTTTTTTTTTTTATGTTAGAAGTTGGCAAACAAGCATACGGCCCACCTGATGGTAAGTGGCTGCCGCAGCCTATGAGCGCTTGCAGCACCATTAGTAGGTGCCACTCGCGCGTTGCCAACCTCGAGATATTAGTTCTTAAATCTCGTTCGCCCAGTAATTTCACTAGCGTACAATGCCCTTCAAACCGGAACACAGTAGTGCCTAAGCACTACTATTTGGCGGCAGAATATTGGACACTGCGGTGGTACCTACCTAGCCGGCCTCTTGCAACAAAAGACCTACCACCAGTGTGACTGTTAGCTAGCTATGTTTTTTTGGTTGAAATTATGTAACTTCAAAGTGACTCAATATAATTTTACAGAAGCAAAGCGATCGTATAAGCTAGTGTGTGATCAAAGTGTAAAAACATTTTTCGTTTATTTCATTTTTTTCTCGTGCGAGTGATAGAGGCTTCGCGGAAGGCGCCTAATGAAGATCTTAATTGGGTGCGCGCGTGTGTCCGCGCCTTTATCAACACAGCCTGTATGAAGTACTTGCAGTATCTCCATAATGTTCTCGATTTTTTATTTATGCACAAATCTAAAACTTTTCATTTTTTTTTAATGTGATGCCTGTTGGCAAACAAGTATACGGTCCGCATGACGGTAAGCAATCAATGAACGCAACTAGTGATACTTGAAGAATCACGTGTGCGTTACTAACTCAAGGATAGACAGTTTTGAGAACGGAACAGACCACGGACCACCCGCGGTGGGAGATTGGGCCTTCGACGTTCTCACTCATCGCATGAAGCGCGACACTTACTTTACTCCAATTTACTGTCAGAGAGTAGAACTTCCCTGACCAAGCTGTAGGTAGTGGTGGGAGCAGCATGGCTTTACTAGAATTTTTTTTAAATAATTTTGGTGGATCCACTGTAAAGTTACTTTTTGTTGAACCACATAATGCAACACGATAACATTAGGCTACATTTTTTAACATATTTTGGAGACCACTTGTTGCTTTTTGTTGAATGTTCACCGTTCAGTAAAAAGCGATATGAATATATTTAGAAACTGCATTTCTTATCAATTATTACCAAATATGCAGCAATATATTATACTAACAAGAATTAATAAGTATTTTTCTTTCTTGCCCACAAAAACTTGGAAACGTTGTTCCACAATAACTACGGGGTGAATGCACCATTATTATCATAATTAAAAATCCTTACTAATATTATAAATGCGAAAGTGACTCTGTCTCTCTGTCTGTCCCGCTTTCACGCCAAAACTACTGAACCGATTTAAATGAAATTTGGTACACAAATAGTCTCATTGTATACGCGAAAAGCCTCTGGCAGTTAGAAGTTAGTATACATATGAATTGATCTGTAATGTCAATGAGCCAGATAAAAATGTTATGGCTTATATGATTGGGATCATATCTAATCTAAAGTTCTTTTGTTTATATTTCTTCTTCAGAAAGTTTGTAAGTAAACAAAACCCTATATTTATAATATAAAGTAAATTAAATTTTCACATGGCTACATATTTATATTGGTCTTATCCGCAATAAGGAAATACATTACATGTGTATTTAAAAAATCTTGAATTGTCAACAATATTTAAAACACAGCCTAGCATGTTAAAATGAAAGAGTATCAGGTTACGACGACCCCAGCTATATATTATAAAATCTAACGGATTGCGTTCGCTGACACACGTACACCGCGACCCTCGGGACCGGCCACCGCGTAACGATATACGATAAGCAAAAATAAATAACGAAAAAACTTGAAAAAATGTGCTCACGCGAAACAACCATTACAAAATAACTCCGCCGTGTAGCAAGTGATTCGATTTACCGAACGCAAATAGGAGAAGCGACTGACATAAAATCAATCGGCTGGCACGCGAGGCTTAACACCGAAATAATGTAAATTATTGCTCGTAAAAGTGTCATTTTCGACGTACGCGTGACGTCACGGCGGAGGCTCGCGTCGCTAAACGCTTCGGAGGGAATCACACTCTAGATCGAGATATATAAAACGTAGTATCGCGTGACGAGGTAAATTGCTCTTCGGCAATGGTAGTCGGGGAAAATCGTTTGCGCTCAAACTGCCCCCGCTTTGTTATCTTTGTCATCAGTTAGACGTAACATTTGCATGTCTAGTAGATCCCGTCGGTTTTCAGTGTACCGGTATTATTTACGATACGGTAGCATTCCGCCGTGGAGTATTCATATCTACGGGAAAAATTCACCGAAGACGCGGACGTAGCGTCGCATCAAAATCGTGTTTAAAATAGGACAAAAGCTGTCAGAGCAGTAAACCTCAAACGTCGTGTACGGTTGTATGGGTGCTGTGTGATTACGAGGGTGGCCCGCACACATTGATCGGGAGACGATCATTTACATACGGCGGGGTGCGGGTCGGGAGCGAGAGGGACCGCCACCCGCGGGACCGCGCCCTCCCACGCGCACGACAGAGACCACTATATCATTATCCTGAAGTAAAAAAACGAAAAGTGGGCGGGGGATTACATTATAGTAGCGAAAGTAATCGATATTCTGTTTTAGTACGCGGTTGTTAGTGCAACTGCAGCCTAAATACGGTGGTTAGGTCACGCTCAGGTGACGCTCTGTAGCGCCTTAAAGGGGCTCGTGTGAATGGCTTCTAACGTCCCTTGCATATTTACACCTATCGTAAAGAACACCCTTTTATAGCTGTATATAAATCATTCCTAAAACACAAGGGCATTGCAATAATAATAGACCAAACGTATTTCTAGTATTTTCCTACAAGAATTATTTGATACAAGCATCTGCCCGTGACTTCATCCGCGATGACCTTAAAATTATCTCCAAAGAGAAATAAATCATTTGTAAGTAAATAATATGTTAAAAGAATCATCTATACAAAATTTGAAATACGTACTGCAAGGCAGTACAATTTTGATAATCCCACAGAAATCTAACATTTTTCCGCGATAAAAAGATCATATATATTATCCAGGTAAGAGATAAGTTTATCTTACTTTCAAATCAAAATAGGTCTAAATTTCCAATGAGCGAAAACGAGGTGTCCCATTTCATGGCATGAAATATTGATGCGGAATCGAAAGTACTTCATTCATTATTAACACCAGACGTTGGGTCAATGGGGTACCAAAGATGCACCGTTTAGAGGCAATGAGCCGTGGGTCATTTTGCGCATAATTTCACAACTCGGCCCCACGCGCCGGCTGCTAAATGGACACCTTTGAAGATAAACGACTACGAATTTATTGTCGCCTAGTACAATATTTATACTTTCAAGTAAAAATCTTATCAGAATAACGTTCTAATGAGAAATCTATTTGTTAGAAAAAAAAAATCAAAGAACAGTTTTAGCATATTTGTCGTTAGTTAGCCTGCTTTGAGCCTCGAGGGTCTAGAGGTCTCGTTTGTCCTTGTGGGTCTCCCATCGTGCCTCGCAGAGCACGTTAAGCTGTCGGTTTCAGTTGTTATCATATCTGATAATAATTGGTAACTCTTGATGGGTAACTTACGCTTGTCCAGTGGATAAATGCCCAGTACAGTCTATTGAAAATATTATGTAGTTCTGGCGATAATGTACCAAACAAAAACATCCCATTGTCTCCATCACGTAAAATATTAACGTTAATAAATACGTAAGTGCGGATTTACGTGACGTAACGCGGCGTGTCGTAACGTAAAAATGTCTGATATTTATATAGTGATAAAGTCCATTTACGAGCTGTGCTACAATGCGGGACGAGCAAACTTTATTTCCATATCTCTCATATCTAGCTGAGACCGGCGTTAAGGACGTACCAAAATCGATATCGATAAAATTAACTGGATTTCATTAATCGACAAAGTATTGAATCGTAAAAATCGTGAAGTGGTTTTTGTAACCACGAAGATGAGAAGCTGATCATCACAAACTTCATTTAACAATCTCACTCAATTCATAATAAAAATAATCACTAAAACTGCTACGACCTAGTTTGTAATTTGACGAATTAAGTATGTTTATATCATAAAGGTGGCAAACAAGCGTCGTGCCCACCATTGTAAGCCATTGTAGATGGTTGTAAAGCTAGAACCACTACAGGAGCTCTACCAAGCCAAGAAAAGAAGAGAATTAAATAAGTTAATAAACACACTGCACACTCAATAGCCACCATTAGGTAGTTATATCTTGTGTCGGGGTCCGGAAACACAACGACAAGGACAAATACACCCAGACTAGAAAATATGCTTGCATGGTCAAGAAAATCAAACATATGCTCCCAGCGGGACTCGAACCCGCGAGCTGTGGCTATTAAGGCAGATTCGTTATCGCTGCGCCACAATGTCGTAGTTGTCGTCTTTTAAAGAGAAAGATTGAGCCGGTCTTTTCATGTTAAAAAACAACAAGGCTCTACTAAGATTCTCGTTTGCCACGGCTATTTAGTGTTTAGACATACAAATAATATTTCAAATGCAAACATACTAATAATATTTACATCTTGAAATTACAGAGCATAAAAAATCTTCATCCACATATTCATAAATTCATTAGTAACGTCTTCAACGATAAAAACAATAAAAAAACGTAAGACGAAAGCATCGACACAAAAAACAACACTAATGTCCAAAGCCACCCTCAGTTTTTCCTTAAATTTTCCTTTTGCGATCCCAGTTCACTTAATTGACGAAGTATTTTGATTGGTCCGCGCACCTCCGCCATATTTCTATGCATCCGTCGCGACGTCGATTTTTTTTTTTTTCATTTTTTAAATTCCAATCTCATTTATTATTCCACTCTTATTTTAATGGTTAGGTTCGTTATTGTTGGTCTCGACTCGTCGATAATATTTTCGTCTCTAATTGCTCGGTTCTGCGAGCTCTCGACTGAGATTTTGTTATGTTAGATGATTTCTTTTGTATCTCATTACTTGAAGATTTTTTTATCCGTAGATATTTCAATATTATTTTTCTCTTTATAACTTATCTAACGACCACTTTTATTTTCATATCATTAATGTAAACGTCATGGCAATTAAATAAAATAACTCTACCAAAAACAGAGAGCCACTTCAATTGTTTTATTTATCAAACAAATTGACTTAAGACATCATTGAGACTCATTTTAAAGCGCAATAGTCTTAAGACAAAATTACTCAAAGAAACCATTGAACGTTCGATACGAAACGGAAGAAAAAAAACCGGGCAATCGTAACAAGTAACATTTCAATCGTGGTAGCAATTACTCGTCAAAGGCGGTACACCTGAATGGTCAAATGATAAAACAGCGACCCGCCGACGGATTGACAAAATGGCTGCGCGAGCGCCGATGCACTTGTAGCCGAGAGGATCGCCAAACAAATTCTGTGGAATGGTCGCCCATTGAAACGTCATCGGGACCTCATTGTGCGAATGTCCCAAGTCCTGGACGTAGAACCCTTCGGGTATCGATGCGTTTATTTTCATGTGATGTAATTTTTAAATGGTATATTGTCCAATTAAGACAAGGTGAACCTTATGTGAAAAAGATTTTAAGGACAAATGTCAAATATCAAGATGACTCAAGTAGATTAAAACGTACAAACTTACATAAAAAGTCATCTACATATTGTATTAAATTTCAAATGCTTATTATATTAAAATATTAGGTCATTAAAGTTATAAACGAACATAAACATAAAATCGGTGAAAATTGCTAAAATTTTCCAATTCTTAAGTGTCAGTTGAGCATTTTTTCTCAATCTACAAAATCTAATAAATCAAATTCACACGTGTAGAGAAGTCTAAGTAACATAATAAAAACCCAACGATACATAAGGTATCACAATTATTCACATTAATTATGTAAACTGGCCACTATAGACACATTCGTCAGTTTTTCCCAACATTTCCTGGAGATAGTCCATGAATGAAATAGCTCCGGCTCAGTGATGGCCGCACAATAAATGATTAAGCGCTATTAGCATTCCGATCGCGACGTCATCGCCGCCATGTTTTCTGTACACTACGCTGATTGTGCGTGAACTTTAAAAATTACTTCATATATATACCCCGATATGTAATAAAGATTCAAAATTATAAATAAAAACTAGAATAAGTAATAAAGAAAATTGTACCTCCACAAACTTTTTCTGTTATTTTTATGAAAGCAATGCGTTTCAGTTAGTGTGTAATACCTATTTATTTTGTTTTAATACTCCATTTTGCTATTCATTTTAAATAGCTTTGCTTTTACATTAATCTGTACGTACCATTATAGAATAGCAACAATCGCGTTTTGTTCACTTAAAGATGTTTTGAAAAAAATCGATTAAACATAAAGGTGATGAAAGCCAAAGGTTTATATTGATACACACAGAAGGCTTGTATTCTATGACAATATGGGGAAAAAAGAAAAAATACTTATTAAAAATTCTATTTAAGTGTTTTACTCTCCATGTTATGTGTTTTTCGAAAAAAAAAAACAATAATGATCAGTTTCAATTACCTAAAGTTTCCCAGCTCCAACGAGTCACATCCCGTATTGGTATTTATGAAAGCGTCTATTGACCTGGTTCCACTGTAATTGGATTATCCCAAACAAATGAGCGCTCTTATCTGTACCGACTGGACGAGGAAATATACATTTTTCTATTTATCGTTTTAGTTAAAATTGTTTTCGTTCTATCGTCTTCTTTGATTTTTTAACTAAATATGAAAAAGATGGGTACGACCTGCCTGTTGAAAAGGCTGTCTATACGTATGTATTTTTATGTCATGACGGTTGACTCAAACGATACCCCTGATGGTAAGGAGTCACCGCAGCGTATGAACTCTGGCGACACTTGAAGTATCACATGTGGTGAGGGATGGTAAAGGAAAAAAAGATGAACAGAGACGGTGAGAGGTTGGGTCTCCGGCGTTCTCACTCATGGCACAAGACGCAAAAGTATTCTTCTCCTTCTTTACTCCGAGGGTAGTACTTCCCAGACGAGACGGCCCATTTCTGCTGCGAGGAGCATGATTCTACTAATACGATATTAGTTATAGTTAATGAAATATAATCTAAGCCTGTATATATAATCATCAAATAACCTAAAAGCAAATTATCTTATAAAGCTCAAATGTACATAGACTTCATTTGAGAACTGAACTAATATTATTGCGAGTGCCCGACGCGCATCCCAGGTTCATTAACCCCACCCACCCCTCAGCCTCCCTCCGAGATAAATACCTAGACTATGACGGATATTATGTACAACGATGTACTGGATTTACGACTACTACATAACATTGTTACGTATTCTGAAATTAAAGCATGTTTCAATATTACATTTACAAACGAAATATCCTTTTAAGAGTTCGATGTTAAGACGTTTGTTACTCAATCCCGCAAAAGCGGTTAAACGGCTAATCCGTAAGCCTGGATTAGCACATTGGATACTTTTATTCCGGAAAATGTAAGGTTAAATATCCGTTAAATATCCAAAAATCGAACTGTTAGACTTGAATTTTGGTATTGAAGGGTCTTATAGAATCTAGAGAATTTACATAATTGAGACTAATATTATAAATGTAAAAGTAGCTAAGTCTGTCTTTTAACTTTTCATTATTTTCATGCTTCAAAAGATTCAGTTCTGAATGATGGACAAACAGTTGTTTGTAACAGGGTTTGTTGGTTTTTTATTATTCTAACATCTTTAAGAGTCGCAACATGATGCTATTATCGTATCCACTCCCAGCGCAAGCTACGAGTTATTTGGAGGGGCAATATGAGTATAAATAATGACTTGAAATATTCTTAAAAAAATATAATAATTAATTAATAGCTTAATGCTAACTATACTCTAATACAATATACAATATAATTTCAGACGTTCGGGAAGCAGAACATGCAAAACAGTGGAGCCCTTGACACGGACCTACTTCAAGACTTCATTATCCCGAACAACGCCCGTTAAAAGTTGACACGCACACCACTGCAACACGTGTTTACAAACAAGTAATTAGGGCTGTGTGCGTACCACAGACTACAATAATAAGGTAAAAAAATATATCACATAGTAAATGTTATTTTATTTAAAGATTTTAATGTATAAAGTAATAGCTCAATTAGCTGAATACACCGATGAACGGTATTCCAAACTATCAGTTAATTAGCTATTATTTGACTAATTTATTTCCTATAACTTCGACGATATCGATAAGATCATAATAGAATAGAAGGCAGGTGTGTCTTGCCTAGAAGACGTCTATACACTTTTGACTTAAAATAAAGATCCAAAATATCTAAAGAAATTGGTGATCATATCCTCCCATTTTAAAGTCGGTTAAATAAGATACGTCAGTTTACGTAGTACGTATAATTTATAAAACAATGTTTTATGTATTATGTGTAGTTTAAATAGCAATAACAATAGAATTGCCTTTTATCATTTTTATGTTAAAGTATATTTATATAATAGACATCTATGTAATTATAAAGCTAATTAAATGTGATATTATTCGCCTTAATCAGTTATTTATTATGTCTGCTATTTTGTCTTTGTTTAAGTTATCAACCACACCGTGAACCATGAGGCTAATTAATCGTAGTAATTATATTTAATTATCATATTTATTACCATGAAAAAAGAGAAATTTTGACTTTTATGGCCTATGATAATAATTACGTTTCATGTTTATATTTATTTTACTATTTTTGTTATAATAACCAACGTTAACCGCATTTCATTTACAGAAATTACTGAAAGCTGTTAGCGGTTAATTACATGTTAATTAAAAAAACTGAAAACTTAAGGTAGTGTTGTCTTAAAGATAATAGTAGCAAATAAGCGCATGGTCCGCCTTATAGTGCGATTGGATTACTTCATTTGTAACACTTTGTATACTAACGGGAGAGAAATGGAGGAAAAATAACAGCGCAGAGAGAATGACAATTAGATCCTTACATAAACTTATCCATACAACTATATACTTATCCTTACCTATACTTATCCAAATATTGAAATCCAACTTTTCTTTAACAATCCGTCAGAGGTTGGTATTTCCCCATTCAAATTTGAAATTGGTACGGGACATTAAAAATGTTATCTAAAAAATTCAGACCTTCAGCCGTTTTGTAATTTTACGGGATGATGGAATCAGTCCTTATCATCCATCCATCCACCTCAAACCCAATTCTCTCTGGAAATACAAAGAAGAACTCGTCGAAAATAAAAACTAATAAAGCACAACCAAAAAACGAATAGACTGATATTATATTTTGAATAGAAAAATACAAGGAAGTGATAAATTAAGAAAATACTACGATTCACCCAATTAACATAGTTTTTAGTTTTGACATGCATGTAGGTCGCGAGCCTACTGCATCCGGCACTCTGTGGCTCAGAGTTGTGAACGACAGTGGAGTGTGTGTCGGTGCGGTCTCATGAAAAATGCATAAGGTACGCTTTCGTATCAACTACGGAGTCTTGGTACGCACAGATGTTTCGGTGAAAGCAAATTTTTGTGGCCGTGAAAAGTTCCCGCCGAAATTTCAATAAACACTACAGCAACTAGAATGTTACTAAGGTGTAAGGAATTTATTCTAAAAAATAGCCAGAGATACAATACATAATTATCTTTGGTCATCAAAAACATAATAGTTGTATGTGTACTCGTCCAACGTTTCGTTTTGAAGGCATCATTAATTAGAATTCATTTTAGAGCTATTTTCAATTATATATTTTGCTAGTCCGGATTTAAAAACATGAAATGAATTACATTGTTATTTATTGTGGTCCGTCATAGTTGATATTTTTTTAACAAACAATTTCTGTGGTTTTGGCAAGACTTGGTCTACGAAAAATGTAATTTCGTATTCTTTCTCAATTTTGTGGCAACGGGAACCAGTTGAGTATTACATAATCAATGTAAATAACTCTTGACATTCAGTGATTTAAAAAAAGATATCCGATTCTAACCGCCAGCGTCGTGGATTCATCAAAATTATTCCAGTGAATGTTGTGATCGCGGTTTCTTACTTTCTATACTTTAATTATCTCCGTTATCTTTCATCTGTTTATGACAAGAGTACACAGATACTAGACCTCTTCTTATCGTTAAACCATCTATTGCGGTTTTACTACAATATGTTGTAATGGAAAAAGCAAGATAAAAGCCGCTGCGTCCGTTCATTTATCCTTTACACCGTAACGGTCAGTCATTATTTCATTTAAAATCAAATATATTCAATAAATTACTGGAACAAATTAATCTACAACATTTTTATAAGGCAAAATGATAAGATTTTGTAACTCTGTTAAAATATTCACAATTCCATTTTCAATGTTCATTTTAACATGAGAATTTACGAGACTGAAAGAAAAAAAGGTTATTCTATTAGGAAAAAACCTAGGAACCTAGAAACCTAGGAAAAAACTTCATTAATTGTTGTCCTAATGACAACATATAATTATATAAACCATGGTACCAACATGCGAATTCTTTTACATGTATAAAACATTGTATCATATAATAATCAAGAACAATTGCAAATGTTTTAAATTTCGTAATTCAATGACATCACACTAAAACGATAACAAGCCTTCCCAGACAGAAATAATCATACAATTTATTACTAAGCATCGAATTGATATACTCGCTGGTAATGTACGAAGAGCGGAAAATATATTTAGCATTGAAGAGATTAATTACTGACATAACAATAGGTAGTATTACACTTACATAAATATCAATATCCCTTGCAAGTATTTCTGCTACTAAAACAGATAAGGGCGTTGAATACATTTATCTAGAACGAAAAAAAGTTAATTACAAGTAAAATGCAAGTGAATAAATATTTGGTATCTGACGAGACAGGTTTGCTAAAATGAATTACTTGTAATATATCTTTATTCGCTAACACAATCGTAGGCGACGTCCTATAAGTATTTAAGCCGACATCAAAAGAAGGTGATTTTTTAATGTGATTAAGTTGGTAAACAAGCATGCAACCCATCTGATTAAAGTACGTAACAAGCGATTGACTACCCACCTGATGGTAAGCGGTTGTCGTAGCGTATGAACGCTTGCGCTAACACCATACATTTGTAGGTGTCAGGCGTTGCCAACCTCGATATATTTTTCTTAAAATATCTCCTTTGCCCAGTAATTTCACTAAAAGCCCATCACCAGTTGAATTTGAATTTTCAATTCCTCCCTATTACGGCTCCGATTTTTGCTTTTAAATTAATTTCTCTTGAATGGAATTTAAGTCTTGAAGGAATAACATCAAATTAACAGCCTCAATTTAAGTCTCATAAAAACATTGACAATTGATTGTAAAATCAACCATGCTAATCGATTGTATCACGATTCGATTATGATTTAATAATGAATTAAGAATCATTGAAATAACACTTTAAACGTCAAATCAAATTAATGACTTATACATAAGTGTACCTATAGTTTTAACAAAATAATATAACAGCTTCAATATTTATATGTGATTACGCATAAAATCAAATCAATATGTATGTGTACAGTATGAGTGGGAAGTTTTTCTAAGGAACGTTGTTTATTATTTACAATGAACGGACAAGACGCTATCACGAAGGCTGTTGAAATAAAGACGAGCTAACCCATATCCTGCAATGAGCATGACCTTATTCCGACAGCGACAAAAGTACAGCGCGTGGAGCGCATCGTAATGACAAGGTCGACGCCCCTTACAGACCCCCCCACACCCCCACACACCCCCCGGGAACCGAACAAAAAGTCTGTGTTCTTTATCAGCTTAACATAATCTTACTATGTCAGCTGCATTCTTTCAAATACTGTAGCTACTTTTAACTTAAATATTCTTATATCTTAAGCATATTGTGTGATTAAAAACATTTTCATAGTGTCATTATGGTTAATATATGTAAAAGTGATTAAAAATTCGTTTGATAACTAAAATGGAGCTCATAAGGAGTATGAATACAATAAATAACAACGGTTTTTTTTCAAGTCAGACTTCAAAATGAAGCGTAGCATCCTTTTACATACACTTCTCAAAATTTTGATAACCATTTCAGTACAGATAAAGATTTCTTATTAATTGTTAATTTCTTACAATGTGATACTAATAAAGACGTTTTCCAGATAGACAAATTTATTGTCATATAGGAATCACCTTGACCCTCTACCTGGTAACCTATAATCAGTGGAAATACCAACAACACTGCCCATCGTTGTGAGGGGGGAGAAGGGAGGCAGACTCATCAGGAGAGGGACTCATCGAACAAAACGCGACGGTACGAATATTGATACTTCTCGTCAATATTCTATGAGAGGATAATACGTCCCTGGTCGTACCGAACTACCCATACTCAAAACGCAAAGCGGGTTAAAACAAGTTGCCTATAAATGTCACTAAACTTTATTTCAACCGGTAGCAATTTCAAAAACGCTAAAAGAAATATTTATTAATTTCTTATCTTTGACAATGACGACCTTCTATACAAATTATCATATCTTATTTCAACCCCTTGAAGACTTTTTTCGCGATAAAAGGTAACCTATATCCTTTCCCAAGGTCTAATCTAGATCTGTGCTCAACAGCCAGATAGAGTAACTTACCCATTTATAATTTAAAGTAGGGATTATAAGGAACTCAATCTTCCACCTGGTAATTTTACAAATTGAACGTTTTTATGCAAGTAGTCCATTGTATTCGCACTAAATTGACTACAGACATCTGCTTACTACAACTTAAGAATAGCAATAAGCCTCCTTTCCAACTGTCTCCGATCAAAGGCAATAAGAGACACGTTTTTCATTTTAACTATACATTAATAAATATATAATATGACGATATAAATTCCATACTTTGTTTTTGAAAAAAATTTGGCGCAAAATAGTTTGTATCCTGTATTATTATAGGATACCTTTTATCCCAAGAAATAATGGTGTAGTGACTTTTGTTTGTTGTATGTGTGTGTGTGTGTGTAATTTTTATTGTAATTAAATTTATTTACTTATCACTTAAACATATTTTATTTCCATCGGATTCCAATTCTAAAGTCCAATGAGACCAAGTCACAAGCAATCGCTAAATAAGAAATTTAATTAAAGCACGGCCGTTGAGTGTGTAGCGTTTATTTATTTATGCGTAACATTAAATTATAAAATTGCCTCTTTAATTAACTGCTTGCGTTGGTATATAACTCGGCGTATAAGAAATGGTCATTCAACTTTCGAGTAGGTACATAAAGAAAATCAAAATTAGACCATGCTATTGCTATTCCAAAATAAAGTCATTTAGTAGATCCAGTCTTGAAAACAATTTTATATATGTAAGAATAACTGATAACACACATTTTTCTATCTCAGATGAACCTGCCAGGAAGACATCATTTCGACAAAGTCAACCACCGCTTGTATGTATAACATTAAAATAACCTAAAATTCTTGATCTTCACTACATAGTATAAAACAAAGTCGCTTTCTCTGTCCCTATGTATGCTTAAATCCGTAAAACTACGCAACGGATTTTGATGCGGTTTTTTTAATCGATAGAGTGATTGAAGAGGAAGGTTTATATGTATAATAACATCCATTAAATAGTGGAGAAAAAATTGAGGTTTCTAATGTGATGTCGTAAATAATTACATTTAACGCGTGCGGGCCACAGGCAGTAATGAATAAATCAAAACTACTGAATCGATTGTTATCATTTTTTCAGTGAATGACATATGCTATATATTTTATACCCGTGCGGAGCCGGAGCGGGCCGCTAGTTATGAATAAAATACAACATCTCTCGGCCTTTCTGTCTTTTATATACAAATATGTCACAATTTAATACTTATATTTGCCTTGGCTTAGGGATAAGGTATGTTTAAATAATAAACAATTTTAATTAAAGTTTCAAGAAAACTCGTGTTCTACGTTAAATATTTTAATATAAAAACTTAATATCAATATAGCACTAAACATGTTTTTTTATTACTTATTTTATATTACATTACATTATTATTTTTTATTACATTACGCGTGCAGAGATGTAGACATTTCTAGTAGCATATAATTATAACATAAAAAACTAACATGGCCCATAGGTACCGGTATTATATCCACCCAGGTATTATATATTCCCGGTATTATATCTACCCAGGGTCTATTACTCTTGTCCTGATTCGACAGGTTACTAGTTTTTACACAGAGCCATTGCCATCTGACCTTCATAACCCTAAAGGCGAACCAGTGACTCATTGGATAAGAGTAAATTGCCTATCAAGATCAGATGTTATGTGATAACAATCGGGACCGACAGCTTAACGTGCTCTCCGAGGCATGGTGGGGACTCCCACAAGATCAAACCAAACCGAAACAGATATTTGTAAGATCAATACAAACATCTGCCCGAGCGGGAATCGAACCCGCGTAGAGGCTATAGACAGACTCGTCCTGAAATGTGACGTCATAAAGTATCTATTATAACAAAGAGCGAGATGGATCAGTAAACAAAACATCGTTACGGAGAAACAAAATCGCTAAAACTTAAGAGGGCGACGACACCGCCGAACCGCGCTCGAAATGTATTCAAATGTATGCGCGATTAATTCAGCCTGCATAGCCAACGGGACGGTGTTAGTAGTGGCAACCAATCTCACTTTCTACGCGGATCGATGGGGCCGTGACCTTCACAATGCCTCTTATTTGCCTCTTGTTAACATTTTTTTTAGTATTTTCAGGTCCCAGAGCCTCCTGTGAGCTGGTTTCGGCTTAGACGTAGCCGTGACTGACGGAAACGTCGCGCGTCGATTTTGTACTGTCTTTTCTTCTCTTGCAGAAATATCTAACAGAATATGAAATATTAAATTGATAGAAGAATGATATTCTATAATAAAATCACATCTAAAATACATAGAAATTGTAATTACTATCAGCTTAGACGACTTCATAAAATGCGTCCTGAACTCACTCCTTGGGATACACTAAGAGTATACCTTTCATATTTAAAAGCCTCCTAAAGTCAAATAAGTCAGTCCGCGTTACTCTGTTAGAAATAATACTTATATCATTTTTCTTATAACCACCTTTTTACATATTTTATGCATCCCAAATTTGATAGATCGGCGTTCTTTGTAATATCTACGAATACAAATTGAATGCAATTTTCATTTCCATTTACTATTTGCACTATTTATAAGTATATTTAAGATTATTTGCTAAAAGTTCTTTTTGCGATTTTACACTTCTTATATACATTTAGAATATCTTTTTTGTAAAATTTTGATACTCATGTTACAAAGACGAAATCGCATCAATATCCCCCCCTATTAGAGTAAAGAGCCCCCGTTTTACAACCAAAGGTTTGTTCAAAAGGAAAGGCGCCCTTGTAAAATTCCATTTCAGATCTCCAAGGAATTCAAGTACACGTAGAAGTGAACATATACACATAAAAATAGACAGTGGCCTGGGCGTAGAGGCGGCGCGTGTGTGCGTGCGACGTGGCGCGGATACGTGCGCGGGCTGGTGTGCGTGGAATGTGCGGAGTATGTAGCGCGCTTGATGAATCCCTGAGAATGTGTGACGTCACCGTATTCACATCTATAAACATATTCTGATAAATACTGTAAATATATTTTATATCACGAGAATGTGTGTTTTATTAAAATTAAATAAACTGAAAAATGTGTTTTCAATTTTTTATCCCCTTTTTCAAAGTTCGAATATTTAATTTAACACTCTTTATGATTTTCGAATAAAAAAATAAAATAGTACTCTTTAAAGTGGGTGTCGAAAAATTCATAGCAATTTCATAACGTAATTTTATATGTTTGGTCCATTTAAAATGTAGATATAGAGACCTCAATCAATGTCAAAATCAATCAATTAAAAAAATCAATATTCAGAGATCATAATTTACTCATAGACCCAATTAAAATTACTTATTAAAATTACATAAATTACAAAAAAAACATGATATTAACTAAAAACACTAAAATTCAAAATCCAAGAAAATGACATCCCATGAAAGTATCCAGACGGCGCGATCGCAGTACACCCACTCACACATGGAAGGCCCTACGTGCCGTCGTCTTGGCAACGAGACGCATGCGTGGCGCCGCCTACCTCCTACCCCTCCGCCCTCCACCCCTCGCACTCAGTGCCAAGAGTACGACGAGCAAATCTATTCTATATGATTGGTCATTGAGAGGCAGGCTATAGGACATCGCAGGTTTTTTCCTAACGGCCATACGACACAACGCTGAATGCCGGTCAGCCATCATTAAATGATTATGAATTAATTATGCCCTTAATTGGTTGTTAATTGATTAACATTCTTGCGCGTAATATGTTACAACGATTAAAGTGTTTTGGGCAATATATAAAACTTTTGAAATATTTGTTATAAGAATAGTCCATATTTATTGACATGGGACGTAAAATTTCATTATTTTTCTACTTTCTACTGGTCATTACAATAATTCATATTAATTATACCCAAGGTTATGGTAGTTTAACAAAACGCTTTACCGAAAAAATAAAACATTCCATAACGAGAACATTTACAAAACACTGCTAAGTACACAATAATGGACTGAACGACATATTATATCTATAACATAGTACCAGGAGAGCATAGCATGCGAGCCGTCCGAGTGGGAGCGAGAGGGAAGACACGCACACATGCAGAGAGGAAAATCTGCCGCACACAGCGACACGTGTAGATAGGATGTAGGTATTCGTTGACAACTGCAAGGGTATGATTCCATCCCTCCATTATATAGGGGTTCAGTGATTTTCCATTTACTTTCGATAATGGCTGTTATTAATTTTGTACGTTTATTTGTTAAGTTTTAACGCTGACGTTAAGGTTTAGTATTCACGGAAAACTCGATGTATAATAGTTTTAAAAATAACTTTATTGATATAGTATGCAATACATGTGTATAATGTTAAAATCTCACTAATTTATTAACACTAAAACTATTATTAAAATTACTATTATTAACTTTATTTTTAATAATAAATAAGTAGTAATTAAATTTATGTAAGTAAATTTTTATACAAAAACTTATGTCTTAAATAAAGAACATTTTTACTAACATACGACAAAATCTGCAAGAAATGTACAACACGATAAATAACTAAACTAAATAAGTAAATAAAAATACAAATATTTCAAATAGTTATTTTTCTGTAAAACAGATAATGTATGCAAGCTAACGTTAACATAGCATTGTCTAAGTTTAAAGGTGAGTTCAGTGCCCTCGCTGGAAGGAAACTGTAACATTCTTAGTTTTTACCAAATATATACTAAAAATCGCTTATAACTGATAGCATTATGCAAAATAACATCATAAAACCTAAAGACTCACTCTATGTAAAGTAACCACCAAACAAAGTTTTATTGAAATATCTACGCGTTTCGTTTACGTGAAGCGAGTAAAAACGATCTCGTAACTTTTCCACAGTAAGCAATTTCAATACACGCAGCGCCATCTATCGTGGAGTAGCAGAACTAATACGCGCGTGGTTTGAGTCTAAGTAGATATAAAAATTGTTACAAATTATAATTTAATAATTTTAATGTTTATTAACTGTTTTATAAATACGAGAATAATGTAAAAGCTTCATAACTGGCCGGAGAAAATGAATTCAAATGACCTTGCCTCATTAATGCATTACATAAATTATACATGAGGGACATTATTATTGTTTGAAGTATGTTTTTACGTCGCTCGCGGCTGTATAACGATCTCTGACCTGGCGTTTACTTTTATAAAAATAATTCAATCGAATAAAAAAATGAACATACGGACTTCTATTAGTACGATTTCATTATTGAGCGTCTTAAAAATAATACATAATATTATGTTTAAAGTTTTAAATCAATGAATTACGTAAGCATATCTATTTTTTAAACTTTGTATCTCAAAATCAAATACTTACATAAATTATTTAAGTAGGATACACACTATTGAATCGTCAGATTTACAGTCTGCTGTGTCCGTTATGTTAAAATACAATAAATGTTTAAAACCATTCGACTGGACTACGTGCAGTGTCCACAACGTGATCTATGATTGAATTTTAGAAATTTAAAAATGAAACGTTGATTTTGTAACGTTATAATTTTAAATTTTTAATAATTTGAGGCTACAAAAAGATGTGTCATAAAATGATTTCTCCAGTTGTGTTCAAGTTAGATAAAGTACCTACTGCTGCATACTTCCTAAGCTGCTGATGGCTGGTCTTTATCGAGCTTTATGTTTGTCTCAAAGTAGCAAAGTAGAGTTGAGTTTGAAACACTTAAATACTGAACAAAAACTATACACTATGGTCCACATAAACAAAAGCACTAAATTTACATCTTATATACACCCCTGAATTTATAAATCTTAAAATTATACTTATGTTTACTTACAAAAAGAACCAACACCGAGTATCGAATAGGTACGTATTAAATAATTAAAGTAAAATTTTTAAAAAGGCAGATTTAAATTAATTAAACCATTCTATTTTATTCCGAATACATAGAGTATTTACTCAAAAGCTAGCAACATAAGGCAGTGAGTCACTTCCTTAGACATTACCCATTTGCCTAACCATAAACCTTAAAATTAATACAAAACGAGCAGTACAAAAATAATGGATATTTCCAATACTACATACTTATATTTTATAGAATACAATAAAACAAAACAGATTTATTTGAAATAATGACTCTTATGGTTGATTTTATTCAAAGAAATTTAATTTTTTTGTGACACCATCCATTCCCTGTCGAAACTATATTAGGAGTTCAATAGGAGTCAGGTTTAAGAATCTTGATCCTGAAAATTTTCCCAATCTTCGAATGAATATCCCGACGGTAAAATTTTACGGTGTTGTGTGATAGTATCTTTTACAAAAATGTGTGACCCTATATGGCACTTCAGATTTGTAATTCGTTTTCAAGTATTATAGTGACAAAAACAATCGCATATTTATTACATGACATCATTTACGTAAAAGAATATGCAAATTTTTAGTATTTTGTACCTTATATATAACTCAAAATTGCATTTACACTGAAGGAGACACATTATTTGACGACAACTTTAAATATCTATACCAATGTTATAAATCTGAAGAGTTTGTTTATTTGGTTGAACGCGCTACACTCTGGAACAACTAATCAGACTGAAAAAATTATTTCTTTATTTGATTATTGATGATTTGCACATTATATTATAATTATATAACACCACGACATGATACTGATACTGATAGAGTGGAGCAATAAGAGAGTGTTGGCGGGCGATATGATGCGCTTAGTTGGTGGAACAGGGTGGTCTCATCCGACGAGAGCGAATCCGCGGGAAAAGCTAGTAAAATGAAGTCATAATTTACAATTTAAGAAAATAATAATGTAAATATATCGTAAATTACTTTAAAAGCTTATGCTACCAAACAACATTAGTTATCGTGGAACCCTCGCAAATGTATATAAGTGACACTCACACAGACATGCAGTTAAAAGTAACACAATTTCCATGTCAAAACACATTTCCTATGTAGTCGTACGGGAACAGTTACGTGCATTGTCCCCCGGGCTGCGGCCGCGCACCCGACGCGCCGACGCGCCGACGCGCCGCACCGACCGTGAAATGAACAAAATACCCAGCTGCGTTATATGCATATTTAGGTCCTTCGTTAAGTAAGGGTAAATATATACCTACATACGTTCAATGGCTTGATAGTTGTTATACAATGTTCTTCTTCTTCTGTGTCTGCTTATTCCTCTTATGTGGATTTGACGGGTTACTAGTTTTTACACATAGCGATTGTCATCTGCCCTGCACAATCCTAATGTTCAACCAACTCATTGGATAAGAGCAAATTACCTATCAAGAGTTAACGATTATTATCAGCACAACTTTAACACAGCTTAAATTACTCTTTGGGGAGAGCCGCAAGGACACACGCCTAGATCGAAACAGATGTTAGTAAGATGAATACAATCATCTAATCATCAAACAATCGAACCCGCGACCGATGAGGCTAAAGGCAGCCTCTCCGTCAACACACCACAACGATCGTCTTGGTTCAATTTAGTTTTTCTTAATCTTGTAATACAATGATGTCAAACAAGCACACAACGGGCCTAAGACGCCAAAGGTGATATCACCTCTTTTTTTTTGTGTATTGCTGATGGCCCTACTGGTCTCGGCAGCGTCACCGGGTTGGGCAGCCGAGTACTGAGACCCAGCCGTTAAAAAGCGACAGTCCTCGCGGAGGCTCAAATTTGATTCTGTCCTTACCGTGCCTCCTGCGAGGTATATCATAATATGTAGTATCCAACTAATATTATGAATGTGAAAGTTTGTACTATTCGCATAAGCGGCTGAGCGGATTTGGATGAAATTTACCAAACATATATTTCATTAACTAGATTAACACATAGAACGTTTTTATCCCGGAAATATGTCCTGTAGGTTTATCAAAAAAATATGCTGCAGTACATATTTAATAGAAATATTTACTTGCAAATAATTCATTTATCTCTGGAGCCAATTTTTGGTCACCGGGGGCGAAGTCGCGGGCAGATGCTAGTAGAAAAATGATTATTTTTATGTCGAACCCAATAGTGCATCTGTTATCAGTGAATGTATATCAATTATACATTCTCTAATCTATCAAATAAGATTGATATTTATGTATACCTAATTTTGAATTGCTTCTCACGTTATATATGTTAAAACGGTTTGAAGTCACTCAATGAATTAATTGCTTACCAACAAAAAATTATCAATTTTAAAATGATCTTGATATATGTGCAAGAAGTGCGAGAATGCTTGACGCAATTATTTTTTATCAAAATTACAGTAAAGAGTAAATTATAAAATTTTTAACAGAAAAAAAATATTTTAATTGGTATTGAAGCGTTTATAATGTATGAAATATGAAGTTTTATTTAATCATTACCATAAAAGACCCTATTTTTGAAAAAAATAAGAAAAAGCCAACTATTATTGGTAGTAAAACCAGAATTATTTAAATATTTGTAGCATATTTGCGTCGACTCGCATCTTAGTTGGCAGGACAAGTCCTATTATAAGGTGTTGCATCTGTCTACGTGTGAGGAATCCGAAAAAACACACACCTAATTATTTTTAGTTCATCACTAATGCGTCATAAAGTAATTATTATGTAAATAATTATTAAATTATTCCCAGAGTGAAAGCTTGTGAATCAGTTCAACAGTTTAGTTAGAGATTTTTTTTACGTTGCAAGTTGGCAAACAAGCATACGGCCCACCTGATGGTAAGTGGCTGCCGCAGCCTATGAGCGCTTGCAGCACCATTAGTAGGTGCCACTCGCGCGTTGCCAACCTCGAGATATTAGTTCTTAAATAGTAATTTCACTAGCGTACAATGCCCTTCAAACCGGAACACAGTAGTGCCTAAGCACTACTATTTGGCGGCAGAATATTGGACACTGCGGTGGTACCTACCTAGCCGGCCTCTTGCAACAAAAGACCTACCACCAGTGAAACTTTGTACATAGATTAACAAATGAGATACTTTTGCCCCGGTAACATAATACTTTTGCCCTTTATTTAGTTCCTGTACGTACACCGAACGTACTTCCAGACGTCTATTATTCGGGCAGATGCTAGTAGATTAATTCTGAGTAAGAAACAATAAAAAATGTAATATGTTAAATTGTCTGTTTTTAATGTTATGTTTGAACATGATAAACAAACTTTAACGTACTTATCACGTTGACATATTCTTCTATTAATAAATGAAAGTTTGCAAGGCTCGCAGACGACATCGCAGCGAAAAGCTAGCTATAAATATGATATAAAGTAAGTATCTCATTTATTGGTACAATGAAGATAGGCGTGTATACGGTGCGCCGGCGCGGCGATTTGTCGGTAACGCGATGCGTGAAATGAAGGTTTCACAGACAGACGCCCGCACAATGCACTTTTGACATACGTACGTAATCTATCAGTAATAAAGGAACATCATTTTAAATAGTCTGTCTCGATATAACAAATACTGGACCTAGAACAACAACAACCTAAATCATATTAAATTTTTTATAGTATATGTAACTAATTAATAAGGTCTGAAGCTAAAATGAAACTATATAATGGAGTCTAAGTGAAACGTGACTGTTCTTTGAAAATTTATTGATTTTTATTTCAGAAACACACTCTTATTGAGTCAGAAATTTGTCAACGAGTAATGGTTTTTTTTTAATGTGAAATAAGCATACGGTCTGCATGATAGTAAGTGGTCACCGCAATCTATGAATGCATCCGATACTTGGAGTATCTTATGCGCGTTGCCAAGCCAAGAGATAGAAGGGTAGGGATGAGAAGGGAAAAAAGGAAAGGAAGGAGGTCGTTGTCGCTAGCAGCAGAGGCCTGGTTGGCCTGATGAGTCCATACTTTTGAATCAATACACTATAATTATTATTTTTCCACGTTCAGCCATTAGGAATTTAATTTCCAAAAGTTCCTACAAAAATCCAAAATTACTCAATTCCATTATCCAATTTTCGTTTAACAATACAAATAAGAAAAATAAGTGTAAAACTAAGTAACCCCTAGTACAGTGAACTTTATTCCGATTGTCATTAGTCGAAAGGCATTATGGGGTAAAATATGAAGCAATTATGGAGGCCGGTAACTAGTTTACTGGAAGCGTGGTATTTTAAGCCTTATTGTCACAAAATAGGTGCTGTTTTGAAGTATAATAATTATATGTTGCTTTGTTTTTTCGATGAGTGTAACAAATGTCTCATTAGATGGGGTGGAGGTACATAAAAACTAAAGTAAATGCTAGCGCTTATGTAATTTGTGTGTGTAAAACTGATCACATATCGTTGTTGCCTTAAAATAATGAAGTATGATTTACTGACTTCAAAATAAATAGCAGTTTCTCCTAGAAGATGAAGGACCCCTAGGGCCTGTATTATGTGGAGGTGAAATCCCACCCGCCTGCTCGGAGGATCCTCACTTTGTATTGACGGGACACCACTAGTCGTTCCTTCATCTAGTCGTTCCTTCATTTAGTCGTTTCTTTTTCTCTTCCTCCTTTTTCCCCTCCGCTCAAGTGGCTCTTGGTGTGGTTGGCAACGATAACTCCTGACCATCAGACGAATCGTACACTTGTTTACCCGATAATGACTATTCGTAGTAAAAAATACAACTTTATACACAAACATTTCCTGAAATAAAACAAAGTAAACAACAGAAACCCTAATACCAGTAAACACGAAACCGATTCAACGCCGAAATATTCACAAAATGATAGGTTATACAGGTATAGGCAAATCCGGGTGTTTCGTGAATACAATTAAGCGATCCCCGCAATCCGTCGAATTATAAATTCCATGGGAAAAGCGACAGGTGTCGTGGTAATCGCATGAATTGGAATCATACCGCCGGCCATTGTGCACACCGACCGAGCCGCGCTTATTAAATATCGACTAGTCGAATATACGGCAGTCAAATATAAATAAATATATATACATGGGTCCATGTTGTCATTACTTTATTTTCTTATCTATTTTTATTTTTAGTTGGATTTTTAAATTATTGAATTGTCATCGGTCCGTGATGTACTTATGCAAAATTATCCGAATCCGAATTTTTAAAGGAGGCCAAAATCATGTTCAAAGTTTCCATTACATACATCTGAAGCTAATAAAAGCGTGTTAAAAATAATAGTTGAAGCTTGACATCATTAATCGGCAAAATAAAAAACCTAATAAAACCTTTTTTTTTTTAACTAAAATAAATTTTTCTTATTTCTCGAAATCTGTGACCTGTTTATTGCTTATAATACCCTAACTACTAATACGAAGGTATTAGAAGGATTTGATTTAAATAGTGATTGAGACTAGCTTTATATAAAAACAAAACTTTATTCTTAAGTTAACCTAACCCTCAGGTTTCAGACGGTCTTGTTGAGTTTATAGAATGACTTTTGTGCTTTATGTATGACGTAATACTAGCGATAGCTCCAGAACATAACATAGTGATGGAAAGCTTACTTCTAATTTCTAAACGGTTTCCATTCCAAAAAAAACTACTGTCTTCTTAAATATACTATTACTTTTGTATCTTCTAATCATCGTATATCGCTTTGTAAACGTGTGAACAACACATACATAAGTATATATATGTACGTTTACAAGTGTGCTCTGTGTTGTGTAGGTACGTAATTCCAGGGCATTAGCGCAGCGCAACGTACAATAACTTCCTGCAGATAAATCGCGTTTGCTTTTATTGTTTAACTTATGCTAACAGTTTTTACAAAAGCTTTATATAAATTATCCATCATATTTAAATGAATTCCAATCAAATATCCTCATACATAATTCCTTCCTTTTGTACGTGTTCCTATTGCATGTCGTTAAGGAAACCGCACCTTTCAAAAACAAGAAAATATGACAGAGAAAGAGAAAGATATTAAGATATAGTGTTTATAATATAGGACTATTATTCTTATATATGTAATTCGTCTTCCTAACATTAATCCCGTTGTTGACCCAGGGTCGGCCTATTACTCTTGTCTGGATTTGACAGGTGACTAGTTTTTACACAGAGCGATTGCCATCTGACCTCCGTAACCCTAAGGGTAAACCAGTAACAGTTTTCCGGAAACTCATTCTCGACCTCTTGGTGTTGTGGATGTTCATGGGCGGTTGCCACTTACCATCAGGTGGAGCTATCTGCTCGTTTGCCCCTATATAATATAAAAAGTAACTCATTAGATAAGAGCAAATTACCTATCCAGAATGGAATATTATTTTTAGATGCTATGACAACAACCAGGACCGACAGCTAAATGTGCTAAGTGTGTAAAACACCTGGATCGGAACAAATATTTATAACATCAATAGAAATATGCCCTGTGTCGGAATTGAACAAGCGACCGTTGAGGCTAAAGGCATGTCACAACCAGACAACCCACAACTGTGGTCCAAATTTGGAAATTATGTATCCTTATGATGGACGCAAATAAGCAATACCATGTCAACCCACACGAATGTCATTTCGAGAAAAACGTGTTTGAAAATTTTGAACAACTTTATATGATTTTTTTATATATTTATTTTTTTAAATTGGTCAAGTTTTTGGCAATTTCAGATTTATGTAAGTCATGTTACTTATTTTCACAAAAATAAGTATACAAACTGCATATTTCGTATATAATATAACCCAAAACGTTTAAAAATACATAAATTACATGATTGAAAAAATGGGTTTTTTAGAAGTTTTAAAGCTTAAAAACCTACAAATATTAAAGAAAAATGTTCTTCCGCCATTTACCAAAACTTCTGCATATATAACTCAGTTTTTTCAATTTTGTGGGTTGACATTGTAATGCTTATTTGCGTCCATATATTGTACAAAAACCTCAAATCGAGGTAGTCTTTGTGTTATGATGGCGGCGGCTGTAATTGAGGAGTATTTTCGCAGAGCGAAATGAAATAACAACGGACTGATAACTCCTATCTGCAGCCATTGTTTTTAGTTTGGACAGCGTGTATTATAAAATATATCCGTGGTTTTAACACACGCCACGCTTGCCTCCACGTGGGGTTTTGTCAAATTATGATTTTAATATCCATCGGATTAAATAGACCTGGATATTCTGAAAGGAACAGATTTGTCCCACAAAAAGATAAGTAAATTGGATTTCCAGGCAAAAAAATAAAGTGCAATCATGTATTATTTTTTCTTATATATACTTAAAATTTATAATATTATGTTATTCAATTAAAAAACATAAAAGTAGACAAAATTTTGACCTCACAGCACAAAAACAAACAGCTTCGCAAAGGTCCTTTAACGTAGATACTATCATTTCTAGTCGTCACTGTTCCCTGACAATGAAAACTGTAATATCAAAATGTGTAAAATCAAAAATAAACGAAAAACCAATTCATGCTTCACTGTGACTAAACGCAGATTAACGATCTACATCTATACCTATTTGTAATCAAAAACTAATCTAAATCATCGCCTCTGAGAGAAAACTCGTGTTTACTTTTGCATTGGTATCGCATAATAAATGTTCAAATAATTGTTACCAACAATAAAAAGAAGTTGATCTAGGATGTAACACTTACAATCGTCGATCATTTAATAACTAAAAATTATTATTAATTGCGTATTTATTCATGTGTAGATTTAACAACAGTTTTTCAGTCGCATACGTAGCCGCGTCTACCTCATACTTGACGTAAATTTAGAGTTGTACTTTTGTCGATGAATATTATCTCATAAATCATTATTACATCGAATCATTAATAGCCAGTAATACACAAAAATAAAAATAATAATAAGTTTCCAACAGGACGATGTAACATAACGCGTAAAAATTTTAGAGCACTCATATGACATCTGGTGATTTTGTGCTAGGATATCATCTTTACATAAGCTTAACCAAAATTTATGCATAGTTATAATAAAATATTCTAACAAAGACAGATATTAAAGCGGGGACAGCAATCGGAAAAATGCCAGCAAAAAGCGTGAACACCACAAAAAGTAGCATTTATTTACTATTTAAGGTTGTAAGTTATGCATACTTAAATGACTGCAAACTAATTGTTATAAAAATAATTTAAATAAAATATCATTGATTTAATATCTTTATATCGATAAGTACATATAATAATATTAGGACAACATTGTCACAATCAATTTTTCGTTCCGTCGCGTTTAGATGTAGTAAACACCTTTGACGTGTTTACGATAGAAATTTATGAGAGGAAATCGCAACACAGTACATTCATTTACAAAACTAGGCACGCGAAACTACTCCTTAAATCTCTCAATTATAAGTACGAAAATGCCTTGTATAATTAAATGAATTAATACATTATAGCGCTGGTGTATAGAGGTAAATGGAGGTGAAACAACACGTCACGCTTACATGCGTGAAAAAACACGAGTGCTAAAGAAATATTCCCTTACAGTTATGATGATGATCTGGCCTTTACTTTCTTATTTTAATGGCAGTAAAAAACACAGCACCTATATACTATATTCATAATACATTCCATTTAACCAGCTTAAAATGTACTACAAATTTGACTCCATCTAAACAACCAGTAAGCCTGAAATAATATAAAAACTTATACTTTTTTGTTTTGTATTGGCTCTACTGGCCTTGACAGCGTCACTGGACGGGGGTGGCCGAGTACTGAAACCCAACTGAGAAGAAGGGACAGCCTTCGCGGCGGCTAAAAGTTGATTTCGTTCATAGGTTGCCTCCTGTTGAAAAATTGTCATCTTAAATTAGAAAATAAACGCTATTCTCATAAACAGGACTAAAACCTGGAAATAGAACTTTCTTCTCAAAAATTTATTTAATTCCTAAAATACATAGGCCAACCGTATTTAACCAGTCTGGCTCTCCTATTTAGGGTAGCAAAAAAGTGCTCAATTAACACATAAAATATTTAAAACTGAAGTAAATAATAAGTTAGTGTCACGATATATCATTAACCAATCCGACGTACTTCTTTCCATATAATGCAAAAGAAAATAGGTCTTAACTTTAACAAATATAGTTATAATAGATAGGTAAGTTATAAATTGTTTATTTATGGATTCTAGATATAGATCCTAACACAGAATGTAAGTACCGGAGTTCTAAACCCAACCTTTGTGCCTTTTTTCCTCCTGATCATTTGTTGCTTCTGCTATCCCTGGCTGAGATAAGGAAATGGCTCTATTTGTCGATGAAAATGAACTTCTTATCATAAGGCAGGCTTTATACATACCATATAAAAATGTGTGCTTAGGTAACAACTTATATACGCATTTAAGGAGTTATACTTCTGCTGTAACAAAAACAGCTGTTTTTGTTCCGCCATATTGTTTCTATCGACTAACTTCGTAAATAGTGTCACTGTGCGTGTCATTTAACGCGGCCATCTTAAAATTCACTTTTATACATAGACTTTTTATATATGGACAGAGCCTTCCTAACCTGGCTGGTGCTCCATCGTTAATGAAATGTAGTTAGTTACAAGCTTGCAATATAATCGAATAAAGTTAGCGTGTGACTAACTTCGTTTCGTTGCGTTAATGTTGAATTTAAAAAGGAGCACCAGCGAATCTTTGGACATTTATTCTGTGCGGAAGAGCTGGTCTTTAGTTTGTAGTAAGTCAAAGCTCTCATAACTTTTTTAACGTGCATAAAAAAGAATAGCTTGAAAAATATAACACTTATTGCTTCTATAATAAATTTCACTTATGAGAGCTATTATAAATCAAAGCATAGACCAACGCATATTGTTTTTATATGTATCATTGTTCAATTTCCTCTATTACGCTGAGGTGATTTATGAACGATTAATTCGCTATGTATCTTTGTTGCACCTTTATATGATAATCTGACATTTATTGCTGTTCCTTATATGTGTGTGTGGGCTTGAGCTTCGACTTGTATGTCTGTTATATTGAGGTCACTAAAACAAATTGGATGGAGTCATAAATATTTGAAAGAAATGGAAGAGTTGAATATATGATCTTTATTCGTGACCGTTGGCAAACAAGCATACTGTCATCCTGACAGTAAGCAGCCACCGCAACCTGTGAACACTTAAGCATCACAAGCGTGTTGCCAACCCGAAAGATAGGAGGGGAGGAATAAGAACGGAACGGATAAGACTTTAAGTGCACAACGTTTTTAATACAAAACTTTGAGCCCTCAATTCAAACTTCAGGGGTAGAATTTCAGAATAAGTTAAAACACGTGTTTCGTTACCTTTAATTTTTCTGCTTCTAGATTCCAAAATGACAGATATCCCTACAAACATTAAGCCCCTTGTCACCTCCATAATCGAATTTCCAAAATTCTTAATCAATGTTCGTTTACGTTTTAAAACCAATACCTGTAAAAGAATTCAGCTTTCTAGGTCTAAAGGTTTAGTCTGGGCATTGATATGTCAGTCAGGTCTTCTCTTTTTATATAGATTATTTTGGAAGAAGTTGAGAATCAAATCAAGTAAAAGAATTCTTAATAAATAAAAATTACCTAAATGTGTTTATTATTACTAAATCGGCTTTACGACGTATTAATGACAAGGACTCGTGTTTACGTAAAAGTTGTTCACTACAATGTAACTTCTCGTTAGCCATGATTTCCTAGTTCGCTTGACATACCTACGCGTTATATTCTATCTAGATTATGTGTCTCTCTCTAATCTTTTGAAACAATTAATCAGTTAAACCAATTAATTATTTTTGTTTTTAAAATTTAAAAATAAAGAAATTTATTTAATTATAATAATAAAGACATTTATTCATCAAGCAAGCATAATTTGAAAGTGTTACATTGATTCGAATTAACATTAACCATTAAGTACTGCTTGTGAAAAGGCCACCAACTTAGCTTACAGCTGGTTTTCAGTCGACAAGTAGTAAGTTTATTATGCTTGTGAAGGCTGCTTCCTCATATGATTTCCAGTATTTTTCCATGGAATATTTAGTATTTTGACAGGTTACAACTAGTTTTTGCACACACTGATTGCCATATGATCTCCACAACCCTGCTCCGATGTGTGGTGCGATGAGCGGGAATCGAAACCACGACCGTTGAGGGTAAAGGCAGACTAACTATCGACACGCCACAATAATCGTCTAAAGACTCTAAAATACTTTTAATTAAATATTTTATATACGATCTAACATTCATTCAATACTTGATTAAAGGGATAACTTTCTCGATAACTTATACTACTCCAAAGCCACGTGATCCATTGCAGTTTTATAATAGAATTGACATTAGTTTCCCTAACACAACACTATATAGTTATCAAAAATCAATAAATCAACGGAGCGAAAACATCAGTAACTTGTATGCATTAACAGAATTACACTCTGTCAGATAATTACATGGCAAATATTATCGGAAACTAAACCGTATAGTAATAAAACAAAGCGTCGCCGCTGTAACCGACATGCATATATGCAAATATATGTTAAAATATGTATCTCCAGATCGGGGCCCACTTCCTTCCGCTAATTATGCGTACGCGCCGAGTGACGTCAAAACGACCCCCCTTTTTATAACTTCGATTATGAGGGTCAATTTGACCTCACGTTACATATCTTATACGTATTTAAAATTATAACTTTTAATATATTTGGCAGTTAAGGAATCATTTATTCTGATTTTTTTATTCTCAAGAAATTCTAATGGTTTTCTTTTAATGGTAAATAAATTTGAAGAATTGTAGAATAATTTTTAAAAAAAAAAGTATTTTATTAATTATAACAGACATCTTAATGCAAGCATGATTGTTCCGGCGTTAATTTTTTCATAACACTTACTAATTTGGTCTCATATTAAATGTCAGTGGTAGGTTGCGTTTAGTTTCTAAAGAGCGGTTGTCAGTCGAGCCTAGACCATAAATTGCACGTAACAGATAGACCGGACACATCGCTAAATGGCGAGGCTGCGCGTGAATCTAGCACTTACACAATTAGTGGTTAATCTTTAACGCTGTTAACTATAAAGTCCGATAAACTGTAGTAATTGGAAGTATTTGGTTAAGGAAGGCGTAAAAACTTCTTTGTCCTCCACATTACAACAATCACTATTTATATATATCAATATTACATAAATAAATGTATGTCGAAATTTTATCACAAGTATATTTATTGAAAGGAAATAATATATTATGTTACGAAAGATTACAAACTAGTATAGGGCTAGCTTGATGGGCAGCAATAGCCACAACATATTACGAGCACTAGCAATACTACATCACCGAGCGCTCTTCCAGAAGAAAAGAAGTACAAGAGAAGAGGAAGTGATAATGATGAGGATGAGTTTGTTGTGTTTGTGTTTGTTGATTTGTGAGTTTGACGCGTTTATTTTCCGGAATAAAAGTATCCTAATTAATTTAGGTAATAAGCGATCCAAATTGTTCTAACCGTTTTAGGGACACAGACAAACTGATGAACATTCATATGAATTTTATTGTTTTCATGGACGTCCATAATAACATTTTTTCTCGAATTTCTTCCATATACAAACACCCATAAGTTTATATATAGATGAAGTCGCTAATGGGCTGAATTTTTTTTAAATATAAGTAGTTTAAAATATTTATAAAATGTTATTGAAATCGACAAAAACATAGTCTTAAATAGTCCACATGAACGAGGCTTATCTTACGAGATCTAAGTTTTTAACAAAACAATTAAATTATCGTAAACGTCTAAACAAAATATAAATAATAGTTCAATAAAACACAATAACCATTTAACCAAAATTATTCATGGAATTCCGTCAAGAAGCTTCATAAATAAAATAATTTGAAAACATAATAACTGTACAAGCGTATGTATTACAAGACCCTATAATCCTTCACGAGAAATCATCCCCAAGTGTTCGTTGTTTAAGGGTAGTTTTTCTATGTACTATTAAGTGAGTATAGTCGCGTGTTGACGTGGTAACGACCACGTCATGGTAAATAAGTAAACACCGTAGAGCTGTTAACAATTAAGACGTTGTTGCCCACTATAATACTCGCGTGACAAATTAAACCAATTTTAATAGCGAATGTATGGATTATTTCAGTATTATTACACTTGGTTAACGTAAGTCACTGGTGGCTGGTCTTTTATTGGAAGAGGCCGGCTAGGTAGGTATCACCGCAGTGTCAAATATTTCATCGCAAAGCCTTAGAGTCCTTGGCCTTACCTTGTTTCGGTTGAAAACGCAATGCAGGCTAGTGAAATTACTGGACCGTTCCGTTAGCACTCTTTGGGTACAGACCCCTAAATCGCCTTCCTATATTTTACATGCTTGCAAAAATATAGCCCCCATACCTCCCTTATCTAAGCTGAGCATGTATACACAGTGATGTCTATGTTACAAGTGAAGCAATGGTAAAGCTACGGTGTTCACTTGCTGTAGGATTGCTTGCCATCATAGTGTCGAAAAAATCTGAATATATATTTTTTTATTGTTTCTCGTACTTAGCGGTGCAGAAAATAATCGTGAGGGAATCTACATGTCTTCAAAGAATTTTAATGCTTCTTCTTAACAGGAGAGATGCCCTTAACCCAGTAGCGGGATTTTAGAGGGACTAAACGGGCAGAAAGCCCTCTGCGTTGCCGACCTTTAATATGTAACTCCTCGAAACACGGATAACGGGTAGCAACTTTACTTACTTTAATCTTTTCCGAAAGTACGGAAGAAGCTAAACAGGTGGGCACATTTTAAGGCCGCATATATGCACCAACAGTTACTCTGCTAAAAGCAGTTGCATATACTATTATACCTATTTACTATATTATAAAAAATATAGAAACAAACAATAAATTTCCAACCCATTAACCTAGAAAGACAAAGTACAAAAACGAATAGTACGTA
The DNA here is from genome assembly GCA_023373885.1 of Hestina assimilis. NCBI lineage: Eukaryota > Metazoa > Arthropoda > Insecta > Lepidoptera > Nymphalidae > Hestina > Hestina assimilis. The sequence continues at coordinate 16,304,351 of CM041745.1, forward strand.
TGTAGTAATTACAGAGCCTTATATAATTTCTAGTCAGTCAACGTGTATCGTATATAAGTTCGTAGGCTGTATTTACGGAACTAGTATTACCTGTAATGGCTGCTAATAACCGATGTCACACCGGCACGCCTTTGTAATGTTCACTTTGTTCCTTTTAATACTAATTAACTTCACGATGTATACATCCTGCCTGAATGTGTTGTAACTATTTGAAGATTATATTCTTTGTTTCTTTTTTATTTGAAAAGTAGAGTAGATGACTCTACTCCACCTGATGGTAAGTGGAAGTAAAGTCCAAACGCGAAGGCGGCTAACTCAGTTGCGGAATGCAATCGCGCTGACCACCCTCACCCTGCCTACCCGCAAGATGCCTCTTCACGCCTCGTTTGTAGGAGCCCAGATTATAGGACGGAGGGAACACGTGAGCGGGCAATGAGTTCCACTTTTTAGAAGTACGACAAAGAAAAGAATTACCAAACTTCTTTGTTCGCGAAGGAATTATTAAGGTGATGCCACAGTTAGTCAGTGACACCGGAGACCGGCACGCGCAGTTCTTGCATGGAAAAGGGTAGATACATACATTCGATAGAAGGCGCTGAGGGAGGCAATCTCCTGACGCAGTTGAAGAGGTTTGAGGGTGTTGGAGACCTCTTCGTCGCAAATGTTGCGAATCGCTCGTCTCTGCAACCTATCTACGGCTTCGAGCAAGTACTTAGCGGAGCCATCCCAAAGATGCGAGCAATATTCGACGCAAGACCGTACCTGAGTTTTGTACAACAGGCAAAGTTACTGTGGCGTGAAAAAACGCCGCATCTTAATATTATGATAAGAGTAGCACTTAAAATCTGCGTTATTAATCTTTGTAATATTTTTTCTGTCACAGGGCAAGAGGCTCATCTGATGTTAAGAAGCAGCAGCAGTCCTTTCACGAGTTTTTTGACAACGTATTGTGGTAGCTAATCAGGCGGGCCTTTTAAGCTCTACCACCATGTTTACTCACGATGTTCTCCATCACCGTTAAGCTCGAGATATATTTGAAACACAAATGAAGCACTTGAAAACTCAGAGGTGCCCGGACCTTTGGTTAAAGTCTACGTTTTCGATTCATTGGGTCATCTCAACTTATGTTTGCTATCTATGTATTATATATTTGTAATCATAAAGACTTTTGTTACAATCTTGTTCTTATCGTTATCTATGGCTTGACTTGTTAAAAAAATAATAGTTTAACAACCATATTATGTAAGTACCTAATTGTATCTCAGCCCGTGAAATATTAAATAGTATCGTTTATTTTCTCCACCTGTCATCATCAACAGAAATTATACATCACTAAATGTTGGTTTGTCCGGAGAAGATGGACCAGTTATTTTTGAAAAATATCGAAATCGCATAACGTGTGCCAACAAAACTTGAAAATATATCTTGTCAATTAAAAAACAATTTTCGAAATCGGTTCACAATTGACGGAGACATCAGAAAATATACAAAAAACATACAGTCGAATATATAACTTCCTCTTTTTTTGAAGTCATTATTCTTCGTCTTATTGATAGTAAAAAACATTAACTCATGGTAAACGATTCGTCATGGTCACTATACATTTTTGCATAATTAACAATATTTTTTTTTAAAATTATTAATTTACAAGTACCTATGTATCCAATGCTTACTCTGCCAACACTGTCTTTTGACGTATAGTAGCTGATGCAAAGTAATCTAAGGTCGAAACATGGAAGATTAATACAATTAAGTAATTCAATTATTGTATACAGGGTTCGGTTGGTATGATACCAGGAAAATACTAAAAGGAAAAAAGTTTACGTCATTTAATAAGAAATATTTTCACAATCCATTACAAAACTAAAAACATTACAGAAGAATTTAAAATAATAACACAAAAGATTCGCATGACGATTCAAGGCGGATAATAAAATATAAATTCCTGTTTGTAGTTATTTCCCACGAAGAAAAATTTGAGCCAAGTCGCCGGCATATGGTCGTATCGTTGCTCATACATATTTATAAAGGCGACCCTTTTGTAACGAACAAACGGACGAACGTTAAACGATACACTATCTATATAGATTGCGAACCTGTCACAAATACACCGATTCTTTTAAATAATTCTTGGTAATATTGACTCAAAAGGGTGCAATTTCACTTTTTGCTACAATTATAGTTATTCTTCTTTGTCTTATCCAGTGTTTAGTGGCCAAACTAGTGTCAGAATATTTCAGGTCACCCGTATAGGCTTCTGATTTGACTGTTCGATTATTATGAAATTGATAACATCCGGGACCGACTCTTTATGGGCCCTCACAAGCACGGACACGCTCAGTTGAAATACCGCTATGTGATCACCCATCTTGTGACTGACCACGCCTAAAGCGGTTTAACCCACCGATCGTTTACCGATCAATGAGTACACCCGGCTATGAGCGTCTCATGGTTATTACAGTGATTAAGTTAGGTTGAGGGTGACGATTTCAATGTAGTGATAGTGACACGTTCCTTATGATGGTTACTAATTCATATTTGAGCAGACACTTGTATTGACCACCTAGACATTTTTTTGATCTGTGTATTATCCTTATGCCTCTTCCCGTCATATTTTTTTATAACAAAGAGGGCAAAAGGTCAGGAGGCTCACCTGATGCTAAGCGATGACCACCGCACATGAACATCTACAACACCAGAGGGCTACAGGAGCGTTGGTGAGGCTTAAGATGGAACGGGTGATACGCCGCCTCAAAATGCGGCTGACGCGCTGTTACAGGAAGGCTTTAAATCTTACCACTAGCAAATTTGGGAGAGAATATTTACAAGAAAATTTTCAATCCCAATTATTTTATTTGATGGCCCAAATCAATCAATCTTTGTTAAATGTATTTTCCAAGACTTATTACTGATACTGATTCGCCTTTTAAGAGTTGCGACATGTTAACTTTCCACGTAAATGTAACTGTTATAGTTCTAAGAAATCTATTCAATGTAATTCGAAATTCAAAATATCGTCAGCAGCGCCGTCTATCGTTAACAATTTGTAAGTGCAATAATAGGTAAACGCGTTCATTATCAGAATCGTCAAAGGAATCTATACATATCGTAAAGATTACAGATAAAGTTAACGAGTTATAAAACGGAGCTAAACTGAATTCCATGATATCGTAAAAACACGCACCGATGACTCGGAATTCTTCAAATTATTTAAAGTTTCTATATATTTTTATTGTCTTGAACTAATTTGAACTCACATTCTTCATGTTTTGTTTTCATTTCTTTAATTTGGTAACCGTTGTGGAGCAGCGGTATCTAACGTAGCTTCACGCCATTCGTCGCAGGCTCCGTTCTCGCTTAAGACACAGTAAGTATATAGAGTATGTATTGACTATAGAGACATATTCCGGTATGGTAGGTTGTGCTTGAGTTTGTGTATGTTGAGTGTGTAAAATTTTGTTTTTTATTTACTTTCACACTTGTACTAAGTTAGGTAAGAAATTAAAAAAGCGTTTGTTTCGCTTGTTTGTAAGCTATTACTATACAGCCCAAGAACCAGTAATGTTATATGAGTCAGAGTTTGTTGTAATATTTGTTTGGAGTTTTTGAATTATGAGAGCCATTATTAAAAACGTTACGTAGCGAAGCATCATTTCCGGGCGAACTACTAGTATTATAAATGTGAAATTAACTTAAGTCTAAATCTGTCTGTAGCTTTTCTTGGCTATGCCAATGAACCGTCTGTTAAAACGCCTTTTTTGACAATTGGCAAACAAGCACAAAGTTCGCTGTGCGACACTTAAAGTATCACATGCACGTTGCCAGCCCAAGGCACAAAAGGAAGGGATGAGAAGGGAAAAAAAGAAGGGTATAGAGGGATTCACAGATTGGGTCTCCATTGCTCTCACACATCGCAGGAAACGTACCTACTGATACTGTAACTTCACACTTGATTTTCTGTGAGTGAGTAGAACTTCCCCGTTTAGCCGGTCCATTTGTGCTGGGAGAAGTATGAGTCTACTAGAAATAAAATTTAGACGGCGGGAATATCACAAACATAATTATGTACGTGTATAATTGCACTTTCTTTTCATACATAAGTCATACATCATCAGTCAAAGAGACATGAGTAGTGTCATTAAAAAAGTTTAATATAACCGTCTGTTTATTAAGATTTTCTCACTATCAATTATTCATGCGGCAGTGCTTGTTATGGAATAAATTTGTTTACTTAAGTGGACCGTGTGTGTATGTTTTGTCACACGATTATAATAGTGCAATGAGTCACAACGGTATCCGATACAATTATTGTAATTGTGTAAACATTTACTTTTTAAATGATTATTGTTTTAAATTTCAACCTTTACACTTTACCAGTCTACCTTTACGAATATATTAAAAGAAGCAGTTGTTTTTGCAGTGTAGTTTTGTTTTTAACATTAAAAATGTCTTTGATTTTTTTTTCAAGATAGTCATAAAACTTGTGATTAGTCAATTAGGGGATAGGGAATAGGAAAAATGCATTTTTATTACTTTTTCGAATCGGTTAAAAAAAAATTAATAATGTGAGCGTCAATAACCGAAATAACATTGCCAATTTTTGATCCAGTTTCGATTTATTTTACAATAGTTATTTTTTATTATAATTTTACTGAATTACTCGATATAGCATGGAACTATGTATAATTTACCTGTACAGTGGAAAGATACGATTTTAGTCGCTTTTGCATTGACAGAGTGGATTTACTGCCCAAGCCTTAATAAAAAAATACAAATTTTAAAAGTCATCAATACATTTTAAAACAACTCTTGACGTCTGTATTTATGTTGCACTAAATTATTCAATGTATAATTAACTACACTGTATGATACACTAAGCGCCATCTCTCGGCGAATAGCAACATTACGTTCACATTTTGTTAATATTTGTATTATATTTTGACCTAATACTACTGTATTTGTAAAACATTGTATTGAATTATTTATTTTTTTTAATATAATTGTTTTTAAATAAAATGTTTTTCATAATTATATTGTATATAATTACTTCTTCCTTATATTATACAATTTATCATAATAATATTATTTTATACCAATATTTACACCATTATGAATTAATATCCGTAGAGTTCTCGATATAACCATAACCTAGAACTTAAAGTTATTGGCAAAGATGACAGCAGACACCCAATCAGATGGTCCGACCATATACACTCCGTGCTGAACTCCAAATCCCACAATGCCCTCCACGTGGCCAAAGATAGAAATAAATGCTGATATAATATTATATAAGGCAAAACATTTCATCGGGGGAATCACGACCCTCTGTAACGAGGAATAAGACGTGAGGAGAAGGAATGGATTGTTGAACATTACATATTAAAGGCTTTTAATTTAATAATATGGGTACAATTATTAGTATATGCTTAATAATAGTGATATTATATCATAAAGTTAATACATAAAAAATTAAAAAGAAAAGTATGCAAGAGTTATTGCAGATAATACGCCGTAACGGATCTCGTCGTTTAGTGGGAACGAAAATAAAAATAAGATATCCTTGATCTAACCTCGCCTGTCCTCTGCCTGCGGGCGGAACACCTGACGCGAACTGAATTACATAATATCTATTCAATTATATAATGCTATATATTATACTTTGAGATAAAAATTAAATGATGAATTAAAAATAACAAATTACAGTTATTCATGGAATCTTACTTGCTGTTGAAACAAGTAGTGATTTCCTTACATTGAACAGCTCTTTCAAATAGACGCAGTGAGTCTATCCGAATACGAAAATATAATAATATTATAATAATATTATATTATAATGGTATAATGGTAGGATATTAAGGATTAAAGCTTCGGATATGAACTTGATGAATTGGATTTCTAAATGTCCTTAGAAATGGTAAGCAACAATTGGTGAATTAATATATATTTTTTAATAATAAAAATTGTTTATTAAAATGATGACCTAATCTAATATTAATTTCATAGTACAATATATTTTAACGACCCGTCGTTATCCCTAAATTCGTAATAAAAAAGGAATAATTCTTAGTTAAAACATTAAAAATAATTATCACAATTGATGGATTGCTCATGGAGAATAATCTCTCGAAAAAATATAATTACTATCTAAGCAATTAAAGGAGTCCCTGACTTCAAAATTACATTTTTTTAAACAAAAACTTCTGATTCTTCCTGTTTTTAAACTCGTAAAGCATATTGATATACGTCAAAACAATCAAATGAAACCAAATATCAGCCACGGATTAAAAACAATGAGAAAGGCCCCGGCAGCTTCCTGACCGTTGGGGAAATAGAAAAAAAAAGTAAAAACAACGGTTTAAAAAAACCGAACCATGTGCGTCTAATTTTATTCCTGTGCTCAGTGAATATGAAATATATGCAAATATATTCGTTGCGCCGATGTGAGGCTATCTCGTCGCATCGATGTGGGGCGATATACTATATTTATAGGTTCAGTAAAAAAATAATTAGACCTATCATACTTTATAGCTATTAAGGTAATGATGGTACGTCGGAGGGCTTTTGCCTTGATCGCTGTTAACTTGTTACAGTCTCTGCTGTTATCTGTACATGGTGTTATGACAGCTTTTATGATATTACTTGTAGATTATATACTAGCGTCTGTCCTTACTTTAGAATTGGCTCCAGAGAGACATTAAGCATTTGTGAGTAAATAATTTTCCATAATAGATTTTATACCAAATTTCAAGTAATGAGTCTTGTAATGCATTTTTGAAAATCCCACAGTAATTCTTTTTTTTTCGAATAAAAGTGTTCCATAAGAACATAAGTTCTTAATCTAGGTAATAATAGATCTGGGTACTACATTTAAATCGGTTCAGCCATTATTGCGTGATTGAGTAACAAACATCTAAACATAAAATCTTCCACATTTATTACATTTCAAATAACTTATACATTGCCTGTATAATATCGATCCTAACCGCAAAAGTTGAGAAGTATACTCACTGGCTGTACTGTATTTGTATTTACATTCTACAATAACATCGCCGTTTGTAATGACTACTTCCATACTAAAAGTAATATACCTACTTGCATAGAAACATCAAATGTTGTTCAAATCAAAACTTTAGAAATTTTGATTATCACAAAAGTTTATATGTATAGCCTATAGTTTGTAAGTAGTCGACATTGCACGACACTATTTAGTTGTATTTTAATTTGTAGAATACATTGCCGTACAATTGCCAAGTTTCAGTCAGGGTTTTACTCTCTCACATCTCACAACTTTTTGTAGTAGAAGAACTGGGCTGCGACTTACCTTGTTTTTAGATGTTATGTTGTATTGGGATCTCATATATATATTTTTGAATTTTTCGTTCTTCCTTCCTTAATAGGCTAAATGCTAACTAGATTAAAATTTTGTGATTTCTGCTAGAAGTACCTTTAATTTTTATCTGATGAGCGGCGAATGTATGAGTTACAAAATTAAAGATCATTGATTAGCGATCATTCGTAAACTATAAGTTATCTTGAAAAGTGCGTTTAGTCGCTTCCATAAGAGATGTTATGACTGTGCTCTTCGCTCGACTTAACTCACACAAAAAGGTGTCAAAAGGTAAATAATGATTTCATACATGAATCTACCGGATTCGTCCTAATAACCTCTGTCACAGCAGAGATTATTCCACCAGTGCAATCAGTCACACTGGTGGTATGTCTTTTGTTGCAAGAGGCCGGCTAGGTAGGTACCACCGCAGTGTCCAATATTCTGCCGCCAAATAGTAGTGTTTAGGCACTACTGTGTTCCGGTTTGAAGGGCACTGTACGCTAGTGAAATTACTGGGCGAACGAGATTTAAGAACTAATATCTCGAGGTTGGCAACGCGCGAGTGGCACCTACTAATGGTGCTGCAAGCGCTCATAGGCTGCGGCAGCCACTTACCATCAGGTGGGCCGTATGCTTGTTTGCCAACTTCTAACATAAAAAAAAAAAAAAATCTGTCCACAACGGATCAGTTTTCATATCTCCACTCCACTCCAGAAGGAATACGTATGTACTTTGTTTTTGCTCACTAAAATATTAAACCACGTATAATATTCAAGTCGGATACTCGCTTTGTATATGTTTTCTTAAAATTTTCACCGTTAAAAATATAAAGCAAATGCATATATATTTAAATGACGGTATCATACCGAAACTCGGGAAACTTTTCAATTTGTCCACAGACATGGAATATATTAAGGAAGATGGGAATTATTAAATGGAAATTAAAAACAAAGAGGGATACGGATACGGACTTTTAAAAATATACTCGAAATTAATTCATTTTTTAAAACGAAAAACGCCGTCTTTCGTCGCGTCAATTAAAAGTTTCGAGATTTAGCGATTTTATTTTTATATTTAATACTGTTTTTGCTACTTGCTATACTTGTATACTCACAAAGGATATAAATATTAATTTATTCATATTTTGCATTTTTTTGTAATTGATACACATATGCACAAACATATATACAAAAAGCTTCTAATAAATGTAATGTTCTTCTTATTAACATAAAATTAGTAGATATATAATTGATTCCAAATAGAACACCGAAAGAGAGAAATAGAAGAACGTATAACACTATAAAATCAGTCGTCTTAAATATTAGTAATATTGAAAGATTGAAAGCGTGTATCAGTTCATCCACTCGCCGACAGAGGTCGCTAATTACCGACCCCTCCGCCATTAGCATAGCCTTTGATTCCGGCTCAAGTGAGCTTTTTTGCTAAATCTCCTTAATTTCCCCCGCAAATTTACGAGACACGGAATTTTCGTCGGTAACGCTTCAAAAATCATGAATATGTACATTAGTTTAGTTAGGACTCAAAGAGTCGGCGTCGTCTTTCCTTGTCGCTCGATGTTTGTTGTAATGTTGTTTTTAATTTTGCCATCTTACTTCTGTCAAAGAGAAATATAAATTTAGGTAGTAATAATTTATGTAAATTACTGGAATGTATTTTATCAGAGAAGAAAAAATAATAAGAAAAGTAGTAACAATACTTGACATTTTTATTTAGAATTTCCTTCCTTATTCACACATTCTTTATGACATTTTTCTATCGTGTAAAGCCAAAGTCCTGTGAAGTCACTTCGTCCTGGAACTCTAAATTCATTGTATCCAAGTTTAATCGATACTTAGTCTATCACACACATACACACAAAGCCAATATAAATACACAAGTCCATGGTTCTTTAAGCAGTTTAGGTCCCTATCTACCAAATCATTAAAATCGTCAAAAAAATTAAGACTTCAAGACTAACACGAAAGCATACGATCGCTATCCAAATAAAAAACAACACACGAAAACCAAATAGATAGAAATTTTATGAACTTACGTACCCAAAAATTCATTCGAAACCTAAGAAAGAGTGTTGCAATACCAAGATTCCTATAATCGTACTTAATGAGTCCCAAATGAAGGTTTTTGTGGCGGCGATGCAAATCCGAAGACATTAGCGTGTTAAGATAAGAAATGGGATTAAACGACTTACTGCGAAGGCGGTTCTATGTAAATCGAGTTAATTACTCGCAGGCTCTAATGCTATATACGAAAATTCAACCTTAATTGTCTAAACAACTGTTGCGAATACGTATTTGCTTCTGGCAACTGCGAACTCTTTAAAGTATCTTATTATGTACTCAATAAGTGATCTGATAATATCGCGAAAACGATTAAGCGTATGTTAGAACATACCGCGCTGTCCCATTAGACTTAGTCGTCATATAGTAAATACATTTCTTATTTATGATTCGTATCCGCCTTCAGCTAATTGAAATTTTTCTGCTCTTTTAAAGAAGTATAAAGGTATAAAGTTCTTCTTCTTCGTCTTATCGAGTGGTCAGTGGCCAACCTAGCGACAGAGTTGTTCAGGTCGCCGGTAGGCCTCTGATTTGACTTTTCGACTGTTGTCAAATTGTCAATAACCGGGACCGACTTTTTACGTGCCCTCCGAAGCACGGAAATGCTCGGTTGAAAAACCACTATGCGATCACCCATCTAGTGACTGACCACGCCTAAAGTCGCTTAGCCTACCGATCGTTTACCGATTCGTGGGTGCACTCGGTTATGAGCGTCCCAACTGCTTGTTAATATATATTTTTTTTAATATTTGACTGCTTTTAGAAACAGGCGATACACGATTTAAAGCCTATTTCCCAATTAACCGATTATCACTTTTTTCAATGTAACAAAGTGGAAAGCTGGTGGTAAGCGGTTGTCGTAGAATATGAACGCTTGGAACACAAATTTGCAAACGTCGACCTATTGGTTCTTAAATCTCCATTACCCAGTAATTACACTAGATATACCTAGTGTCCTTCAAACCAAAACACAGTATACTACTTTATGGTAGAATAACTGACACAGCGGTGATACCTAGCCGGCCCATTGCAATAAAGGCCTTTAGAAGAATAACCTCTTTTCAATAAAACCTTCATAAACATAACGCATCTAAACATTTCATCAGCAAATTGATTCCATCAGCCCAAAGGAGAATACTCGAAAAAAGCTCGTATTTATCAATAACCACGACCAGAAAAACGATACATTTATATAATAAGACTATAACAATAAAATATAACGGGATAGCGTTTCGGACTCTATAAATTTTCCTTTATTTTTCTTTGTCCGTCCAGGGTGCATAACAAGTGTGGGGTCCGTCTAATTCCGCAGATAGATCGGACCGCGGTTACAAGTAATACATCGCGTATCGCTTTTGTTATTTTTGCTTTGCTGTTTATTGAACAAATATTTCCTTTTTTTCGACGTTTTAGGAAACAGATTGTTCAAAGGATGTGTTGTATTTTATTCTTTGTTTTGAGGGTAAAGAAAATATTCCTAATGTTAGTCACAAGTCGGTTGATTTAGTTGAACTGTTTTACCACAAAATTGGCAGTCGGTATGGACAATGCTACTGCGTTTTTTTTTTGATGTTACAAGTTGGCAAACAAGCATACGGCCCACCTGATGGTAAGTGGTTGTCGTAGCCTATGAGCGCTTGCAGCACCATTAGTAGGTGCCATTCACGCGTTGCCAACCTCGAGATATTGGTTCTTAAATCTGCTCTGCCCAGTTATTTCACTAGCGTACAGTGCCCTTCAAACTGGAACACAGTAATCCCTAAGCACTACTATTTGGCGGCAAAATATTTGACACTGCGGTGGTACCTACTTAGCCGGCCTCTTGCAACAAAAGTCGTACCACCAGTGTGATTGATTGCACTGGTGGAATAATCTCTGCTGTGACAGAGGTTATCCCAACAGCGGGCGATGGGGTCGTCACATCCCGACGCCGGTAAACGCCGTTCGCCACATCAGTAATTTTAATGAATTATTAAACATCATCAAAAATAACTAAAATACTAAATAATTTATCCGGTACCTATTGCAGATACGTCTTCTGATCGTTTATCATCGGCAACAATATTTTTATATAAACATTAGAAGGAGATCAGAGCCTTTGATCGTCGTAGCGCGATCCCCGTCCAGTGACGTGTAAATATTCCCGTGAAGGAAACTGCCCGTGTCTGAATATATGCATTTTTATTGAACTTATAAACTGGCGAAATAAAACTTACTAATAATAATAGGATAAACGTCAACCATAGTTTAAAATATAATAAGGAATAAGTTTTCTTTTTCTAATCAGACTAATCTTTATTAGTTTAGGATAAATAAATTAGATAAATACGTACTTGCTCAATTAGCTGCCACTTAGAGAAGTACGAAGCCTAGACGTAGCCTAATTATTATCGATAACGAAATTTGATAATTCGGAAATGTTTCGAATTGGCATAAGCTTTCGAAATACCACGTGACCTATCGATTGACATCGCACAAGTGTTGGTGCTCGATATGGAATCGAAACGGAGCGATTGCCACTTGTCTAGGCCTCCCGAATTTTTGTATTTTGCCCGCCTAGTGATAGCATAAAAGGCACAAATGTTGATCCTTAATACCGTATTCCTTCCTCTCCTTAAAATGGCCAATTAAATTAAACCATATGGCCAATCATGCTGCCAGGCCGAGAGAAGGAGGGAATAGAGAAGGCATTAAGCAAAAGCAAAGATAAGGAGTGGTTTGGGCCTCCAGCATCCTTTTCTTTTCCTACTCCTCTTGTAAAGTGGCATGGAATATTGATGCCTCTAGTATTCCCATTGTTCAAAGGTAACGGTGGGTTAATAATTTCATTCAAAACACAAAACTAAAACAGCTTAACAGTGAAAAATACTACCATATGACTTCACCCTAAAATGAGTCTCAATAAAGAGAACCATCTCATAACAAAAGCGTAGCGCTGACTAAGGGAATAATACCGAAACCCCAGCTTCCTTTATCGAGCCATTCTTTCACTAATCTTTCACATCTTAGTACACTGTTGCCAAATTTACCCAAGAAAACCTCTCCTTCATTAGCGCAGGTCATCAGTATACATAATGAATGAGGCAGCGCCATCTAGCGGCACGCGGCGGAACTAAATAATCGGCTACATAAGATTGATTACGGGCAACGGTTGAGTAATGGCCGGTTCAGTGAATCGAATATTTTTATTTTAATATTGTTTGTTTATATCGTTCATGTTCCGTTCATGTTGGATTTACTATTAATTTATTGTTCACTAACTTCTGCCAGCGGCTTTGCCTGCGTGACTAACGATTTTATTCCAAACTTTGAACCCCTATTTCACCCCTTCAGTGATATATTTTAAAATTTTAAAATATCACTTTCCTTATCGTTAATTTTTCGCTAAAAAAACAAAATTCCTGCTTCTGTTTCAAAAATGGAAATCTCATACAAAATTTAATTCCATTCAATGTTGAACAAACCGAAAAAAAATGAAGTTAGCCTGTCTGTATGAAATTGTTTTGTCCGCATGGAAGAGCCTGTCCATAATATATGGTACCTAAGTACATATATGGCCGTAAGTAAAGCTTTTTACTTAATAAAATTTTTCGTGTCAACCTAAATGTTTTTTTATAATCACAGAACGAATACGTACAGAACCTCCATAACAGATTCCCATATTCCCAAGAAACATAATTAAATCACGAATTTATCATAACGACGACATAACCGCGGCCATTACTCCGATGTTGCTTCAGTATCACCCTAAAACATAACCAGAGGTAACGGAACCCACTTATAATCCTACTACGTTGAAACAGAGTCCACATTACATTAGCGAGGCAGTAAAACGTTGCTAATATAACTATGTCGTGTTATACATAAGGGGACTATAAGTAACAGACAAGAGATGTCGCTAGTAGTCGATTTATCACCGCTCTTGTGACAAGTGGCCCGTCCACGGCAGACGCCAAGAAGATGCTTTTTACTACCCACCTACGTTTTGGGATTAGGGACGCATAATTTTCGCAAACTATATTTTGTCTGCAACTGTTCTGTAGATGATTACGCTATTACTATTATGTTAATGATTATCTTAAAGCATTGGAAATAAAATATTTTCAATAATAGGATAAAGGTTATATTTCCTACGCTTAAATTATTAACAACGATAAAAATACTTAATGAATTTTCTCATAGATCACAGAAAGTGAACGTTTGTGAAAATGACAAACCCATGCCTAATGTATATCATCATCATCGTCATCAGCGTCTTCCGGTCCACTGCTGGACAAAGGCCTCTCCACCTTTACGCCACTGAACCTAATGTTTTTATATTGGAGAGGAACCTTTTTATAATGGAGAGGGCAATCGGGCAGAGGTTCACCTGATGTTAGGCGTTTGCCGCCGCTCATGACCATCCGCAATAGCAGAAGGCTTGCAGGTGTGTTTCCTTTACCTTTTAAGACTTTATATGTATATATGTTTTCGTAATAGGCTAACACATACAAACAAACGTAACATCAAGCAGCAAAGCTTTTATGGGAACACAAAAACCTGTGTAGCCAGTACGCATACCGTCAAATCGAGCTCAACAAGTATAATGCCCGCGACTCTACTCGCGCGGTGTACCGATTTTTCTTTTTGTAAAATAAAAGTACTCTTATGTTACTCCTTAATACATAAGCTATAAACCAGAGAAAGTCCTGTAAAAATCGGTACAAATGTTTCCGATATTAGCCGGAATAAACGGACGGTCAGACAAAAATTACAAAAATTGTATTTTTATATAATTATCGCATATACTGTCATATGTATAAAATGAAAAACTGTTAATTTGATATTACAAACAGCATGAGCATGTCAATTTCCTTACACAGTCACTGTGTAAAGAGCTTTATGATAAAAATCAAAATGTGGTCAATATTTATTTCTGCACAAACATATCTGGATCTAAGATCCAACCCTATCTAATCTTAGGAAATGTGGATATCAAATGCAGACCACACAACGGCACAATGACGAATAGATCGCCGCCGGTGGAATAGAAATGACATTAGTACGATACGTATGAGTCACTTACTAAAAGTCTTAAGTACTAGACACGAAAAACGTATAGGGTTGTTGCCGTTCACACTGGTCGAAAATAACTCAAAACACAGTAACTTAGTAAACTTAGTAAGGCAGCATTACGTCACTAATAATAGTACCACTGCCTTACTTAAACATTCTAAGATGTTAATTGTCTAAAAGTGGGCACCCATATATAACCATTTGACACCGTTGCATCATGTTGGTAGCCCTAGTGGGCCTCGATGATTCGATCTGGGCATTTGTCCTTATGGGTCTCCCCACCGTGCCTTGGAGAGCATATTAAGCTATCGGTCCGGGTTGTTATCATAACATTTAATAATAATCGCTAACTTTTGGTGAGTATTATTTGCTTTTGTCCAATGAGTTACTAATTCGCCTTTAGGTTTACGTAGTTCAGATGGCAATCGCTCTATACAAAAACTAGTTAACTGTCAAATCCGGATAAGATTAAAAGCATACCCTGGGTAAATATAATACTGGGAAGAAGGAGATTGATTCCCGTATACAAATGTTTTTGTCTTATTCCCTATGTCTTCTCTTCCTGACCCCTCATCTCCTCCGGTCACACATAATGATGCCATTGGTGCTATTGTCACCAAACGCTAGGCTACACAAGTCGTACGCTTGTTCGTCACCCATGATGGTATAAAAATATATTACTAAAAGATGTTACTAATTTTTCAACGTAAAAGTTTTCTTTCCAAACTTCACTTTCCAAAAAAATATCTTATTCCTATATGCTTTATGGAAAGGTTTTAACAAGCAACGACGTATTGTCGATTTCAACAATAAAAAAAAGAAGAAACAACCTTCTTTTTGTGAAACGGTAAACTAACAAACAGAATGGAAAAAGATTTCCGCAAACTATCGTCTCCGAGTAGAGCCGTAATTCTCGCTAAAAGCGACGGCAACAAAAGCAAGCCAGGTGGAATGGAAGTGTGGTTTTTCCATGACTATTCATGCCTTTCGGATACCTTCTGAAGGCTTCAGTAAACCTCGGTTTATTTCGAACTAGCGCACAGCTCTCTTGTGTAACCTGGTAACTGACAAGTTAGGTAAGTATTTTTTATGAACACAAAAAAAAATGTAAAGGACATTATTTTTAGTTATTTTCAATTTTAGTTTTTATTAACTATGAAAGTGTTTCGAATTCTTAACCTTATATTTCTTCTGAATCCCTATCTAATATATTTTGTATATCTAATGCTGCCTTATCACGAAATTACTTTTATTTCGAAGTTCATTTTCAGTGTTGTTTTGCCGAAATTAACTTACGTACTACTAGATTACCCACTGTGGCAAACGTATTCCATTTATCTGTATATAAAGGTAAGATAAACTATGAGCTATTGGTCCTGTCACATACTCGCTCCTCGCAGTAAAGCGTCGAGGTCGGACCGCTCATTAGGATGCTGTGACCTCGGGACAATCGCGACTCCACCCACATTATCATCCCTCTCCCCCCATTAATGTAATTGCACTGCAACGATTAATTAACTTTATCGGACAACTCGACTGGAAGACATTTTATTTTATCATCCTGTTAATAAAAGTCGAGTGGTATTGTTACCACGTCCCCGACGGTCGGAGCGCATTTGTAAAGTGACTGTTTACTTTTAGGAGTTTATGATAATGATATGTTTGGAAGACGAATGGCGTATGGAGAATTGATTGTGTTATGTGTAGATAATTTGAATAATCAATGATGTATATCAATATAATTATACGGAAAAATATGCCGATCAAACTCGGGTGAGAATGAATATATGAATGATGAATATTGAATATTTTAGTGTTTTTTTTTCATGAGGTTTGGCAAACCAGCATAAGGTCCGCCTGATGGTAAGCAGTCACAGCAACCTATGAACGCGCGCAATACTTGAGCTTGAGGTTAGGAAGGAAGGGTCATTCCTTTCTCATGAAAGGAAAAAGGGAAGGGCCCATTTGTGGTGGGAGAAGCATGGCATACTGTTTAGTAGTACATTTTAAAATTAGTACTGTAACTGAACTCTGAGAACATGTCAGAGTGGAATTATTGCGCGCTTATAAATATTATGATTTTGCTTGGTTCGTGTGTGACAAGAATTTCTTATGAAGAATCTATCTTTAACCTATTATATATCCACCTAGGATACCCTTGTTAAGTTTTAATAGCTGTTCTATACACAGAATTACATTTGCCTTTATAGCAATTACACTAGATCTAGATCTCAATAAATAAACTTGAAGACGTACAACTAAAGTACATAGACGACGAAGGCATTTATAATGTCTATATACTTAGCAATATACTTGTGGGCGGCGCGACCCGGCAATGTACTTAGTAATGACGATAGGGTCGACACTGTGTAAATTATCAAAACTAATGAACCTACACAATTTTCACTATTATATATAATTAAATTTAATAGTCATAAGCTTGCAACATTATTATTATACAAAAGTATGTAAAAACAAAAGTTGGCTTGCCGTAGCTCTGCTGACAATACCTAGTACCTAAAAGCCTTATTCAGAATATATATTTTAATGGTAATAGAGCCTTACTTTTCTCAGCACAAATGGGGCTGCTCGACCACGGAAGTACTCAGAAATCATAAAAACTCACAGAAAATCGTCTTAAAGTAACAGTTCACAAATGCGTCTCGTACAATGAGTGAGAGTGCCGGAGCTCCAAAATCCCACCCCTTCTCTTTCCTTCCTTTTTTCTCTTCTCATCCCTTCCTCCTTATTACTCGGATTGGCAACGCGCATGTGATACTTCAAGTATTGCGCTCATTCGTTGCGGTAACTGCTTACTATCATGCGGACCCGATGCTTGTTTCCCCACCGGAATTACATAAAAAAAGTAAAATGTTAAAGTTATACTTTCTTAAAGATTTTATCTGTAGAATGTAGAATGTAATTGCTTAAAAGCTTCCGTCTTAAACACAAGCCATCTTTTCCTATTACTTATCCATTCATATCCAGCAGTTCGTGTAAGAATCAAATTGTGAGATGATCTTGATGATAAGATGTTAATGCAACTGTTTTTAAATAAAAATCTATTACCTTATATACTCAATGTATTTGATATGTCTACATTTGATAAAATTCTAAAAAATATTGCATTTAAATAAGAAGACTGGTAATCTGAAAATTAATTAAAGAAGATTATCAATTAAACTACCAGTGACCATTGATTTATAGTTGAAGACGAAGAATAAAATGATAAAAATACATTCTTTTCTCTGATTCTCGGCCCTAACGAGACCGCGTCCGTGGACACCGCCCCCGCTGTTAAAGAAAACCCCTCCCTCTCGACACCACCTCCTCCCCTGGGAACCCCACAAGAACACTTCGCAACGATTGTTCATGTATGAATTCAGCACATTAGGAGTCAAGTAGGATAAAAACAGGACGCGAAGAAAGCTTTGAAAAATATACCTCGCTCCGATCCTCCGAGTCGAGAGCTACTTATATCGACTCGATAAAAATAAAGGGATGTTAAAATGTAAAAATAAAGAGCAGATGTCCGTCAAATGGGATAAGATCTGCTGACGTGAGCGAGTGATGTTTGTAGGTTAATACCTTATTATACAATCCCGGCTGGCATGTTTCTTTTGGAGATGGATCTTTGTCTCCATTGTCCCCTTACTGGAGGCTTTTATGGCAGAAGGAGACTTACAATCAGCGATAGTTAGTTTCTTTATACACTTTGTTCTTGTAACAACCATTTATTTCAATTTCTATAAGCATTTAACTCCCTGGTTAAACTAATAAATAACTAATACTGTCATATACATTAAAATTTGAAGCAGTTGTCTAAGTAATTAATACAGGAACACCATAGCTACCCCATTGTGTACAACCCGGTAGGTCTTAAACTAGGTTTTAAAACTTTTCAAGTACAACAGTCACCTTTCCTAAATTGGATATATCTAAATGAACCGAAAAAAGTTGGCGTATTATAGCGTAGCGTAGCGTAGCGTAGCGTAGCGTAGCGTAGCGTAGCGTAGCGTAGCGTAGCGTATATAGTAGTCAAGTCTACGGCAGGAATCATGCACGGACCAAATTCAATATTTTAATGATTATATTTCGTGGTGGTGTTACCTCTAAAGCAAAATATTTTGGTATTATATAATTTTCACAGAAAATATATTTGTATTTTTCGTCCATAATAACCTCAATAAATTTCTCTTGTAACCAAACAATATAGTAATGAAGACGTAACCTGTATCCGAGCAATAAAATCTAACACATTTTGTATGTAATTATATTGAATACCTTATTACGTAGAGTGTGCTCACGAGGGGAGCTATGCTAATTCTCTCTCGTGGATATTTTTAGATGAATTACATTGTTTTTGATGTAGATTTTATTAAACTTTTATATAAGTAAAGATGTGAAGAGTAAATGTAATTATAATCCCAAAAATATTGAAGCTAAGAATTGAACTGCTTAAGAAAGTCAACTGCCTAAGGCATAGACCAAAATAATGAATCAGATGCAGAGATCATAAATAGTTTATTCTTATTGACATTACCATTAATAATGCATATAATAATGATTCTTTTTCACGAAATATTTACTTCGAACTTTGCTCAGTCTGATCTATATAAACCTGAAATATAATATAGCGTAGTACTTTAGACTAGACTCGCAAGACGACTAGTTAGAGCTGGATGACAGTGGCGGAAGACCGCATTCATGGCTAACAGAGGCCTATGTTCAGTAGTAGACAGCAGTATGGGTATAAGTTATATTATTATTTGACTTTGCTTAGCGTAATATATTATAAGAGGAACTCAACGATAGGAGTGACAGATGAGGATTCGATTGTCAATATGTTTTGTTATACAACGATGCAGGAGTTTGGTCCGCTAAATAGTAAGCGTAGTCGGTTAAAATACCATTAGTGTCATATGCGTGTTGTCAAACGAAGGGCAATCAAGAAAGAAAATTAAGTCTCAGACGATTAGGGCACGCAATCACAATTTAAAAGATTATTATTTTTTTATGGTACTAAGTTGGCAAGCAATCATTCGACCCACCTGAGCGGTTGTCGTAGCCTGTGGGCGCAACGCCATTCATTTGTATGTGTCACTCAAGCATTGTTATCTTCGAGATATTGGTTCTAAAATTTTCTTTGGCCAGTAATTTCACTAGCTACTTTAAACCTAAGCACAATAATACAAACCACACTGCTACTTCTAACACTGCGGCGGTATCTAACGCCATCTTGCAATAAAAAGCCATGTGTAAATACATACATATTAAGTAATTTATTTAAGTGCTACACAGATTAAATACATGAAAAGTACGATGATTGAAGATCAAACAATTGCATATTACTAAAGGCAATTAGAACAGGGAACAGTTTTACGGTAAAGCGTATTTATTCATAAAGATTTCTAAGTCACAAAGTATTGGAATAATCTTTTATAATCCGGTTATTTCCGTAGGCCGGAGGAAGGGCTGAGGTCTGAGGGCATGAATATGGAGGTCTGTAATGAAAGAAAAGAGAGGTGTTAATCTTAAAACTTGGGTCGAGTTTTAATTAATACAATCAAAACAAACAGCGGGGCTCAACGGCTTATATCTTGCAGAGATGGATTTTAAAAACATTCTACGTCCGGATATTTTAATGAAAACATTTAATAAAATGTAAATAAATTAATGATGCAGTGAAAAGTTAAAAATGAATTGTTTAATGATAGAAGTGATTTAGAAACGTTATGATTTTGGGTTCAAAATCATATATTTTATGCACAATGCACAATATTAAGGTACTATATTAATAATGTACAAATTCTAATCAATAGATTTGAAATTCTTTCTATAAAACTATATTAAAATAGTATATATTTTTTCAAAGTCCATCCCTGTCCATCTGTCTCAAGTAGCGACCCTTTATTAACCGCGGAATTTTATTAAAAAACCTCACCTATTAATCTCCCGACGTTGACTCATTTTCATATTTACCTCGTATTTCCATTCGTTATTCAACTCTTATGATTAAATATTCTTTTAAATGTGCATCATAGGTATTATATAATATAGTGTATTATAATTGCCACATTGCAAAAACAGCCTTACAATTAAAACATTTTAGTAAAATTTACCGCCTTAAGGGTTTTTTACAATAGGAATATTATTAATGACTTGAAAATTCATTGCTAATATTTTATATATAAAAAATTATATTATACTCGTACTTTCAAAACTGTTTGGCCGTCTACAATTTACTTGTCCTTGCTGTATTGAAATTAACAAAAAAAACAAAATCGTAAATATTAAATTAAATAACTACATAATCTTATCGATTATTTCGTGCTATATTGCTACCTTAAATTATGTACACTGTCATATTAATAGACATTAGAAGTTTTCCAAAAAATGTTCATATTTATGTTATTTTTCTTCAACTTTGTTTCAAGTTGAGACTGATATTATTTTATTAAAGTTTGGTTTTATGAGTTAAAGGAGTTAATCAAAATTCATTATTATATCTTACATAAAAGGCCCGAAAAAAGAAGCCGGGAACGTAAGTTGCGAAACTAAAAGTCCTCCATGAATACCAAATTCGGCAGACAGACAGTTTTACTCCTGAAATATTGCCAGCGAACGGCTGAAATTTACATGAAACATTTTAATATAGCCACCTGCCCTTTTTCTCACGCAATAAAACCACCAAAAAGTTGAATTTGATGCCTCCTTAAACCCGTTACGGCTGATACTTCCAAAAGTATACGCTTTATGAGGTGCTCACAATGAAATATTATGTCTTCTACGTATAAATAAATACAACTGTTCTGTTCAGTGTTATTACTTGGCTTTTAAGAATAATGATAATTATAAAAAAAATCGCTGTCCTCATTTTTAAGTTAATTTATTAAATATCGATATACGATCAATTCGTATTCATTTTTGTAGTTTTTTAATGTGTCACTTTATACTACGCAACAAGAAATTAACGAAGAATGATATTTTATGTTTGCTCGCCTCATATAGGTATTCATTCTCAAAATTAACTTTACAATTTACACTTAATCATGTGTTCGACATTGAAAAAACAAAAATAATGATATTTATCGACGCGATATTGCTGATATTCTCAAAGAGTAAACTTTTTACTCCCAACGCGACAGCAACGACATCATACCACATTTTTCATTCCACAAGCAGCAAGCAAATATCGTCAAAATTCGTACATACTGCGAGCTTGTTCAGCTTATAACCGCCTTATAGCAAAATCTGATGTTGATATTTTCAATGACAGCTTAGTAACAATAAGGAGAAAATTGAGTCATTTGTTTTTTATTAATTAGTAACCATTTTTTGTGCAGTAGTAAAGCAGTGTAATGTAGTTAATAGTAAAAGGTATTAATATGATACTACATGTGGAGACATATTAATGGCCTTTAATGTTTTCTTACAAGATTTACTTTTAATTGTTTGTGACCGATTGTCTTCCTAAAAGAAGGAAATAAATAAATTTATTTAACATTGACCGCACTATTCAAACTCAAACTATAAGTATTAGCTTAAAAGCTTATTTGAATATTCTTTATTCAAATAAGCCTTTAAGCACTTTTGAATCGTCAAATATACAGTCTGTTATGTCCGCCTAAGTGAAGCTACCGCCGATTCGGAAGGTAGATTCTGCAGAGAAGAAACGGCAAGAAACTCTACAGTTACTCTTTTAAAAAATAATCACAATTACATTTGTCAAATGTACAATTAAGATATATATCCCGCATGAAACTCAACGTAATTATATTAATTCCATGCCACATTATCTGCAATATATTCATTAACGGAATAATAAGCTTTATTTAGTAAACACCGTTTAATATAAGATTTAAATTTCAAAAGTGGTAGATTCAAAATTGTCTGCGGAATTTTATTATAGAAGCGAATACCTTGCCCCAAAAAAGACATACTTACTTTGTGAAGCCGAAAACTTGGTGTAATAAGTTTATCTTTTCTTCTTGTATTAAAGTAGTGTCTGCCACTGTTTGTGTCAAACAAATCAATATTTTTATAAATATAAAGGATATGCAAAGGATATACTGCGAAGCAACCGTCAGTATGCCTGCCTTATTAAACACATCCCGAAGAGAGTCTCTAGCTTGAAGATTATAAATCGCCCGAACAGCTCTTTTTGAAGAATAAATACAGTCTCAATGTCTGTAGCATTACCCCAAAGTAATAGGCCATAAGACATAATACTGTGAAAATAACTGGAGTAAACTAATAGAGCAGTATCGACATCACTTAATTGTCTAACTTTCCTAACCGCGTAAGCAGCAGACCTGAGTCTTCCTGCAAGCGACGTTAAATGAGAGTTCCACTGAAGTTTTGAATCCAGTGTTATTCCTAAAAATACTGTATTATCAACTATATCAAGATTTGTATTATTCATACTTTAAATAAAATCTTGTTTCTTAACATTTGGCATTGAAAATTCTACACATTTTGTCTTCCCCGCATTCAAAACTAGGTTATTTACAGTAAACCATTGTTGTACTATTAACCCTAACAAGTGGATAACATCAGTGGTTTTCGTTTCTAATTTCTGTCGAATGAAATATAAGACTATATTTTTATCATTGATATATGATACATAATATCTACTAACTTAATACGCCATTTACAGAGAAAAATTTGTGGCAACGAATTGTGTTTCTGGAACAAACGTATACTATTACTTACGCTTATGAGTTTGTGACTAAAAATTTCCTTGAAGTAAATCAGCAAATGTTAAATGCTTTCTGCTGTAAATCGTATTCTTCTGTCACTTCTAATTTTATTAGGCACATTGCTTTCTAATTCTAAGTACGGGCAAGTCAATTGAGACAATCATGTTTAAACGAGATAGAGGGTTTATCTCTTAGACGTCACGGATTTATATTAACATATAAATATTAGAATGACGAATCGCAGTAAAAATCATGAAAAATATACGAGCCATCAACGTCAAAAGGTGACCGAGCTAAGTCACAATGCGCGTAGATTTATGCACATAGATTACTCGTAGTCGACAGTCGCAGAGCACTCGAGTCACACGACGACGCGCCGCCTCGAAATATGCCAACACCAACGTTTTCCTATTTTTCCAGAGGTGATGTGATCTTGACATAACTAAGATTATTTATTTAAGTAATTAGAAAGATAGAAGTATGTGGCCTTAAAAGAGGAATCAAGAACATTGAAATATCATTGAAACTATACAAGCAAAGCAATAAAAAAACAATAAGAAGTTATACAGTACTAATTTGGTGATTGCTTTTCTAAAAAAACTGAATTTTCTCAAAAAATCTAGATAAAGTTTGTTACAAATAAAGTCTAAAATTGAATAACAAAATGAACGCCAAGAGTAATTTTCCTAAATTATTAGTTACGAATTCTTTCAGAACTACCCTGTGAACCACCCTTGGAGGTCACTTTATATTCCTCGGAACCCCTATCCCTAGAAAAATTACGAAGCCACAGGTGCTTTATGATAGATTGATTGAGTATAGTATAAAAACACCTATTTCTGTGATCAATTATCTGCCTCTTTCGGTGGAAATATTATATAAGAAATATAAAACAAGCACACTAACGCTACATCTAATCTTTAATATTTTTGTCTTCTGTTAGAACGATAAAAATATTTTTAAAAAATGCGAAATATTTGCTTACTTAAAATATATATAATCAAATAGAAGAAATCTAACATACGAGTTGTGTAAGTGGTCGGCAAATCAAATTGAAATAACACAACGTTCGATCAAGCCGGGGGAAAGCCAAGAACCAATAGTCAGTCCACAGCCAACAACCGAAAGCCAACAGCCCAACGCAGAAGCCGGGGTTTTTCTTCGCTCCGTATTCATGGACATTACTTATGCATGCAGCAGCGAAAATATTACAAGATTTTAATGAAAGAAATATTAATTTTAAGGTAAGTTTTCTTTGCGGTCTCGGCGAGGGCTAAATTAAGTTTGGTCTGGCGTAAATACGCGGAGTTTCGAGACTCCGCTGCGAGAAAATGTGCGCAGTTGAATTTAAATTTTGGCTTTGAAAAATCGTAAGGTTGTAAATATAAAAATGATAGAACTTTGTTAGAAAGTAAAATCGTTAATGATTCAAAACTAACGAGGTATCTATCATTATTTATATCTCTATTATCATAGTTACTACATTATGTTTGTTATGCAAATACTATGATATAATAAGATACATCACACATACTCGTACGTATATATTTTTAGAATCATACTACTACGCGCGGCTGAATGCATTTGTATCTTGTTGCATATTGTATCAGGTCTGTGGTTTTTAGAAATGAGTGATTGTTATTAATACGATTTTATTTCACTATTTTTTCTTATTTATTTTTCACTTTCAGTTAAATTTTCTTTAAAAGCGGGTTTTTGAATTTTTTGAAACAACTATATATTTTTTTTTGAAAATACAAATAATTACCGTGTAAGTATAATTTTAATTGACGTAGTTTATTAATGATAATAGTGCTAGTCTCTACAAATTGTATTTTGTTTATTTTATTTAAAACGCGGCAGAGACTCCAGAGAATATTATTCCTATAAAAAGTGTCTTTTATTAATTCGAAATTAACAGTTTTTCACTAAATTCATATGAAAGTATATATCATACTTACATTAAAAAAAAAAAAACACTTTTTAAATTTTTCTGTGTTGCTGTGTGTCTGTAAGTCGGTTTGTTCCGGCTAATCTCTGAAACGGCTGGACCACTTTTAACGAGGCTTTCACTGGCACATAGCTGATGTTATAAGGAGTAACTAAAACTAAAACTTCGTTTTAGGAAAAAAATAAGGTTCGTGAAATAAAGAAAAATCGGTACAAATACAATACAAGAGCCGCGGGCGCAGCTAGTCTGGCTATGGAATGTTGTAAACTATACACAGATCGTGGATATTTTTCCTATTAAGTTCTCCAATTTTGCCAACGGAGCAGTAAGAGAAAAAACAAGACCGTAATAATGATCTCATAACGCGAGTACAAGCGGGAGTTAACCTCGGGAGGGATGATGTCGACGCACTTTATTCAAATCCGACGTCTAGAGCAGTTGAAGTGGAAAAAATATGAATATGATTTCCGCGTTTACTCGTTGAAGTTTCCTCGCGCCAAATGAAGCATATTTCGAGCCATAACACTCGCATTATTCAAAAAACTTTATAAAGCACGCCATTGACGAACCGACAAAACAACTCCGGACGATAGACTGCAAGCGCAACGTACAATTGTCAAAGTTATTAAAACACTGTTACAGTACCGCTCGGTTAAAAACAAAAGTATTTACAATATTCCATAAGTCAAGAAATAACGTAAATTACACATAATTTTTTTTTTTATGTTACAAGTTGGCAAACAAGCATACGGCCCACCTGATGGTAAGTGGTGGCCGTGGTCTATGAGCGCTTGCAGCACCATTAGTAGGTGCCACTCACGCGTTGCCAACCTCGAGATATTAGTTCTTACATCTCTTCTGCCCAGTAACTTCACTAGCGTACAGTGCCCTTCAAACCGGAACACAGTAATGCCTAAACACTACCATTTGGCGGCAGAATATTTGACACTGCGGTGGTAACCTACCTAGCCGGCCTCTTGCAACAAAAGACCTACCACCAGTGTGACTGACTGCACTGGTGGAATAATATCTGCTGTGACAGAGGCTATCCTAACAGCGGGCGATGGGGTCGTCACATCCCGGCCAATTAATTTAGCTTAACCACGTGTCACATTAGACAAGAATCCTCTTATTTAAAATATTTCGACCTGTTCTAGTCGGTATAATGAATGCCCGGCATTATTCAAAGTGTTTCTTAAGAACAGTCGGAAGGAAGGGAAGCTCGGAGCACCTTAACTTTTATATACATTTGGCGGCTAAATGAAGTGAGACTGTCTCGCAGATGCTAACGAAAGTTATTTTTTATGCTCCCAGGGACGGGCCTCGGGTATTTGCATAAGGACCAGATCAGTCGCAGCCTTGCGCAATTCACTTACATTTTTTAAATTAAATGTACATAAAATTCATTTTATTAAATTTTAAAGATCTTATAATTTAAATTACTTAAGTACTTATAAAATCGAATACATAAGCAAAATTTCATTGACGCCCACGACGTATTAATGATAAACTCTTCTATCACCGTTGTAGTGAATGTTTAACAACAGCCTGTATCATCGTGTGCAAATTATACAAAAACAAAGAGTCTGTCATCGGGAATAAAAATCCAACAAATTGATTGAAATCAGCGCGACAGGAGAGCGGCTCGGAGCGCGGCGCGGCGCGGGCGGCCGGAGAGGAGAAAAACGTTTTTAGGCGCTGGGTCGCGGGCGCATTCATTTGAATAATTTGAAACTTCGGATCCATCATTTCCGTGCCGTTTTATATTCTAGTTCACAGATATTAACAAGGTGAAAAACAACAATCTTGTTTGCTTCTTCAATAATGTTTAAATAAAACACATAAAGAAAAGGTAATTACATTTTCGACTATGTCTGATACTATAAAAAGGCGGTAATAAATTAATTCAGTGTTGGTATTAAAGTATGTACACAGACAATGTACCACACTGCGACCTATAACTTGCGTTATATAACATGTTACTATAGCTACAAGAAAACTACGATTAATACTACATAAAAACTTTTTGGCGAGGTCTGGAAATTTGGTCTGCTTAATTCACCATATTTTTCATGAGCCATATTTTCCTCAAACATCCATCACTCCGCGATAAATAACCAAGAAACAATGCTGACCCTTATTTATAAACTGACAATACCTAAGCGAAGGCATATTAAATTTTTATTGTAGCTTTAAATTTGACGTTAACCTCATGGTAGTATCAAAATGTCAAAGAAAGGTTGTATTTTGTCATCATCTTACTAATGTCACTAAGCATATTTAATCGCATTACCGTTAATTATAAAATTTGCAATAATCACATCTAATATTATAAATTGTATATACAATTTTTAGCTACAATTATTTTTACTGTATCGAGTGGCATTTACGTGAACAAATAAGTAAAGAAATTCCCACTCTAACTGTGCTCTGTTTAAAAAGTTTTTATCGAATCCAAAATTATCCAACGATGAGTTTCAATCTTTATCTACAAATTTCTGCAACAGATCAACGCAACTTGTAACATCGAGCCAACCTCGAGATATTGGTTCTAAAATTTCCTTTGCTCAGTAATTTCACGAGCCTACAGTGCCCTTCAAACCGAAATACAGTAATGCCTAAAACACTACTGCTTTGCAGTAGAATATTCTCTTGCAACAAAAGATTTACCACCAGTGAGACTGACTGCACTGATGGAATAATCTCTGCTGTGTCACAGATTATCCCAATAGCGGGCGATGGGTCGTCGCTTCCCGACGCCGTCGAAAAATTTCAAATCGAATCAATACAGTTTCACAATCCTAAAGCTGAATAGAACAAACAATAGTGTAGAAAACGCAGCCAATCCCATTAGCGATGAATAAAATCACTTCGGTCGGACAATTCAATTTGGCCGGTTTTATCTTAATCAGGGACAAAGTAAAAATGTCTGTAAGACAAACAAGACGACTCGTTTAATTCCCCCACGCATACATTAGACGTTATTTGTTTTTGGTACATTTACATTTTTATGACTAAACTGAAATCACTTGATCAAATGACTTCGTGTAAATGTATAACTAACGACCGTCGACAGCTTCGAGTTGTGTATTAAAAATACAGGACCGCTTTGACAGGTCATATAATGTGATTATGATAATTAATTAAATTAGAATTAACTTTTTGCTTTTTACGTGCGTTAAATAAATTCGATAGTTTATTTTGTACACCGAGTGTAAACAAAGAACAAGGCTATACTCAAAAATAAATAAGAATATGTTTATAGAACATTGGCTTACTGTTAACTTAGAACCGGTCATTCCATACTGAAAAATGTCCAACGATTTGCTGATGATTTTTCGTAAATTCAGCGTTGAATTACTTGTGCTACTTCGTAAATTCAATATCAATGCAACAAAATGAAGTTATAACTTCAATCAAACGACGGTAAAGCCGCGGTATGCATCTAGTATTATCAACAGAATAAGTTACACATTACGCCCTGAGCCCGATTTATAAACCACGAGACAAAGAGCTCGAGTGAGTTCCAACGAAAATGTCCACGAAATTGAGTTTCTAAAGCATTTAAGTCCCAAAAATCACGTTAGCAAGTTAGGGCCAGCTTTGCTATCTTCGCATATATTAAGCGGTGTGAGTAAAACAAAATCATTATTCAAATCCCCTGAATAATGTTTTCGGGAATCGGGCGAGAGTTTGCAGTCCTTTTTGAATTTTAATATGGACTCTAACAAGTTTTCTGTCGTCAAAGGAAATCGGTGGAGCTAGGATTTCGTGTGCTAACGAGTCAGCCGTTGGTCGAGATGAGTATTTTGTGTAATTACATAATTTCTTTGAACATTTTTCATATAAAAAGTAGTTATATGTTAGTGTACTTATTTGGTACGCACTTTATTTTTAAAAATTATATTATTTTAATATAAGTGTTACTAGCAGAAGTAATAGTGCCTGTTTCGTTTGCTTAGCCATTTTGAATGTATTTTTTAATATTGTCCCCACAAAGTAAAAACAAAGATAAGTCCAATAATATAGTGTCCCTTTTGCTCGTGAGTCAATATGACGCCGATCAAAGGCGGGTGATCAAAGGATAGCGGCGCAGTGTCCGGCGATAATTAGCCAACTTCCTCCGTTCCTCGGAAACCTACAGACTGTTGAAAAAGTTAGATAAACTAGGGAAAAGCAGATGAAACTACTGTAACTGTAAACTAGTTATGACTATCTCGAAGATTCGTCTAGAATCTCATACGTATAAGACTTATGTTCCAATGACGCAAGTTAGCGCGTCTGTTCAAATTAATTTGAAATAAATAGTTTTATTATATTTGAATCAAATCATAATCATAATCACATGTTACTATTTTATTTGTGATTATTTTGACTTTGGGAGTAAGAAGATTATGATAGTTAGTTTTAATTTTTTATAGACTGGTATACGTTTTATTAACGTATATATTGACGTTTTCTGTAATTTCGGATGAGACGACCGATAATAGGCAATACGGGGCGATGACTCCGCGACCACCCGTCGCTTCTCGTCGGCGATCAACGGTCACTCGGTCATTACTGCCCTCGCTCTATGAAATATTTATGACGACTCCCATAATAACGCCGGCGACGATATCATTATACTTTGTGATGGGGGTGTCGGGTGGGGCGGAATATCTGAACGCTCCTTACCATTGCAAAATCGTAATCGCGAGCGTTTCAGGACGCGGGAACGCTCTCGCGAACTTTAAAACATCCTCGTCTCAGGTAAATGTAAATATTGTTCCGAAATTTGCTGTCAGATCCGACGACTGATGATTCGGATTCAAAATTTAAAACGGCTTCCCGTCCGTCCGCGGCCTGTGCGCAGACGCGCCGGATCGTCCATATTAACTTGTTAATTAGGTCCATAATACGACTTGCAGATGAGCTACAGAGTTGTGAAGTTGAATACATAAAAAGCCCTTTTTCAGCGATCGCATGCATTGTCGGCCGGCCTGCCTGCCGGCTGCCAGCCCCGAGCTCGGGAGGCGAGCCTATATCGTATTTCGTGCGTCCCACCAGCCACCAGAAGTTTGCCTGTTCATAAATAAACGCGAACGGTATTCAACAGCCCTTGGTGCTGTATGCATAACGAATTTGAAGGAGGCAAACTTGGAGGCTCTGCTGACTGGGATGGAGTATAAAATTCAGTAACGACATGGTGGAGCTTTTCATTCGACGTTTCGCTGTCGTTGAAGGCATAGCTCCGTCATTCTGATTACTAATTAGTGGTTAATTAGTCATTTGATAGATACGATCATAGAATCGATAACGTGGTAGAATACTACAGAGACGACGAGACCGCGAGTGTGAAAGTGTCGATGGTGCTTCAAGTGCAAAGATAGTTATGCAAATGAGTTATTTATATAGTGTCCAGTGTGGTTATGGGTGATGAAATGTTGTATTATCGTTTCGACTGTGCGAAGGCGATCGCGAGATGGAGTTGAAGCGCGGCAGCCATCTTTACTGACGTCATCCCGTGTGAGTAAAAGAAGCCGCTAGGTGGCGTGCGTGGCGCCATTCTGCTACAATAAAATGGCGGATACGAATGCCCGCTTCTGAATATTTTTACATTTATTTCAAAACATACATTAAGAGATTTCCTTTATACAATAAATCGGATATCATCTAAGTATTTATTTGGAGTTGAAAATAAAGCAATTTTAGAATAATTTAAAGAAGGACAGATTATTACGACTTTTAAATTTATAATTTGCTCTTAGTTTGAATGTATTTCGATACTATTTAAATCATATTCTATATTTACATACTTTACTAGACTACACAACGAAATTTACTGTATGATATCAGTACAGGTAGATAAATCAGTTTTTGAACTTTAAATATGAAAACTAGGAAATAGTGAGTGTGCTTTATATCGGCATATTTATGATAATTTTCGCTCCCATACAATACGCGGTGTCTGTCCGCGGATACGAGCTCTCACGTTGACACGTCATTTTCTGCGCCGCTGCTTGCCATCCAGAAATTTGTTTATGTCAACTGTCAGAAACAGAAAAACACCAACCACCTCTAATGCCTCTGCAATAGAATTCAAAATCCTTCATCAAGTCTACGTTTTGACCTATTTTATACATGCATGCGTCGAAACTTTTAAAGCCTTATTCAATTCCATATTTCGTTGGGTTAAGGGTGAAAATAAATAAAATGTAATTTGGCCGCGTGCACACAGAAGTCGGTCAGGTCGTCCGCTATCCAATCTCGTTGTGAATGCAGTGACGATTTCCAATTGAAAGTATAATACACAGGTGATGGAATAATGTGATTTGTTTGTGTTTTACACGACAAGTAGAAATAATGCTTGCCCGTCCGATAAGGAAGACGTAAGCTCACAAATCTCCAGCTCCTTCTTAGTAAACCCAGACAGAAAAAGAAGTTACTGTCTTTAAAAAACAACAATAATATGTTTATGTGAATTTGATATCAATGAAATGTAAAGAAATAAGATTCAATAGAATCTTCTATTATTATACCAAAAAACAACATTCCCTATATTATTTTTTTCTTTTCATAAGAGTAACCTAACTCAAACAGTTAATAGTAATTCAGAGATGAAAATTCATTAAATATAAATACTTTTTTTACGTGTTCTTTTACAAAAAATCAGATGAAATTTTTCTACTTAGTTGCGTTATTTTAGAAATAATATTTTCATAATTAGTAATTTACAGAATATAAATTATAATATTTTTATAATTTTAATGCAAACCGCTTAGTATTGTTGCATGCCTATAGCTGATGGACTTCACACTGGCTAGTTTGGCATTTAACATTAAAGGTATTCGAAATATTTTTATTTCTATCTTTCTTTCTTTCTTAGGTATATGAAAGATTTACAGTAGAGAGAAGGAGAAAGAGAGTTTCAACTTGCTTGAATCCTAACACAAAAGACGACGCGGCTTCGATTCCCACTCTGATGTTGTAATTGACCATACAAGCATGTTTCCGGGTCTGGGTGTGTTCGTCTGTGTTCTTAAGTATGTTTCCGAACCCCGACAGAGGATATTAATATCCTAATAGGAGGACGTTGAGTTTGTACATAATTATATATTTTTTTTTTAAACTTAATTTTCAACAAATTTGTGAGTAAACAAAATACATCAGAGTAATACGTACAATCTTTAATAAACCGTTCAATACTTCCTTAATACAATGAATTTATTATAATACTATAAAATTTTTCCGTGATTGGAGGGCACGCGCCGAGCTGCGATTTACTTACTTAAATTGTTATTTGCTAGTCAAAGTTTTAAAAAGTTTTTCAGTCAAATGTGGACTTAAAACTAATCAGTTAACGTTTTTCCAACTGTTCTATAATATGTAAAGCTAAGGAAGGAAGGAAATGTAATGATTTTATGGAATAGCTAGTGCTGTGAAAACCGGTAGTTTTGTGAGGTAACCGATTGTTTAGGGAGATCTGAACGAGGTGATCTATGAGAGGTAATAGCAGGTGCCGCGGGCGTTGGAGTGCGCACGCTCTCACTATCCCACGATACTGTGCTTACAGGGTGATTTAGTAACTATATGTATGTTATTTGTACTTCTTTAATTATTTCAGTGAAAAATATTTCAAAATAATAATAAAACCGTTTTATATACCTAAGAAATTTAGACTAAATGCAAAACGTAAGGTTGCGTAGTCGCACAAAATAATTTTCAGTCAAGTCCGTTGTGGACCACGCACAGTCGAAACTAATGGGTTCCGCAGCTTGATGATAAAGAATCTTAAAAACTTCAGAAATAATAACGAATTCAAATCGATTGCAAAAACAAGTTGGTAATTTCATAGTAATTATTAAAATTAGTAAGAAAAACAAACTCTGGTGGTAGGTCTTTTATTGCAAGAGGCCAGCTAGGTAGGTACCACCGCAGTGTCCAATATTCTGCCGCCAAATAGTAGTGCTTAGGCACTACTGTGTTCCGGTTTGAAGGGCATTGTACGCTAGTGAAATTACTGGGCGAACGAGATTTAAGAACTAATATCTCGAGGTTGGCAACGCGTGAGTGGCACCTACTAATGGTGCTGCAAGCGCTCATAGGCTGCGGCAGCCACTAACCATGAGGTGGGCCGTATGGTTGTTTGCCAACTTTTAACATAAAAAAAAAAAAAAAAAAAAAAAAAAAAAAAAAAAAAAAAACTTATGGGAACGACTTATATATCTCTAAAATTTGTATACTTATCTTCTTCAAATAAAATGTGGTGGAAAGTTCATTTGATCCTTGACCTCAAAATTGTCCAGAATTTTAAATCCCATAATTGAAAAGTTAGAGGGGCAAAGTTTTTATGACTTTAGGAGCTAATACCCCAACAACTACTGGCTTCATGAAAAAAGTCAAAGTCAAACCTCATTATCATTTTGAAAGACCTATCCAAAGATATGTCAGACGTTAGGTAGTTTATTACAGTGTGATACTATTTAACTATGTGGATATTTGACTACACAAAGCGCTTTGACTTAGATTTTTTAAAGTAATTTGATTAATTGAGCAAATGAAGATTCACTAGTTAATTGCTCTGTGTCATTCTATACGTCACCAGAGTATCATTGTAACTGTCTGTACCAAGTACAAGTATGTTTGTACCACGATCAATCCTCATGAAATTATATGTGTGATCCAATATAGGCTAACTTAAATTAATTATTTGAACTGGTCTTTAGGCACGGAATCTTAAGAAACACTTTCTTTTATTAATAATAATCAGTACATCACTAAGTACGGTATTTAAAAAAATGCAAATTGTTACATCCTGTACGGTACTGTTATAGTAACCGTGTAGCCACTGTTTGCACAGTGGATTATCGCGGTGTAATACGACGTCACGACGCAGCCACCGCAATCACGGGAAGTAAACCCCAGACGTTCTGCTAATTCCGATCTCGTACTTATATAAGTAGTATATGTAAAGTACATATACTACTTACTTACTATTGCTAATAAAATACTTTAAGTTTTATATAGA
The DNA here is from genome assembly GCA_023373885.1 of Hestina assimilis. Lineage (NCBI taxonomy): Eukaryota > Metazoa > Arthropoda > Insecta > Lepidoptera > Nymphalidae > Hestina > Hestina assimilis. Next base: position 16,338,474 of record CM041745.1, read on the forward strand.
TGATATAATTCGATTAATTTATTTTTACTTAGTAAGTAGTTGAGAAATGTAATTTTTTAACTGTTTTCAATATAATAAAACAAAATAAAATGGATAGAAAACGTAAATTTTAAGCGGTGGTAAAGTCATTCAATTTTTAAGTTGTGTTTCGTAATAATTTGGGAAATTGCAGCTTTTATATTTTTTAATGTTCGCCAAAAAAACTAAACTTCATGTTTCTTCTTTTAAAAATTACGGACCTCCATACAATCTTAAAAACACCTTTTCACGCCCCAAAGAATTGAATTTTGAAAACGTTTACGTTTTCAAAACAACACCTGTGAAAAAATCCGCTTTATTGGTTCAAGGATTTAGGATGAGCGCTGATATGTCAGTCAGGTCTTCCTCTGACTTCTCTAATATATATATATATATATATATATATATAGATTACTAGATACACTTTAACACTAAAACTTGATAAACTGCAAGTTATAACTGTATTTATAAGCAACGGATGCTGTTTTGGTAATATAATTTACCAATTACTGATAGCATTACTACAAAGAGGGAATAATTTATGGAGGTAATAAAACAAAAAATACGAATATTACAATGCATTGTACAATACAAAGATAAAGGTCGCGTATAAATCTCGAAGCAGTACCCGAGAGCCGTTAGTATTTTGTACTTTTTAACGTAAGCAAACCGCATTTTTATTCAAAACAGCCACTTAGTAAATAAAATATGTCCGTATCTAAAACAATAAACATCCCCTCGTTTTTCCTCTAGCACTCCGTTTCCTCCTTTTTGTGTTTTTTTAAAGCTCGTGAAACGGCAGATGCGGTCCGGGACAAATGAATACACGCACGGCCATATTTAAGTATACACAATAAGCTATAAAGCATGTGTGTTTATTGCGTTATGCGTGTTCGGGACTGGTGATATTATAACTAAATATTTTCACGCTGTTTATAGTCTTAAAAGTATGTTATATTTTATAAAATATACATTTAATATTAGCTCCTCTGTCTTTTCTCATTAAAAATAGTGAATTAACAGAAATACAAACAAAAATGAATCTAAGATTCTACTTTAAATCGCATTTAATAAAGTTCCGCGATACAAAATCTTCTTTTCGTAACCTAACACATTTCATAATATTTTCCTGGAACTTCACAGGCTTTTTCACAGAAATATGCTTAATTCAGATTTGACAGAAATTTTTACACAGAAAAATGTTATCTTCTTATATATCTTCTTCCTAGCATAATTCCCGGTATACCAGTGACTCATTGTATAAGAGAATATTACTTATCTAGAGCTAACGATTACTATCAGATGTTATGATAATAACCGGGACCGAAAGCTTATCGTGCTCTCTGAGACAAAGTGGGGACACTCACCAGGACACGCCCGAAACAGATATTTATACCAAACATCTGCTCCGAGCGGGAATCGAACCCGTGACCGTCGATGCTCAAAGCATGCCCACTACCAGCACGCCACAACGGTCCTCATCATTATCATCGTATGATAAGTCATATTTATCAGATATAAAAATTACATTATTTTAACGAATTACCGGCTATATTCCTGACAACATTAGTTTTAAGTATTTTTGGCGGTAGTAGAAAAACCATCCATTAAAACAATAGAAACATCTATAGAAAATATTTATTTATAATGTTTTCAGTACGTTACTTTTGTACGAGCTATAAGAGTTGTATCTTTTTATATACTTATTTTGCTAGCAAGTGTAATAGGGATACGCCGAGGGTAATGTTACCGAAAAATGTTTAGTTTCTGAAGAATTAGCATTTGTTTGGACCTCGGTGACGATACAACCGTTTCTATTTTGTGTGTTTTAACTTCATCGTTGATAGCAATATGACATAAGTGAAAAGATTATCTTTGACATTGAACTTAAAGCTACAAAACCTTTTTCAACTAGTTATTTTTATAAATACTTAACAAATTATAAAATAAATTAAATTTGCCGAAATATTTTTTTGTTAAGAACACAAATTATGACATAACGAACTAAGTACATGTAACTAAAATATAAATCGTGTCCATCAATTAATAACATCAACTAAATTTAAATCGTATCCACGTGGTAATCGTAGCCAGAATGGTAGCTGTATTTACGAACTAAATCGGAATGTCAATTCCTTTAAAAATTGAACTATCCCTCCTGACCCTTTTGAAGGCGAATTTGTTAAAAACTGCTTAGCGATAACTTTCAATAATTTTGAATAAATAGTTATGATTGCCAACATTTACTGAATTATATGGAAACATATTCAACTAATTAAAAGATATACTTTAGTGATCAAAAATTGCCAAGTTTCAGTCATTGTTTTACATGAGACCAAAAATTTTTGTAGTAGGAGAACTGCGTTGCGAGACTTGTAATTTTTTTACATTTTTGATTGTGTGATTCTCATTTTAAATCAAACGATATTTTTATTAAGTCGTTATAATATTTTCTGGCACTGACTGACTCTGACTTCAAAAAAAGAGGTAGGTTCTCAATTCCACTGTATTTTTTTAAATGTTTGTTACCTCATAACTTTCGACTTGTGTTGTAGAAAATATTTTTTTTTGTTTAAGTTTCATGAAGCAAAATGTTAGGTTTCTCTCGATTTATCAGATTTTTTTTTCGGTCACGAAAATAGTTTAAATGGATTATCGTTAATATCGTTTTGGACAATTTGCACTGTATTCTATTAAGGATATAACCTGAAGTGGTAATATATATTATTACTTTCTAGGTGACCTTGCAAAGGTAATAGAAAAAAAAATTCAAATTCAAGAATTTTTATTCAATGTAAAAAGCATTATTATTATTAGTTGAAAGTCAGATTCTACCACCGGCTCCAAATTGAAACCTCTACCCGAGAAGAGCCGGCGAAACAAAATCTTTTTTTTTAAATGTATTAAGTATTTTTTTTTTTTATATCAAAGTAATTTACACATTATGTTCTCTGAAAACCCTGGAGTGACTGTGTCATTCCCAAGGTGTGGTGTCTTTAAGGTATGCACTAATCTTTAAATAGCCCTTACCACACAAACGTCCCTTGGCATTTTTTTAAAACTTATTAATAGAAAGTTTCTGAACGCTTTCTGGGATGGGTTTTACAATAGTAAAACCGTATACAGTTACCTTTAAAAGAGTTACTAATTTTATACAGTCTAGTAAAATTTTATTCTTTTTACTAATTTTATTATTAGTAATTTTAAAATGAACACCTCGACCCGCGTCGTCTTGGTTTAATTAACGTTACGTTACTTAACGTTTACACTGACTTTGATAATTCTTTATCGTTAGGGAATGCTTGCGAAGTAGTTCTAAATTTCGTGATTATATGGTTAAGGATTCTATACATTTAAAGCGCAAATGTTAAAATATAGAACCTCATTTTCAGCGATCACTGCATTGTATTAAGTACCTACGTACCTAACTACCCAGCGCCGGAGTGAAAACTTGTCAAGAACTACCTCCTCGTAGCTCATCTACCAGCAAAGCATTTCTTTGAAGCTAATTTCTAGTATATTCTCTTATTATATCTGTTATAATGCAATATAGATCGGCGGGTTGAGGTTAGCGTAAGCCTTTGCTAAGGCGGTACAAATCGGTCAGTTGTCTACTTATAACATTTACAATTATTGCTTAAAACACAGATTTATCTCGTGGACATTAGCCATATAAAGTACAATCTATATATACTACAATGAGCAGACCTGGCTGACAACGACTCCTGTGTGTGCGTTTGTGTATTGGTTATCTTTGGTTTTAGTAAGAAATATTAGTTTAAATGTATCTGTAGTATCCTGTATATAAGTAGATCTCTTCACTTACATAACTCGTACTTCAGAAGCAATTTATTTTATCAAATAAGGCAACTAAAGTCGCAGGCACGCCCACCCAGCTCAAGACACGCCCTCGCCCCGCCCACAGGGAGATTGTTCCCTGTTATATAATATCCTGAAAGTAGGGGATGGGGGGTTTACTACCAGGGATTATTAAATTTATCGAACTACGAGCTGGCCAGCCAAGATGGCGTCGTTCGAGACAAAGAGATTGCTTTTTACGCCTCAATAATAACTTGAGTGTCTTCAGTAATACGACTATATAAAAACCCGATAAAATGAATTATGGAAAATATTTTCTATTATTAATAATCATTTACTAAGTGCTGGAAAATTGTTCCTCCATACCGCATTTATTTTAAACCTCTTTATTTATTAAGTTTCATGTATTTACTTAAAACTATAACGTATTCCTTAAAACCATTTTTATTACTATTTAATTATAAGTATGTTTAAAGCTGTAACTACCCAATGGATAGAAAACGAAGATTAACCGAAGCTCTTAGATAGAATTCCGGGCAAGCACTTCTGAATTTTCAAGTATTTAATTTGTGTTTTTTTATCTTGTGCTTAAACATATTCAATACAAATGTTACATTCGGCAAGTTATAGATCGCACGACAAAACAAATATTTCATAAATATATAACATATGTATATATCATATGATATGCACGCTATTGAATGTGATATACCTAAGTAAGTAGATACCTTACTATGTGGATTTTTTTTTTCATTAACCTACTACGTTTTTAGGAACTTGAATTTTTGGCTAATTTGTTTCATAACAAGTTTCGGATATTTTGTTTATTATTTCACAAATTAACAGCTTCCGTAAAAAGAATAAATTTTGTTACAAATTTTATATTTTGAAAATTAGTTTAATTTGCTTTAAAGTAATCGTGTTATCTATTTATTATTGAAGTAATTAGTTCTGTATTTGATGAATATAGTAAACAAGTCGAAGCTTGTATTGCAACATCGTCTTTCAAGGGATCTCGTTCAGGCAATTAATGAAACTGTAATGTGTACGACACTGCTTAAAACTATTGAAAGGCATCTTATTATAAATTACGATATAATTGTAATTGAATTATATATCGTTTATTTATAAGATTTTATATATCAAAACTAGCTTCTGCCAGCGGTGTCATTTTTTTCTAAAATAAAAGTTATAACATAGTGGTTTAATTTTAAAAAGTTTAAAAATAGATTTTTTTAATATAAATTCCGTATGTATATACTTATCTTCCTATGGATTTAGTGAAAATCTTATAACTTAGAATTACAAACAGACACTTCAATTTTATTTATCTGGATAGATTTTAAACATATCACTAATTTCACATTTATATGTAAGTATAACTAGGAAACACCATGCCTCGGAGAGCACGTAAATCTGTCATCTCGGTTGTAATCAATAAATCATAACATCTGATAATTATCGTTCACTCTCGACAGATAGGTAGCTCATATCCAATGTGTTACTGGTTCGCTATTTGTGTTGCGGAGGACAGATGGCAATCGGTCTGTGCCAAAACTAGTAACCCTTCAAATCAGAATAAGAGTATAACTAAGCAGACCCTGGGTAAATACCGGGAATGATGCTAGGAAGAACAGGAAGACGAAGAACCAGTAAATACCCGACTGGTTATTATTATGCTCCAATTATAAGGTGTGGGTTATAATTAATACCTTACTTGTATTATCCAGCGACGATAACAATTATTTAAAAAAAAAACATTAAATCCATTCAAATGTGGGTACATCAGAAATTCTAGACCATTCTCTGTTCATAACAAACGCCTAATAGAAAAGATACGTACGTGAAAATTTTGCTATTTTGTTTTACTTATGCTTTTTACAATTAAACATTAATTAAAAAGTACTAGTATAAATCAATTTATTCTCATGAGATTTGTTTAGAAAATCAAAAGGTTTTACAAAAATGAATGAACTAGCTTTTATACGCGACTACGCCCGCGGCAATGCGATTTTGAGGCATCTTTATTGTTAGAAATAAATGGTTCCTAATACAGATATTCATACCCTTTAGGCTTCAATTTTTTCACGACAAAAACTTCAAAATCAGTTCAGCCGGTCAAGTGTGAAAAGGTAGATAGACAGATTTACTTTATTAATAATAGTCTGAAGATTATTATAGTTACTTTGAATTGTTAAATCTGTATTTTTTGTTAATTCCACAAGAAATTAACATTCAGGGGTAGAAATCAATCTGTGTGCTCAATTTCATTACAATCTGTTCAGAAATTTAGGCGTGATTGAGTAACAAGCATTCAGATATGCAAACTTTCACATTTATAATATTAATGTGATAATATTACTTTAATTTTATTGTAATAAACTCCTTCTTTTCCGACTTCAACTGACCGGATGGTAAGTGATTTTTATTAAAAAACAATGTTTAAATTTTTAAACAATATTTTGCTTAACCGTTTTTAGAAAGTTAAATAACATAAAATAAGGTTACTTCCAGGTCTGTTTGATAGTAGCTTCTAACTTACCCAAAATATTTTCGGTAATTATAAAAAAATAAAATATTAAGTTACACCTATTTCCTTGCAAACTGTGTTATCGCGTGTATAAAAGGTGAGTTGGGCGAGCGCAACGCGCACTCGGGCGATGACGCGGGACGTAAGTCATTTTTTATTTGTAAATGATTATATCATTTCATATACATTTATCCACGTGTTTTATAAATAAGTTCGATTACATTAGAATAACAATACAAGTTTTTTTACACTGCTTATTAGAATTTTGTTTTTTCAATAATGTTTAATTAATGCTAATTAGGTGCATAACCTTTGGTAGCCATTTTGATTGCACCCACTTAAGTTCATATTATCGAATATGTAACCTCTGCGTGTGAACTTGATATGATTTTAAAGATTATATTTATATGTTGCAGTAAGCCAGAGTGCCCGCGGCACACGTGGTCTGCTGATGGGAGTAAGTTTAACCTTCTATTATGTTTCATAGCCCTCAACATAAACCGCAATATAACTTAAAGAACCTTCTTGAAGAATCTCTTTTTTAATTCTGTCCGAGTTTCTACTATTGATAGTGCAAGTATCTTAATTGTTCTTTTCTGTTTAGGTGAGATGCAGCTCGCTCCCGGCAGCAGACCAGCGCCCGGTGCGGTGGCCGCCGGCGTTGAGCGACGTCGCCCGGCCGCGCCGCTGGCCCGCGCCGCTGTCGCCGGCTCGGCACACGCGAGCCGCGCTCAGAAAACGCGCTTCTTATTATAGTTGTGAGTAATACACATACTATAGGCTTTGCAGTGCCCTCGTATATTATATGATGCTAACGCCAACTGATTATTTATTAGCCATTTTTTATACCTAATTAAAGGTGTGAAAGGTGTTATGGTTGTGATTTTGGTTTCAAAATTCTGCAGCACACGTGGGAAGCACGTGCTTTTCTAAAATCTCTCTAGCTTTATCAAATATCTAGCCTAGTATTTTATTGTTACTTAATAAAATAAAATGTAATAATTTATAAAAAGCGCAGTGTCAATTTATTTTCGAGAACTCTGAAAATAATTTTCAATATAGAACAAACTGTTTTAAAGAATGAACAAACTCTTACCCTTTTCTTCATTACATACCTAATATATTGTTTACAGTTAAGGTACTGACGTGGACTGTCCGGTCTATCCGGCCTCATTTGAAGTTGGTCAGCAGCCACGCGCAGTTCACGCGTGTCTTTTGATTGATTCAATTGTAAGTATTGATTTTAAATATTTATAATAAAGATACCTAACGCAGCACATGTACAAGGGACTAGGATAGTGGTAGGGTTTGGGCTGTTCAGTGGAAAAGTCGGCGAATAAAACGCAATAGAAGAATTCTGTTACTTACGACTATATTCTGTATGAGAGATGGACGATGTAGTGATCGTCCATTTATACTGAAAATAAGAAGGATCTAATGCTATGAGTATTACAATTATATGTATGCCTATATAACATATTGATAAAAACAGCAACCTACTAATTTATTCGCGAAGATTCGGTTGGCTTTACTCAACATCTTCCTCATCAAAATTATTTCCTGTATTTATTGCTTATTTAGTATATACTTACATATACAGATATAGGCCGTTCGCTTATAAAACCTAGTTAGACATGATGACGCCGCCACCTTTTACCTGATTCGCCCGTTGGCAACCCACTAAGTGTAGAGACTTAATAACAGTTTGTAATTATAAAAATAATTATAAAGAACTATATTTCTTTGTTTATCGATATACACTTTTTTTACAACCAATATCAGAGTAATATTTGCAATTTAATACTAACTATATTTACAAATAATGTCCACAAAGAATGGTGGCATGAATGCTAGCTGCATTTCCCCGCTGAATCGCAGTCCCGATTCTTTGGACGAAAAATGAACCAGCCTCCAACCTGTGGAAGCAATAAGCACTAACATTCAAGGCCCAAGTGTTTGTACTGCAAACGGGATAAAAATGTGATTTGGAATAAGTGACGAATTTGTTTAATTTCTTTGTTTCAGATATTGTAATTGTAAGTAACGTGGAGTTTGCAGCATTATAACATAACTGATATTTTGAAGACTTCGTTGGACTGTCACTACTAGGCTATAACACATTACTTAGTGAAACCGATTGAGACGTTCTATTTACTTTTCCGTTACTTTTTGAATAATTTTTTCCGAATACTTGAATTGTTCAATTTTTGTGGGAGCTAGACATAGATTAGCTTTGCGATAATAAAATAAGGTTCGACTTTTGACAGGTTCTAAGTATTTTAAGTTTTTTGTTTTTGTGTAATGTAAAACCAGTGAAGTCCAGCAGCGTTGTAAGTTAGCGACTGGTATTTTTGCGAAGACTCGGCCGGACCGTCACTAGGCTATATTATATTGTTAAACTCGTTCACTAATGTTTGCGAAACAGATAGACATTGTATTTACTTTTCCGTTACTTTTTGAATAATTTGTTCCCAACAATCGAATTGTTAGTTTTTGTGGGAGTTGGGAGTTTAAGTTACTTTTGCGATAATAAAATAAGGTTCGATCTTTGATATGTTTTATTTTTAAGAGTTTTTTGTTTTTGTATAATCAGTTTCTAACAGTCAGTTAAGTCCAGGTTAAACGAGCGAAACCGATAGTAAATAAGTGTTTCTGTTACAAGTGCAACTACTACTAGGTTTAACTAGGTTTAAGTTATTGCGTGCCTTTCGTAAATGTAAGACTTGTTTTATTCACTTTTGTATTTATATTAAGCAAATCTTTTTATACAACTTTCGGCTTATTTTTAATATTATTACACGTTTTCATTTATACAAATTCTTTTATTTCTCTCTCGACCCTAAAATATTTCGACTAATTTTACCTTTTGTGAGTCTATCTGAATTTATTTCAGAAATATTAAATAAGGTGTGTTTATACTATAGAATCCCTGACGTTTTTTATAACCATTTTCACAAAGCGATGCCATACTAATATGATCGCCAGGAGCCGCTCACCGGCGCTTTGATCCCACGTTATTACCTTTGTACACTAATCGGCTTACATTACACGAATTTATTAAATTTAACTTTACTTGATTTGCGAATTTTGGTCATCAAATTTTTTGATAATCAAAAGTAGATAAGTGAGAGTTGTCCCAAACGAACAAAAAGCTTTCTCTTCCTACCTGAAAATTAGCGCCTGAGTGCTGAAATGAATAATCTGGTCAGCTATTCTATTTATTTCATTTATATTAATTTTACTTACCAAACATTTACTTTCATTAACAATAAAGCTACTTGCGTTATAACTTTAAACCTATATGCGGTCACGTCAACTTTATTTCTATGCCCCTGTGATTTAACTCTTTTTTTTTTAACATACATACAAATTATTCATTTGATATCTTTTTCTGAATAAGTCTTATAAAATTCTGTTCGGTCGATACAAAAATACTACTGTCGATACTAAACTAAAAACGGCGGACACTTCTACAGTTTATGTTATTATTTTTATATCGCTGCACAAACGCTGCACAATCATATGGTTATATCCGTTCGTAAGTCAGTTATTTTACTCGAAGATTTTGTTCTATCTAAACAAAATTGATTACATAAGTGTACTCTATGAACCCCTACCCGCTGAAGTAATAACATAAATACATATAGAGGTTTAAAAAAAACCGGAACATGGCAAATTTTGAGGTATTTTTAGATAGGTCTTTAAAAATAATAACGTTTATTTTAGATTCTTAAATAATAATTACTATGAAATTATAAACTTATTTTTACGGTCCACTTTAATTTTTTTATATTTCTTCCTCATCAAATTTCAACCCTTTATTTACTGTGTGTGGTGTACATTTTGGTATTTAACTTTAAAATTAGGCTTATTATATTTCGATACTATAAAATAACATTATTTTTGTTATTTCAAAACTCAGAAACGCCATAGTGTGGGACCGTCTCGTTTTAGTAACTCCTAAACACCCTCGCTGTCCCTCGCAGATATTTAAATTAGGATCATCTGTTACTTTGCGCTTTTTGCATCTCCATCTTGTCCCCGTCCCGTCCCCGTCCCGTCCCCACGAATACTGTCGCGTAAAATATTACTAAGGAAGCGTTTGTTTAACCTTTCTCGATTGAAGCGTTAGGAAGTGTTTGCGATTGACGAAAGCTCAGCCGTTCTACCTACTTCAATAACTATATTACATTTACCTTCCACTTAAATATATTTGTTGTGTTCATTGTAAGACTCTCTTATAGTATCGACTGTCACAGAGCAGTGTCCTTCGATTGCGTTTTGGTGCCCACTGTAGCTTAGACGATTTTACAGGTTTTGATATGTAAAAGTTTTTGATTCTCTTTTATGGCAGTAACACGATTACGATTATTACGTTTATTAAAAAGCAAGATATAAATATTTTCGTCAGAAATCGGTGCCAGTGCAGAAGGCACCGACTTCTGAAGAAAATATTGTGTAAAAAATATTTATTTATATGTATCGCAACCCTATTTCAATACTTATAAGTAACGTGTTTCCTGGCCAACTGAAATCATCACTATGAGTCTTGTCACGGTACTCGTGTAAGTAACACGCGTCGCGACGATTTGTTGATAGTAATAATCGCAGATAAGCGGTGCCTTTTACGCGCGCCTGCTATGCAGGTCGTCGCTTTGATTTTAAGATATGGATCCGGATCCGGAGTTGTGTGAAGGGAAGGTGAATATTGTAGCCAAGAGTGACTTGAGTGAGGATGAAGAAGTACGTCGTTGGTTCTCACCAATTTCAATGGACTATAATAACAAAACTTATGAGTATGCTAAAATGGAGGAAATGAATAACCAAGACTTTAACAAAGAAGAAGAGAAAACAACTACAGAAAAACGAATTAAACGATCCAGAGAAGAAGAAGAAGAAGTAGAAGACGATGTTGGGTGGACTAAAGTAGAAAAGAAAATAAAGAAACAGAGACAAATTAAGGTAGAAGTTATTATTTCGAGCAAAGAAAAGTTGCCAAAACAGTTTGCTATCGCGAAGTTATTTACAAATCTCAATTTTATTGACATAATAAGAATCAAATACACCAATCCATATAGATTAAGATTAGAAGTTTCCGATGAAGACTATGCCAATAAGATTGTTAATTGTTCGGAATTCGAAAAGAGAGGTTGGAGAGTTTACAGAGAAATGGAAGTTAATATTTCCCATGGCATTATACGGAATGTGGATCTTGAGCTAGCTGAAAGTGAAGCCTTAAGTGTAATTAGGTGCCCCAATAACATCCAGATCATATCATTGAAAAGATTAAAACGGAGAGACGAAGACGGAAAATGGGTACCAAGTGAAGTGGCTCGTATTGATTTTAAATGTTCCTCGTTGCCAGCTTTTGTATATATAGATAATTTGCGCATTAAAGTAGAACCATACATTTTCCCCGCAACACAGTGCTCAAGGTGCTGGAAATTCGGTCACACTAAGGCCAGATGTATTTCTCGAGTAATTGTTTGCCCTAAGTGTGCTGGTTCTCATGAAAATTGTGAAGTTACAGAATATAAGTGTGCGAACTGTAACGGTGATCATATGGCATTGGATAAAACATGTCCTATCTATCTGAGGGAAAAAAGATTGAGGGAATTAATGGGAGAGTTCAACTGTACCTACCGTAGTGCCTGTAATTTATATGTGCGCCCAAACTCATGTACAGAAACAAGACAAAATATTAAACAAAATGAAGAAAAAAGTAATATCAGTATCTCAAACAGTTTTATAAATTTAGAGTGTGAAGAATTACAGACACATAAATATACACCAATTTTACCAACATTCTCACAATTGTTTACCCCTAAGCGACCTAGATAACCGCAAAATGTTAAAAATCATAATAAGCAAACATCTGAGTCCCCGCGTAGTAAAATGAATGAACCAGAGCAAGACAGATATATGCAGCCCGACCGTGTTGCACAACGATCAACTGATAAGGCGAACGACGATGGGAACAACAAACGCGAAGTGCACTTTAGCGAACTAATATCTCGGTTAAAAGAAATCATATTTATGAGAAACATCAGTTTAAGCGAAAAATTTCAACAATCTATTAAATGTTTTATTGAATGGATAATTCTCGTTATAATAGATAACATGTCTGATTGGCCGTATATGAATAGTATATTAGAGTTTATAAGTAAATTTAGTAATGGATTCTCCGAATAAAATTATAAAATTGAAATTACTACAATGGAACGCTCAAAGTTTAAAACCAAAAGTACGTGCTTTAGAAAATATTTTATTGCAAGGAAAAATTCATATTTGTATTATTTCAGAAACTTGGCTTCAGCCAGGCAGTAGTTTAAAAATTAATTTATATAATATATTTAGGTTAGACCGTGATGACTCATACGGGGGTATTGCGGTTATCATTCATAAATCTATTAGAGCGCAGCTAAATAATTTTAGTTTACCGAATCAAAATATAGAAGCATTACATATTAAAATATTTAACTGTGGTTTTTTGGATAATATAATTGCGATATATTGTCCACCTAATGTTTGCACAACCAGTGAAGACTGGAAAATTTTATTTTCTAAATGGCCAAATAAAACGGTAATATGTGGAGATTTTAATGGACACCACACAAATTGGTCGTCTAAGTCTAATAGTAGGGGTTTACAAATATATGATGCTGCCACCACTTATAATTATGTTTCTCTTAATAATGGAGATCCAACCAGAATTAAATATGTATTAAATAATTTACAGAATAGTTCCCCGGATATAACATTTACAACACCAGATATTGCACTCAGTTTTAGTTGGAATGTTTTAAACGAAAGCTTAGGCAGTGACCATTTAATGATTTGTATGTGTACAGACGTTGTAATAAAAGATAATTTTCTAAAAAAACGTAACTATAAACAAGCCAACTGGGAAAAATTTAAAAACATTTTAAATGAAAAACTTAATAATTTTAATGACACGGGCGATGTTTTAAACACATATTCAAACATGGTGGACCTTATTAATTTAGCGGCTGATGAATCAATACCAGTTATTAAGATATGTCAAAACCCCACATCTAAATTTAAAGCAAAACCTTATTGGTCAACAGAACTATCGAAAGCTGTTGCAGAGCGACGCCGAGCTTTAGCGCTGCTTCGAAGAAATCCTACACCTAACAATTTCATAATTTATAAACAAAAAGTATCTTCGGCCCAAAGACTCATTCGAAAAGCTCTTGCTAAATCTTTCCAAGAATTCTGCGACAACATTTCGCAAGTAGTATCTAGTAGAGAGATGTGGGAGAAAATGCGATGGCTCAAAGGTTACAAAAATATTAAACCTAATTTAGACTCCGATAAAGCTTGTATTTTTCTAAAGCAACTAACACCTGACTATGTTTTACCTAAATCTCCTCTGTTTCATTCGTATAATGTGCATTTAGAGGCCCCTATTTCCATTCAAGAACTGAATAACATTTTAAAAATTAAAGATACTGCACCAGGTATAGACTCTATTTCATATTCTATGATATATCATTTTCCTAATAAGCAGTTAATAATCGACCTTTATAACAAAATTCTTTTTGAGGCAAGAGTACCGTTACAGTGGCGAAACGTTAAGGTGGTGCCCATACCAAAGCCGGGTCGCGAAATAAATAGTACCTCCTTAAGACCGATTTCACTAATTTCTTGTTTTTGTAAATTATTGCATAATATTATAACAAAGCGCATCGAATGGCATTTTGAAAGTAAAAATTTATTCTCTAGTAAAACAGTAGGTTTCCGCAGAACACAGTCATGTTTAGACAATTTAGTAAGATTAGTTTCTCAAATTCAAATAGGATTCGCAAATAAACAAGAAACATTAGGATGCTTAATAGATGTAAATAATGCTTATAATAATGTTGACATTATACAAGTTACTCGGAAGTTGGATGATATGGGGGTTGGATCTTCTATATGTAGGTATATCTGGGAATATCTGAAGGAGAGACATTTAACTGTCAATGAAGCAGAAAGTAATAGCTCAATTACTAGATGGACTTGTAAGGGGCTGGCTCAGGGTGATCCGATGTCTCCAATTCTTTTTAATATTGTAACTAGCGACATTTGTAAGAACATCGAAGGGGTTTTTATTTCTCAGTATGCTGATGACTTTATTTTATATGTATCAGGCCAAAGTTTAAGATTCATGACTACATCATTGCAAAATGCATTAAACTGTTTGACAAGAATGTTAAATAATTTAGGACTTGAAGTATCACCAAATAAAAGTAAATTGTGTGTATTTTCCAGGCGTAGACTACCCCAACAAGCTAACGTTATAATAGAAGGAGTCTGTCTAGAAAACGTACAAACAGTCAAATATTTAGGGGTATGGTTGGACAGATCATTAAGATGGGTCAAACAGATTAATGAAATTTGTACTAAAACAAAGAAATTCCTAAATTTATTTAATATATTAGCAGGGTCATCTTGGGGTATTCACCCAATACATTTAAGATATCTTTACATCTCTATTATACGGAGTAGATTAGATTATGCAAGTTTTCTTTTTGACAACAGTGCCAAAAGTAACATTGAAAAACTTGATAAAGTTCAAAATCAGGCAATGCGGGTGATAGGGAGTTTCATTAAAAGTAGTCCTATACATACAATGGAATCAGAGTTATGTTTACCCCCGCTATTTATTAGAAGAAAATACCTGGCATATAAGTTTATTTTAAAATCAAAATCAGTGCTTAATGGCGATTCCATTGTAATTATTTCAAAATTAGCATCTATATGCGAGAGCTCCACTTACTGGCGAAATAAAAAGAAACCTTTGCTTTCTATTGTATATGAAGAATTATTGTATAAAAATGTACATTGTTCACCAATTTTGGAAATGTTTTCCTTGTCAACATGGATTACGAACATAAATATTAAATCTCATTTAAATCTTAATATTTTTGATGTATTAGGGCCTAAAAGGAATTATAGTTCTGTTAAATTGTTGGAAAATACTATCCTTACAATTCAAGACAAATATACTGATTTCTATCAAATCTACACGGATGGGTCCAAAGATACTAGCGGAATTGGAGCATCATTTTATGATCCACAAACTAAAACGGCAGCAAGATTTCAGTTAAATTGTAAATTATCAATAATGGAAGCAGAATTATTTGCAATATCTGAATGTCTGTCATACATAGCTTCATGTGAAAGCAATCAATACGTCGTTTTAAGTGATTCTAAAAGTGCTCTACAACATTTAGCTCGGTGCACCTCGGGAAACCGAGGTTTGCCTGTAGCTTATATTATTTTAGCTTTATTCTTAAAACTACAAGAATGTGGCAAAACGATTAAATTTCAGTGGGTCCCATCACATGTAAATTTGATAGGAAATGAAGTTGCTGATTTTTTCGCGAAAATGGGCATCGAAGAAGGTATATCTGTAAACCAAATACCTTTTTTTACAAACCTTTTAAAAGATGTTAAAAATAATTGTTTTGAAATTTGGAAAGAGTATTTTGATAGAAGGTCTGTAGAAAAAGGTATTTGGTACAGGACCATCCAAACCGAGCCTCCTAAAATACCATGGTTTGCTCACGTACAATTAAGTCGACAACTGCTGGTTACTAGTTTTAGACTACGGTCTGGGCACATTCCACTAAATGCGTTCGGATTTATGATGAAGATCGTTCAGTCACCAAATTGTATACAATGTAATGTCAGAGAGGATGTGTACCACGCATTAGTGGAGTGTGCTCGGGTCGGAGCAGAACGTAGGGCCTTTGAATTACATTTCGGAATTAATTTAAATAGTCTTGGACAATGTAATATTATTTTATCTTATCCTACATCAAAATTAGCAATTACTATGTATTATATATTCCTAAATTTATTGAAATTAAGAAGGCAATGATTAAGTTATATGTAGAATTATGGGGCTGACATAGTCGCTAAGCGACTAAAGCCTTTTTTGTTTATTAGATTAAAAAAAAAAAAAAAAAATCATCACTATGAGTCCACATCACCAAATAGTTCTTTTCCGGAGCTAATGGACTAGTTATTTGAAAAATATTCAAATCGCAGTAAGTGTGCCTTTAAAGTGCCATCGATTTCAGATAAATTAGAAATGAATTAGAATTAAATACAGCCGAACTTAGAACCTCCTCCTTTTTTGAAGTCTGTTTATCAAATTAATGACATAATGACGGAATATTAATGTTTAGAAATTACTAAATTTATTTTTCACTATAAAATATTCTTAAAAAATAGGACGCCTAACACATCAATAATGTATTTCCGAGTCGTCATATTTGGCATCCTATAAACCTGCAATAGTCAAAAACACTATTCATAAACGTTCAATAAAGCATCAATAAGTTTAAAATGTCAAATAGGAGTGTCGTAAAGTTATAGAGGACATGTTACTTCTACCTACAATGACATTAAACTAACATATTATAAATATATTTCCTTACGACGATGAAATTAATTTATCAATCGCTTCGATTGAAGTTCAATCATCAATAATTCGACGTTTGAGGCAGCAGAGTCTAACACGATCACAAAATACATTAACATAGAGACAAGTTGAGGCGACAGCGACAGGTACAAATGCCGTAAAGCCGAACCATAAATTGAAATGAGGTGGCGAATTAAAAAATAAATCAAAAGAGGATTTTCTCGACGCGTCGCCAGCGAGGAAATTGGAAAAAGTACCGCGAGGGGCCGTTTCCATGGCGCGCGACGTTTTCCATACGTCACGATTTTTAGACGTATACAGGTTACTCTAACTTTTATTATTGGTAAAGTGAAAGCTGTTAAAAGCAAACTTGATGTATTGTGCTGATCGTAACTTTTGAGGTAGATAAGGCAGAAAAAATAAAAATAAAATGTAGAATTACGATTATTTAGATTAGTGAAAGAATATTTGGAATACAGTGAGCGGTAAGCTAAGAGATTTACAGAAAACATTTAATATGAACGAAATGTTTAAAATAATCGAAACAATCATTCGAAAGTAATTTTTTTTTTCGATTTTTCAGTCTACCTGCTTTTAAGAATTAAAGGACCGGCTCACCCACAGAAGTATTACAGTTATAGAGAAGTATCTGTACCCGCAGCTTCACCCGCTTAAAGAAGTTTTTTTAATAAGGGTTTGCAATAGAAATAAATGGTTCCCAATACAAACTTTCATGCCCGCGAAAATTGTCGCGATAAAAGTTAGCGCATGTCCTTTTCCACTATCTAGTTTATCTGATATCAGCCCATCTCCGATATCCGTCAGTCAGTGGAGACGCGTAAACAACAAGATAATAAGAATGTACCGTACATATTAAAGGCAAAGCGTACAGACTGTAATACAGGCCTCATTTAAATATACATGATGGAATTGAAAGAAGTGCGGCGGTGAGGTGGTCGTGAGGCACTTTATTGCTTTCACGATATGAAATTATAATATTGTTATTATCTAAGTTTGTATGCAGGTTGTGAAACTTGAAAGAAAAGCAGCCACATATTACTGTACCTTTAAACGATTTTTTATTCTTATTTACTTTAATTTTAAAATTTGTTTTGACACCGTTGTGGCGTTGTGGGTAGCGACCTTAAGCCTCGACGGTTGCGGTTTCGATTCCCGCTCGGAGCAGATGTTTGTATTAATCGTACAGGCATGTTTTCCGGTCTGGTTGTGTTTGTCCTTGTCATTGTGAATGTTTCCGGACCCCGACACAGGATATAATTATCCTAATGGGGGCCGTTGAGTGTGTAGCGTTTATTTATATATTTATTTATTTATGTTGTTTTCGTATCTTGTTAAGATTTATTCATTTGAAAAAACTTAAATTAGGACTTTAAAATATTTGAGATTCTCTATTCCGTAATGCGATTCCTCAGTTGTGTAACGATTGTGGTAATCTGATGAAACTCGAAAGGGATCACTACTTCTGTGAGGTGACGGGTGAAATAGTCTTTGTTAAGAGCAATAGAAGTAATGAACGTTTAATGATGTAAAGTTGCAGTCGGTATGCAAATACGAGTATACTGCTGCAGGGTAAAATCAGTAACCGTTTTCTAAAAACCCGTCCATGATGTTAAAAAATTTGTTCTATTATTTACCCGACTGCTAAGGGAGGGTAATGTTTTTCGAGCGTATGTATGTATGTAATATTTATACTATAGTAGTTATTATAGAGCTTGTTTTTAGCTTTTTAGAAGGTATTATTAATGCAGTCAGGTTTTTTGTTTAATTTAATAATTTATTTTATTTTATTATTATTATGAGATTCTTACGCTGTATCGAATGAGCGGCTACTAAGACGCTCCTTAGATCAGCATGATAATACAATAATTATGGCATGTAAATTATTAGTAAGGGTTAAAGATTATCATCCGATTGAGCCTGTCGCCGCTATCCAGGAAGTACTAAAATTTATTTTTTTCTATATTTTCATTTTGGTAGGTAGGTAATGGTTTATCCTTTTTTTGAGAAAACCTACATTAGCTGTCTAATGCACACATGCCACTGAGACTGTACCTATTGAGTAACTAGCTACCTGCGTTTTATAACAATACAGTCCTTAATTTAAATCGGTATTCAGAATTATTACTCACATATGATAAGTTGTATATACATAGCATAGTTATTTTGCTTTACTGTATTCAACATTAATAGCTATTTAGTTCGAGATTATTTTCATAGTTTTTCTTTTTTTTTTTCATTTTATGTTCTTAGATTCTTTTCAATTAGTAATATTTTCATTACGGATACTAAAAGGCTCCTTATATATATAATGGTTGGTCAGTAGGTACTAAAAAATAATTTAACGACGACGACGGAAGGAAATAATTAACATAAACTCAATTTTTTTGAGTAACGACTGAGTATTAAGGACGTCACCTTTGTTTTGTATTCAAAATCGACATTACTTTTAAAGATATTTAGAAATACTATTTCAAGTCAATACAATAATATTCCTATTTACTCTTAAATGTGTTTTTCCCAAAATATTCGCGTAAAAAGAAGAAAAAAGTAAATCTGAAGAAAACAATTCCTTAGTAATTTTCCAATTGAACAGAAACGAAAGCAAAGTAAAACAACTCGACAAAGAAAATTAAAACGAGTAAATATGTACGGACGTAAATTTTCATCGGAAACTCGGGCTCTGTAAATACAATTGGAATGGAAAAACAAAACAAGAGCCTCTTGACATGGTTTCCAGGCCCCGCCTACCTCCGTCAGGCCCCGCCCCTTCAGTCACGCCCACGTGAAGCCACGCCCTGTCAGGTTTTTATCTCAGGATTATTTCCACACGCCGGCAAGTTAGAGATTCACAAAGAAACTCGCTCTGAGATAGCCATTTTGAACGTCGCCTTATTGAAGATATTTTCATTTATATTAGCAACTTTTAGATAGGACTTAAAAGAATGTCATGTGGTAGTTATTAGTAGGTCGACTGTCAACAGCATTCATCCATCTTTTCACAAAAATTAATAGGCATTAATTATTCTAAATTTAATAATTATCATTGAACTCTATATGACGACCGTTGTGGCGTGCTGGTAGTGAGCCTGCTCATCAATCATAACGGTCGAGGGTTAGATTCCAGCTCGGAACAGATGTTTGTTATAAATATCTGTTTCAGTCTGGGCGTTTGTCCTCGTGCGTCTCCCCACCGTGCCTCGGATATCACTTTAAGCTGTCGGTCCCGGTTGTTATCATAACATCTGATAATAATTGTTAACTCATGATAGATAATTTGCTCTTATCCAATGAGTTACTGGTTCGCCCTTAGGGTTGCGGAGGTCAAATTGCAATCGCTCTTTGTAAAAACTAGTAACCTGTCAAAACACGATAAGAGTACCTATCAGTAGACCCTGCGTAAATACCGGGAATAATTCTAGAAAGAGGATAGGACTAACCCAAAGGTAGCAAACCAATATACAAACTAAGTATTTGATGACAATTGGAACTCCTGGGCAAAGAAGGTTTAATAACCAATATCTCGAGGTTGGCACCGCATGAGTGACACCTATAAATGTATTCGACAACAGGTGTTGCAGCTCTCACCGGCCACGACCACCGCTTACCATCAGGTGGGTCGTATGCTTGTTTGCCAACTTATTCGAATAAAAAAAGGTACGTGGCGGAGGAAAAGAGAGAGATTGTAAGAAGCAGTGGCGGATTTACTAGCAGGTAGGCCTGAGACTAGGGCGGCAGGTTTTTGGGGCGGACCAAATTTTTATTGTTACCTCGTATCAAAAACACTACTGCATGACGGTCTTCTGATATTTTGTAGGTAGAAATCTGCCACAAATTTGCCGATGACATTCCCTTCTCACTTGCCATTGCAGTCGGTAGCGCTTGACTATTCAAAAGTACTTTTTAAAAGTCTACTTGAATAAAAATAATTTTGATTTTGATTGTATATCCCGAGTATCAAACTTCTGTATTCTAGAGTAAAATAGCTAGTTCGTCCCCCCACCCAGTAATCGGCCTTTTGTTGAATTGTAAAAATAAATTAGGACATGACAATTGTACAGGCAAGAGTGGCAAAAACCTAGTAGCCTATATCTTGAAAATTTGTAAATCCGCCACTTGTAAGTGTTGAGAGATTTGTCCTTCAGTGCTGAGTCTATAACTCTAAATACTTAAATTCTTACGTAACGAGGATGAGATTATAACGTTTCTAATTAGAATGTAAGAAACACGAATAATTAAGGTACCTATATCTTTACACATTGAACCGTTTGCGGTCCTAAACTAATAACTTACATTTGTCACTTGATGATTGATGTTTTTCCTTCTACAAACAGAAGGTGATCGTTTATAGAAAAATTTGCTTATAAACTTATGACAATTTTAAAACTTATGACATCCGAGGATCTCTTAAAAAACAGAAGAATATGTTTGAAATTGTTCATTTGATTGATGTCGCCCGACTTAAAATTTATCTCTAACATTTTTGTTCCTATACAAGCTCACTACTAAGCTTATACACAAAGCTAATTTTGATATCAATAGGATGTATAAAAAATCGATTGAAAGATATTGTAATGAATAAACCTACTTATTCCTAGTTATATTCTTTGAGAATCGCTTCTTTGAAATGGCATGAACGTACAAAAAAAACATAGATACGTTGGTGTGTACATTGAGGCGTACCTCAGTGAGAGATAGCTATCTGTTATCAAATCGATTTGAAAGCGATGAGCTCACGTAGAACTATCGCCACATTAAACCATCCCTGAAGGATTCTCCCTCGATTTCGTTTCATCCTCAAAGTGAGAGATATCAAAAAAATACATCCGGCCGGCCTTTCACCGCTTTATTAAGAATAAATTTAGCACGATAAAGACAAGCGAGTCAGAAGCTGTTGGCGTTTGAAGCATTATATAAACATAAACTGAATAAAATCAAAATCAAATATCAAAATTATTTTTATTCAAGTACACTTTTCAAACGTACTTTTGAATTATTTACCATCAGGTGGGCCGTATGCTTCTTTGCCAACTTCTAACATAAAAAAAAAGAATAGTCAAACGCTACTGACGGTTCGGAAGGTTGATTCTATCGAGCAAAACCGGCAAGAAACTCGACAGTTACTCTTTTCAAAATTCAAATATATGTTTTTACAATTGTATTCTTCATTATAAAATTTGGTTCTTGAATGAGATCCAGCAATATTAATAGTCCCAAGAATTTTTAACGGAAAAATATGCCTCTAAAGAATAATATGATTTATTTATAAGTTTACTTTTTATGTAGATTTGAATCTTGCTTATAGGCAGTTGCAATAAGCAATCTGGAATTTTGTTAAAAATAAAAAATAAGTAGTGTTGCCTATATTGTGCTTAGATGAAAATTTAAATGTCCTTGACAGCGTCACCAGCTTTCACTGCTGAGGCGTCGCTGAGTAAAAGTATAGCGCCGTGAAGTAAGTCAACTTTGAGTTGACTCCATCCTTAGAAAGCTTCCTACGAGGCCGGACCAAGGCTTAGGACATAATTTAAGTTTCCTTAAATATTGGTAAAAAAAAATATTTATATTTAGAACCGGTCAATTTGTAACGCAGAACATCACTAAGTATTTTCACCTAATTGTTCACCTAATTTTATTCTTTTTCTTTGTGTATTTATGCATGACGCGTAGTCAAATGATAAGTCAGTAGCGCAGTCGCTACCGCTCGTGACTCGTACCGCGGCGGGCGGCGGTAGTGCGCGGCGCCTATCTTCAGGCTAATGCATTTATGCAGGAGGCGCGCGGATCGATCGCTCCCGTAATACCACCAAATATTGCGAGAACTGTTTTATTTTTATACCGAGATCCTTTGTTCTACGAGCATCAAACGTTTAATGGTTTTAGAAAACTTTACTGCGCTTTGAAGATATTGAGCCTTACCGACTAGAAAGTGAACAACCTATAAAAATACGTTGGAGCTATTGAAAACGAACGCACGAAAAAAATATTTTAGTTACATAAATAAGTTAGTTACATAAATAAATAGAATTTCAGTGCAAAAATGAAGTCATATTATACCTATTAAATTGCTAATTACCTCTTGTGAATTTCCGAGTTTCGAAATCATTCATTTGATGATCAAAATATTTCAGTAATTGTATAATAAATAAAAGAGATTGCAATATTAATAAAAACTGTCATATATGTCAAATATGAATATAAATAGTCGTATAATTTCTACCTGCCTTATCATCATGAATATTTTTACGAGTATAATATTTATAAAATAATATTTTACGTAATTTTAGTCCAAAGTCTCCATTTTCAAAGTACTACTCTTTTAATACAGAGTCAAGCTTTACCCTAGTTTGCTTTCAACACGCTATCCTGTAACTTAGTTGTTATGAAAGTAGATTACAGATTTTACTTTTAACAAAAACTTTTTCAGTTGTTAACAATACAAAATAAAATAAACAAAAGTAGCAAAAGGGAAGTAAAGTTAAACAAACGCTCTTAACAAGACGAAGGAAAATCCGATTTGCAAACGCATTTGAATAAGACGGCATTTGAGTTGGAAGTGTTTTTTTATTTTTGCGTTGTTACGAACCGGGGCTTTGTACCTATGTTCAATATTAGCTTACTACCTTTGAATAAAATATACATTAGAAATACTTTTTCAATTAGTTGAGTATAAACCTATTATTGAATTTGACGATACGATTATGTATATACAACCTATGTAAATCTAGTAAATACTACTTTATCAATACTAAGCAAAGCGAAATAAAGCTAAAAAGTAATTTAAATGCTACTGATGCAGAAGGTAAACTTCAGGACCCATTTCTTAAATTGCTTACAATATATAGTTGAAATATAAGTATTTGTTAGGGCTAACAAAAACTATTTTTAAATTGATTAACGAATCCATAACCCATCTATTTATTTGTGAACGGAATGCAGTAACAACAATAAAGTTCCAACACAATGGAAGCCATAGTCATTCTATAACTCATTAATTAAATTGAAATTAATCCATTAAAACGTTGTCTTTCGATGATGGTATTACATAATATAGTTCAAAGGAAATTGAGAATTATTTTTATCATTCTTACTCCTACAGCTAGCTTACTTTTATTTACGATCTGAGATACCAAATATTATAATTTGTTTTTATCATAATGTTTACGAAAGTAGTTATAAAATATATTATTAAATAAAAGTATAGTAAAAGAGTAGGCCGAACCAAAAGTACTAATGTGACGACTGACGAACAATAACGACATTAAGTATACTAAGATTTGAGTTTCTTTTGATTTGGGAGAGCTTCGGATCCGCGCCAAAACTCTAAGCGCCAACATTGTCATTCTCATGGTATCCTCCTGTTGATAACACGCACACGACACTATCATTTCAAGAGCCCATAAGATATGGGCTACAACTAAGCTACTCAGTATGTCCTTGTTTTTTAATCTAATAGGTATATCTACGGTAATTTCATTTTGGGTAAGTAAAATTTGTTTTCATTTTGAGTAAGTAAAACTTAAGTACCTACTGTCTTCCGCCTGACTGGCAGCTCTCCGCCGTTCTTATTCCGGATTATTATCCGGAATTATGGCCTGAATAAGTATCTGTGAATAGACCTGGGTCTTCTTCTCCTATGTCCTTGTCGTGTTGCCTTCGTCATTGTATATAAATTGATTCACACTTAAACGTTTTTGGTTCTATTTACCTTCAGCTCGCCTACGAAGTAAGTAAAAATTATCTATATACATAATCCAAATTTTCAATATCAAAAAGAAATTTAATGTTCGGTTAGATTATGTTGAAGGATAATTTTCTTTTATCAACAAAGGTTCCTCAAACTGTCACTACAGACACTAATTTCCAAACCGCACGAGCTTAGTAAGTAATCGGAAATTCTCCGTCATTGTGGGCGCACAATACGCGGGTATCATCAGTATAATGTACGAATAACAAACATCGGCTCCGTTTGTCGCACAAAGCGTGAAAATCCAAACATTTTGTTGCCTCGTCACCTTTATAACCGATTACGTTTTCTTCAATACACAACACGAACTTCCAAAAATTTGGATGAGGCGTCAGTGATGCCGCATCTCACTTATTAACTACTATTAATGATTTATTTATATTATTAAATTGAGTTTTAAAAGTCTGTCTAATAATAGATTGGAACAGAAACATTGACTTGTTTTCATCTCATAATAATTCAGCTCTAAAAGTATAGTCAAAACAAAGAAGTCATCTTCAAGTAAGTAGGTAAATATTTTTCAATAAGCAATTATTGTTGTATATAATTATTGCTATCAAATGGACACTTTTTAAAATTCCTCTAGTTATGCTATTTTTAATATCCAAAGCTTCTTGGATCCTTGTCATTTATGGAAAAATCGCCAAATCACGTCGATTAGTGGCCGGTGCTCTAGAAAACTTATTGTTACCGTCACCACAATACTCCAAACGATCCACACCGTTACACAATTCAATACTGCCCGATATAACATCGTCATTTATACGTGTCAACCCTTAAGCTATTTAAGGGTGTAATACGAAAAACTGATCGCAGTTAGCTATGAAAATTCGGAAAGAAATCACAGCAAAAACGTTATAAATTAAACAATTTTATAAGTACATAATATCTAATAAATAAGCTTTCCTCAAAAAAATATGAATACCCAGACGGAACCTTTAGACCTATCAATCAGAAATTCCAATAAAATAATGAATGTCATAGATCTGAAGTTCCTCGCTGGACTCAATGAACACTTAGTGAAGCTGTATGAGAGGACGAGTCTCCTGGACAAGAGGAGTCTCTCGGTGCCGCATCGGGCGAATATGAAAACTGTTCTGCCTTGTCAAGTCTGCCTGAAGACTTTCGACAGGCCCTCGCTACTGAAAAGGCACATGCGTACCCACACAGGTAACACACAGAGATAGCACACGCTTATCTTGCCATTACACTCGTGTTTAATAGAGCCGTATGACGTGTCGACATACGAACGACAGACTTTTCTACTTTATCAGGTATAGTAGTATCGTTATTTTCTATTTTACAAAGTGCCAGTACGTTGAATTTTTTTCCAACACCTCTGTTACATGTATGGAATCGTGAAAATCGTGTAGCGGTTCATAGAATACACCTGTTTACAAAATTTCGTATAGATAGAACCAAAAGCCTCCGAGTAAAATGACTGTGACATACGGACGGACGGACGGACAGACGGACAGACGGACAGACGGACATGACGAAATTATAAGGGTTCCATTTTTGCCTTTTGGCTATGGAACGCCAAAACGAGGATAACAGAATATTATGACATGGTTTTCATTTTTTCCAGGGGAGAAGCCGCATATTTGCAATGTCTGTAGCAAAGGTTTTAGCACCTCCAGCTCCTTGAACACCCATCGACGGATTCATACAGGTACGATAAAAAAGTCACTAAGTATATTAGAAATAACTATTAATTTACAATAATTATTCTATAAGTATACATGATATTGGGGCTTGTATTCATTTTTAAGCTGCTTTTTAAGTACATTTTTTTTGTACGCCTATGTACCCTAAATCCAGTTTTGTTGTGTAAATTACCTACTCTGTACCATACGGCTGAACTTTCTAAATTGCTTCTTGAGACATCAAAGAGAATATGTACACTGTATCCACGTTATTTATGAGTAGGTACTTGTCTTAACAGCTTAGGTAGAAGTCGAAGATGAACCGTTTCATTATTTAATTGTTATTATTGTTAAATTTGAAGAAAATGGGCTGAAAATGGAAAATTTAGTAATATCACAACATAAAACCGTTCAAAAATGTGTAAAAAGTTTCGCGATAAGGTCCTATCACATTGTCAGTTAACTTAGCAAAGCATTTGCCAGAAGATCGAGAATAAAAGTGAATTATATTCCCATGCACAACACTTGTCACTTCCTTATATATTTCAGAATTAAGTAGTTTTGGCCTTTTTGCCTGAAAATAATTTTTGTCATCATATGAAACTACACACGTCCAGCAGATTTTTTCTTGTATTTTTGAATAATAGATCTACCCCCTAATGAATTATTACATAATAGAATGAAAATAAAAATTCAATTAAATATAGGAAATCGCACAAATTACTTTATAATCTAAAATAGCGACATCGTAAAACGGGTGACTATAAAATTGGAAAGTTCCCTCGATTTCTCTAGGATCTCATCATCAGATTCTGATTTCGACAAGAATCACCTCGAAAACTAAAGACCATTCCGTCTTCGAGAAATCGAATACCCAAGAAAAAATGCTGTCGATTATAATGTGTTACAAGTCACAACAACGAAGATATAATAGCAATATCGTTTTAATATTTAGCACCGCTTCAAAGAAAATAAAATTCTTTTCAATAAATCAAGTCTTATTTATTACCATTCTCACGCTCGTACAGTGACTTAATATAATACAACAACAATACCTTTACAGTGTTAATACATACATTAATTACTAGTTAACTATTTACAAGAAGTTTTAAAACCACTTAAAATATAAACAATTACTGCTAAGAATCTTATCGGTATTCAAAAGATTGAAAATATACCTACGTGATTAAAGCACTGCGGCTCTCGCTAAGGTATTGCTTAGATAGAACATAATGTATCACGAAATAATGAATCTTGCCTTAACTTACTAATATTTTTTATATTTTTAATCAATAGTTCTAAGCTATTTGAAATTTGATTTATTATTTTAATGTAAAATTTAAACCGCTAACACTCAGGTTCAATCGGTTTAAGTACCGACTAGTTTCGGACTCATCGGAGGTCCTTCATCAGGGTGAGTGGGTTACGTTCGCGGTCGCGACCCGTCTCACGATAGTTTTGATTTATTATTTTTGAAGGAATGATTAATAACCATTAATAGTTTATGTTAGTATGCGGTTACGTAGCCGCGTCTTCCTAACCGTACCGTATAAGCCGTTATGAATTTACCTTATAAAACTTTAATAAAAATTCTATAAAAATTAAAACAGTAATTAAAAAAATTGGCTTGCTATGGAACAAGAAAAAATCTAAAGCACACAAGTGTATTGGAAATTTCGTCAAGCAAAGGGGGACGTGATAACTGAACCTTTTTGGGTGCAACGCCTTCTCGAATGCGTAATTGTTTTCAAAAATCATAATATATTAGTGCCATTACCAAATATTCTTTGAAAATAGACGGTTAGTAACTAGAAAGTGACGCTAAAATGGCCTGTACTTTATTAAGAAAATCAAAGAAAGGAGTTACATCGATCTTAAATGCCATATTGAAGGCATTAAGGAAGCATATCATTCAGGAAATAAAAAAGACAATGGAGAGGTGCTAGTCGGTTGAAAATGGCCGGTGATCTAATCGATACCTGTAGAAATGCGGATAAAGCCCCGCCCATTCTAGCAACTAATAAAGTTCGTTCAAAAGGCCAAAGAACAGCGCTTATGAAGCAAGTGTGGGTTGGAGTTTGAAAGCCCGGAACTGATTTTTTTTTTATTATTGTTATACTCTCCAATTTGATGTAAGTAAAACTATTGTTCTTATAATAAGGGGGCAGACGCTGGCACCTGCAACACAGTTTTTACTAGCGCAGGTGCAGGTGGAATTCTATAAAAACATTGTACCAATCTTATGTCAATAAAGATGATGATTATTATTATTATTAATTTACTCCAAAGCGCTAAACATGATAAGTTTGTTGGTTGTGTTCGATCCATAGGGTTGTATAAATTTAATTGTATATATTGTTTACCGGAACAACGCGAAATGTACGTATCCCGTTTCCGAAAAGATCCCAATGCAACATTAACATTCGACGCTGCAAGCGGAAATGCAAAGCGCGAGAAAACACGGAAGCCATACATTTTCTTATATTAGTGTATCCACTTGACACAAGAGGATAGCGTGCCAACATTTCAAATAGTTTCCGCCCATCAACGATCTAACTATTTATACTACTACTCCTATTCCGCCGATTGTCGTTACAGATTTCGAATGATTGTTGTTCAAAAACTCAAATTTTTGGCAAATGTTGCATGTTGCAAAGACTATTTCCAAAAATGTTATGAAACTTTTGTTAATAGATCAACGTAATTGCATTCGATTCGTTTATGCGATTGGATGTAATGTCGTTTGGTTACGCAGTGGCCTAGTGTTAAATGAAAGACAAATATTTAGTTCGGGGAATTTAAAAGCGGTACGTTGCAAAACCTAGCAAAATTTGGATTCTGGAAGATTTATCTTATATCTTAGAATCGGTTTATGTGCACTCAGTGAATGCATTGGATCTGGAATAGGGAAAAGGAATCGCGATGCTGAAGATGGCAACGAATTTGTAGGGGAAACTGACGAAGGAATTGGTGACAAGAAAGACGAGAATTGTGAGTACGACATATTATGGAATCTCGTAGAAAGCGTATTGGACAAAATAAAATATCGTGGCGTGACGATTTGTATGAATAGTCGGTTACAATCGCAGAACAATCTTGATTGCTGCACGGATTGTTTAAACATCGAGTACAGATAAAAGTTCAAACAATATCTTATTCCGTATACTCCTTTCACAAACAAACAACATCTTCAGAAAATCGATGACAAAATAAAAGCTAAAGCAAGCAATGTAGAGATTCGGATGGTCAATGTCATTCCAAACAAAACCTTGACCGACCAAGAAAGAAAAGAACAATTAACACAAGAAAGCCATGGCAGCTCACTCTTTTTCCAAAGGTAAGAGAGAATGTTTTGTAACATTGCACACAGACGAGTGTGAGAGAAAAAAAAATGCGATCTTGGAATAACCATTTAATGGAAAGGAAAGTCTACCATACATTCGTTAATTAGTTTATTTAAAAATTCAAAATTATCGAAAGATGCATGCGCGATTCATGTTTCGAACCACGGTTGTCACAAGACGAAAACATTCCAGCCGATAATGATTGGAATGTAAAAGGAGATTTAAATAAAAATATGAAAAGGAATAAATGAAATATTATTAAAGGAATAAATGATGTATTCAAAGGAATAAATGAAAAATAACCTGAGATTATGACTCAATTTTAAAAAAGATCATTATCATTGGACTTTTTGCCAATAAAGTATATTCGGATACTTTGAAATTCTCGCAATAATCCCATTATAAAACGGGCTCAGAGTGTTATTTATAAGAAAAGATACTAAAAGAAAATTGGGTATCATGACCACGATCTCCAAATTAATTACTCAAAGAGTAAAACTGTGCAATTCCAATCCTAAAAACCCTAAAACAAAAAAGTCCTAAAATATTAATTTAACCTTAAATAGGATAAAAATAGAAACTTAATTATTTTTCCCTGCTCATTGACATCGACTCATCGACATTAATCGGAAAGCACACATACAAAATATAAAAACAAAATTTTACAGCTTGAATGAGTATTTTACCGATAAATTATAAAAGTCCGTCTCTCTGCTCGTCCATTGCTAGGCCCTATCCGGGCTTCAGTTTGTTAACATTTATGATGCAATAAATAGGATAAAAATAGAAACTTAATTATTTTTTCCCTGCTCATTGACATCGACTCATCGACATTAATCGGAAAGCACACATACAAAATATAAAAACAAAATTTTACAGCTTGAATGAGTATTTTACCGATAAATTATAAAAGTCCGTCTCTCTGCTCGTCCATTGCTAGGCCCTATCCGGGCTTCAGTTTGTTAACATTTATGATGCAATAAATTATTTGAATTTGAAAAAAGAGATTATGAACACAGATAGCCAAATTAATAGCGACCCCAATGTCCAAAGGAAGTGTGACAACGTACCAAAAAGCGTTCGCACGTTGAGTGCAATATCTTTTCCAAAATTAACCAAGTTATACATGTCTTATTGATTTTGTTTGTAGATATCGATCCCCAGTAGATTACATATACAAGCATAAATATTGGTGCTATTCTCTGTCGAGAACTGGATCTTGTAAAAGGTGCAAAAAAAATATCGTAATTCACAAAATTGTCTGAACTTAAAAAAAACAGTGAAAATTAGTAAATCTACCTTCACGACAGCCGAAGTAGTCGAATATAGCTTAGAGATTGGGGATCTAACTGCATCAATAAATCAAAACACAAAAATAAAACCACATCTAATTATATAAACAATCTGCAGTAAGTAGGGAAAATGAATACGTGTAAGAAAAAAAAATCAGAAGTTCATCTTGGATTGAGAATTTGAAATCGTGACTTAGTTAAATAATGCTAAACAATGAACCGAAAATTTTGCTACATTTATAGTGTTTTTATTTCAGGGGAGAAGCCGCACAAATGCCCTGAATGCGGTAAATGCTTTACAGCCAGTTCCAATCTGTATTACCATCGGATGACGCACACCAAGGTAACACCTAAATCTTATTACATAGCAATGTCGAGCGACAGGAGAAACGAATACTATCATAATACACCGCTAAACTATGGGAAACTGTTTATTGTATAATTATATTTAGATATTTCTTTTCTTTATTTCGTGACGGTTGGCAAATAAGTATACGGTACGCCTGATGATGAGCAGTCACTACAACCTTTGAACGATCGCATTACTTAATTAAAGTATCATAATATGCGCACGAAACCCACCCAACCCGAAAGATAAGAGGGAAGGGATGAGAAGGCAAAAAATTATGGGAACAGAGTGGGAATTGGGCCTCCTGTAAACGTATTCCCGGAACACGGCAAAACCTATACTTTTAACTTTACCGTGCCGATTTTTTGTGCGAGGATAATACTTTCCCGGTCAAATCGGCTCATTACTGCCGGGAGGAAAATAATACTTACCTAAAAATAAATAAAACTAAAAACTCAAACATCTGTAATAGTTTTACAGAAAAAGCAGTAAACTGTTTTATTTTGTAGAACAAGCCTCACAAGTGCTCGTGGTGCCCGCGCTCGTTCCCCACGCCGGGCGAGCTCCGCGCGCACGCGGCGGCGCACGCGGGCGCGCTCGCGGGCGGCGCCGCGCCGGCGCAGGCGCGGTGGCGGCCGTCTCGGATACGTTTCAATCGTTAAACTATTTATTATTTTAATATTCGTGACATTACATATCAGGTAACACAATCTTACGATAATAATCTGTCGATTTTTTTATGTCTACTGTAGCAGCATCACCTACGTGCAGTTATTAGGAAATAATTGTACGCTATTTATTTATTTATTTATTTTTTGTGCGAGGATAATACTTTCCCGGTCAAATCGGCTCATTACTGCCGGGAGGAAAATAATACTTACCTAAAAATAAATAAAACTAAAAACTCAAACATCTGTAATAGTTTTACAGAAAAAGCAGTAAACTGTTTTATTTTGTAGAACAAGCCTCACAAGTGCTCGTGGTGCCCGCGCTCGTTCCCCACGCCGGGCGAGCTGCGCGCGCACGCGGCGGCGCACGCGGGCGCGCTCGCGGGCGGCGCCGCGCCGGCGCAGGCGCGGTGGCGGCCGTCTCGGATACGTTTCAATCGTTAAACTATTTATTATTTTAATATTCGTGACATTACATATCAGGTAACACAATATTACGATAATAATCTGTCGATTTTTTTATGTCTACTTTCGTTCGTTTGTTTTTATTTTGATTTTAACGGTGTTTGTTTCATGAACAACATATAAATATTTAATATGGCATTTTATGTCTATGCTATAAAGATTTCTAAATTATAAATAAGAAGTCTAGATTTATAAATTAGATATATGAAAATGAATATAACATTGTTGGGTGATCCAAAATTAAATGTGTGTGAGTCGCTGGTCTGAAAATGTTTATATTTTATCTGTTTTTGTACAAAAACAAAAGTAATATTTTGATTTTGCATGTAATAATAAAATTATATTAATATTCAATTAAATGTATAAATATTTTGAAATATAAATATATATTTAGTTAATAATAACAATTAAATAAAATAGTAAAACATTACAATAAATCATTTCGTGTTTTACTGACCTTACATCACTCATAAAACTATTGTTGTTTTCCTTTTCGTTTTGAGGGAAGTAAATAATTAATTGAGAAAGAGAAGTTAAATTTAATTGAAGAACCAAAATCGCGGTGTCAAAAAAAGTAAGACAAACTAATTTCTTCATAAAGATGTGTGTTTTTAGGGTTCCGTAGCCAAATGGCAAAAACGGAACCCTTATAGTTTCGTCATGTCCGTCTGTCCGTCCGTTCGTCTGTCCGTCTGTCCGTCCGTCCGTCCGTCCGTCCGTCTGTCCGTCTGTCCGTCTGTCCGTCTGTCCGTCTGTCCGTCTGTCCGTCTGTCCGTCTGTCCGTCTGTCCGTCTGTCCGTCTGTCCGTCTGTCCGTCTGTCCGTCTGTCCGTCTGTCCGTCTGTCCGTCTGTCCGTCTGTCCGTCTGTCCGTCTGTCCGTCTGTCCGTCTGTCCGTCTGTCCGTCTGTCCGTCTGTCCGTCTGTCCGTCCGTCCGTATCTCACAGTCATTTTACTCGGAGACCATTGGCTCTATCTATACGAAATTAACTAAATAGGTGTATTCTATCATCCGCACAACGATTTTGTAATGAAATCTAAAAATATATTGAAATGAAGCGTAACAGTCCATACATGTAACTGAGTTTTGAAAAAAAAAATTTCAACGTATGTCAACGTGTGAGATATCTTTGGATAAGTCTTTCAAAATGATAAGGAGGTTTGATTTTGACTTTTTTCATTAATCCTGTAGTTATTGAGATATTAGCTTTTAAGGTCATAAAAATTGTGTGTCCCCCTCTAACTTTTGAACTATGGGATTTAAAATTCTGGAAAAATTTGAGCTTATAGGACATCAAATGAAATTTCAACCACATTTGTTTTGAAGAAGATAGGTCTACAAATTTAAAAGATATATAAGTTTTTCCCATAACTTTGTTTTTCATATTACTTTTGATATTTACTATGAAATTAGACACCGTTGTGGCGTTGTGGGTAGTGTGTCTACCTTAAGTCTCGACGGTTGCGGGTTCGATTCCCGCTCGGGCAGATGTTTGTTAAAAATTTCTGTCTCGGTCTGGGCGTTTGTCTGTGGGTCTCCCCACCGTGCCTCGGAGAGCACGTTAAGCTGTCGGTCCCGGTTGTTATCACATAACATCTGATAATAATCGTTAACTCTTGATAAGTAATTTGCTCTTATCCAATGAGTTGCTGGTTCTCCCTTAGGGTTGCGGAGGTCAGATGGCAATCGCTCTGTGTAAAAACTAGTAACCTGTCAAATCCAGATAAGAGTAATAAGCAGACCCTGGGTAAAATAAAAATACCGGGAATAATGCTCGGATGAAGATTTACTATGAAATTACCAACTTATTTTTGCGGTCGAATTTAATTCGTTATTATTTTTAAAGTCCTTAAGATTCTTCATAACCCCAAGCTGCGGAACCCTTTAGTTACAACTGTGCGTGGTACACAACGCACTTGACTGGTATTTTTTTTTTTTTATAAGTCAAGTGAACTTAGAAACTTAGAAGCTAGTTAGAAATAAAACCGACGTAAAAATAATATAAAAAACCACAAATAATCAATTATTTATTCATCATCCTCTAGCTTACACTTCTTAGCATCATCATCAACGTCATCGTCAGGGTCACAGTCAGCTTTCCTCTTGCCCGGCGCGCTCGTAGCGTCGGCCGTGTCGGTCGCGTCGGTCTCGTCGGTCGCGGCGGTCGCGTCAGTCTCACTCGTCGCCCCGGTCGCGCCGGTCGCGTCGGTCGTGTCGGTCACATCCGTCGCGTCGGTCGCGCCGGTCGCACCGGTCGCCCCGGTCGCGCCGGTCGCGTCGGTCGCGTCAGTCTCACTCGTCGCGCCGGTCGCGCCGGTCGCACCGGTCGCGCCGGTCGTGTCGGTCACATCCGTCACGTCGGTCGCGTCAGTCTCACTCGTCGCCCCGGTCGCGCCGGTCGCGTCGCGCTGCCGGCGCTCGAGCGCGGCCTGCGCGTCGCAGGCGGTGTCGACGCGCATCAGCTCGCGCAGCGCCATGGTCGCGTAGCAGCTCGTCGGCAGGCTCATCGTGAGCAGGATGGCCTTGTATTTACCGTCTGGAACGAGGATTAACTACTTCACTAAGCACCACCGGCAACAAGCGTCGCGCCGGAGAGCGAGAGGGCGCGACTCACCGTCCCGCTCGGCGTCGAGCGCGCGGCCCTGCAGCTCGTCCCAGTCGGAGCGCAGCAGGTCGGCGGCGGGCTGCGCGTAGCGCGCGCTGCGCCACTGCAGGCGCGCCGGCCGCAGCAGCGCGCGCCGGTAGCCGCCGCTCATGCGGTAGCTCCTGCCGGCAACAGATTCTTATGTCGCTAAAATATCTCGCAGATAGACAACCAAACGAATGTTTTTTGATGATTTATCGCAAGGAGCAAATCTAAAATATCTTCCCCAGATTTACATATTGTTCAAATTCGTGCGTGATTGTGCCAGTTAGAATGGCATCTTTCAATAGCACTGTTAAAACTACGTCCCAACTTAAGACAAAGTTTTCTAGGGATCCTCATAGTTCCACTTGCTCTAAACTCCCAAAGATAAAACTGGCCAAATTACTTCAAATATTATAAACATAAAAAATTACTGAAGGTATAATATTAAGAAATTATTTTTTAATTTCTAGACTAAAAACACGATAGAGTTGTTTAAAAAAATGCACAAAATGCAAACAGTTATATGGATGCTAGAATAGTTTGTGTGTAAATATTGGATTTAAAATGTCAGTCAACGACATTCTTTAAGGTGTCACTGGAGCTAATTTTTGTAAAAAAAGAATCTATAGCAAAATTTTTTTTTAGCACTGGGTTTTGATTTATCAAAATAGTATAAGGCAGGCCTGCACAAAGACCTGAGACGTACTTGTACTTGTGGCGCAGGTCGAGCTGCAGGCCGTCGCGCTGCAGCAGCTCGCGGTAGTAGTCCAGCATGTTGGGCGGGTACTTCACGCTGTTGCCGGGCAGCGGCAGCACTATGTCGAAGATGGTATACTGTCCGCTGTCGACGTCCTCCTGCGTCAACACCTTCACGGGAGCCAACTTCTTGGGTTGATTCTTATCGGGATCAATTTTTTTATTTGTGGTTGTGTTCGATTTCTCTGCATCGTCTATTTCATCTGTAGCTACGTTTGATGTTTCACCGTTTAGTCCATCTGTGGTTTCTTCTTCGTCAACGTCATCTAGAACTTCTGTGTGGCATACAAGCATTAGTCAGGTCAAGATACTCATACTTTGCACAAAGTAGTGAAGGTAAATAATTGTGTCAAAAGGCATTGATATTGATATCTGAGTAACATAAGCAAGTACTTACAGATATAGTAAAAGCAATAAGATTAGGAATTCAATTTATTTACAAATAATTTCTAACCGACAAAATATATGGCAACTTTCGAGTCAGTAGACGCTTAAAAATCCCACCAAAAGTAAACAAGTAATGGACCATATACTTGTTATATATGGACAAATCCTTCGATACAAACAAAATGTCAGACTTGCTGGGCCTCCTTAGTAAACTCACCATCGACAAAGCAAGTAGTCCTTAGTAAATTATTAACATGTTTGCAACATAGGTACAGGAATATGTATGAAAAGACCAGCCTTTAGGTCATAGTCAGTAAATGGTAACGGCAAAAGAATTAAAAAAGGTCTT
This sequence comes from Hestina assimilis, assembly GCA_023373885.1. Classification (NCBI taxonomy): domain Eukaryota; kingdom Metazoa; phylum Arthropoda; class Insecta; order Lepidoptera; family Nymphalidae; genus Hestina; species Hestina assimilis. The sequence continues at coordinate 16,374,925 of CM041745.1, forward strand.
ATTATAGAATAACTATCTGAAGACTAAGGCCTTTTCCACCGCTGTGCTCGAGCGTAACTAAGAAGAAATCTTAAATATAAAATTTATGAAGCAGTGTCGAAGAAAAAACAATTGTTCATATGGATAAAATCCTACAGTAAATTTAGAAACCAGTTTACTCCATTTTTTAACGTGAATAAGTTGGCAAGCAAGTTTACGACCTACCTGATGGTAAGCGGTTATCGTAGCCCATGAGCGCGCGCAACACCATACATAAGTAGGTGTCACTCACACGTTACCAACCTCTACATACTGGTTCTTTGCCCAGTAATTTCGCCTGCTACAATGTCCTTGAAACCGAAATACTACTTTACGGTGTAATATCTGGCACTGCGGTGGTATCCCTAGCCGCCACTCACCGTCGTCCAGGTCTTCGAGCGCGACGAGGTCGCCCTCGGCGGGCCGGCGCGCGAACCGCCGCAGCCGCTCCGACACGGCGCGGTTCCACACCAGCGACTGGTACGAGTGCAGGTACAGCAACCTCGTGTTGCGAGCCACCTGCACCGTTCATTATTGTCAATTTACATTTTTCATCTTAATATTAAAGTTTAGTTTCACCAAAAGAATCATTTAACATTTCTGTAACATTGATATTGACACTAAAAAAATAGGTGAGCGTGTCTTATTCATCATGCAAATTAAAAAAAAAAAATTTATAGACGACACTTAACAAAAAGTGACGTTATTCGTAATAAAAGTTATTTCTCTGCAGTTATTTTTATTATTTATTTCGATCTCGTAAGAATATTTACTCTCAATCCAAATTGCCTTTAAATTAGATAATGCCACTATGAAATACACCAGGTACAACCTTTTTTCAGAACTTCACAGACACGAATGAGACAACGACGGTCTGTCTTAAAAGTTCGACACTACGTCATATACCGGGAAATATTAGAGTTATGACTAGAGGTGTTTTCCAAAACTGTAGTATACTAAGCTAAGACGTGACACTATCACGAAAGGCCATTTGTTTTTGTGTAGTGACGGTCTTCTTATCAATGGTCGAAATGTAGTACCTTATACCTTGAATAAAATATTTCATTTTGATTTTTTCCTCCATAAAAGAAAGTCCGAGTCATGCAGGACTCTACTTTCTATTATAGTTTTTACATTGTGTCCTGTTCGGCGGCGACCTCGTGAGGATCAACCGATTTTTCATTGCGTAATAAAAAAATTCTGTTGTTATTGTGTCGGTAGGTTGACAAGAAGTAAGACATTTTAAACTTATTAATTGATGGAATAACGTCACTAAAAAGTTTTTGGAAACATTTGTTATACAAGTTTTTATAATAAAAAAATATTTACATTCCAGTAGTTTTTACTTTTTAATGCCCTCTGCAGCAAAAACCATAACATAATATGACTTTTTTACTCTTTCTGGTGCATTAGTAATACAATACTGTTGGGTAAAACTTTAAACGCTTCTACTGACAAAACAGCTTTTTTGGATTGTGTCACTATTCTTATCAACGTGCGATTTTTTTTAAAGGCATATGTTATCGCTGGCTCCAGCCACCGGTTATCAGTCATCATCAACCCACAGTGTACAGGGAGAGAGCCGACCTGGTCCAGCGCGCCCAGCAGGTCGCGCGGGTCGCGCGCCAGCGCCCGCAGCATGCGCACGTCGGCGGCGGGCGCGGAGCGCGGCAGCGCACACAGCGCGGCGGCCGCGCCCGCGCGCCGGTACGCGTCCAGCGCCGCGCGCATCGGCCCTTGGCGCGCCGACAGGATGTCGTCTATCGCCTGCGGACAATCGGTTACCGACTTCACGTAGGTCGCGCCAGCAAACATGTGGACCATCAAAATAGAAGGGTTCCGTTGTGGAAATAAATTAAGAAAGAGCTGAATATTGAAATATAAAAATGATTTATTATGTCAGCAAAATAACTAGTAATTAATGCGATTATGTCCATAATAAATCGAGCCCTAGGAATATATTTGAATGCAAAAAATGTTGTCGTCGTTCAGACATTTCGTTCGCTAATAAAAACAAATATTCAAGATATTTGTTCAGACACAATTACGAACACAACATTACGCCGCTACAATGTCGCGCGGTCTGCCCGCTGGTTTCAAGGACGAGTGTGCGTTGCCTGCCCTGTTCCCGCGCCGCCGCCGCCTCACTGCTGCAAGATTCGCGGTAGAGCTTATAACGTGATGGCCACTAATTAGGTGGCTTTTTAACTACACTTATGAACTTATTTAAATACACAGATAATACAAAACCGTCTCGGAGCCCATCAGCTGTGATATACAAATAAAAGCAGTCGATCATGTACCTCCTGGAAGTTGGCCTGCAGCAGTTTGCGGCCGACGGAGCACGTGGGCACGTCGGCGCGCGTACCAAAGCGCTGCAGCCCGTAGTAGTTAATGAAGCCGTCGCGCCGCAACGCCTCGCACGCCGCCCCCACCGCCTCGTCCGGCGCCGTCACGTTGCGCAGGCAGATGCGGAACCTGAGCACGCCCCGTTACGTCTTCTTACATTTTAACGACATCTACAAGCGGCAAAACGCGTCACGATGCGAAACGCAAGATCGTCACAAAGCCGCATCAAGCTAGCGAAAGCTATACCGGTGTATACACGATATCTACGCGGTAACGTGTCAAACCAAGTTCAAGAAATGAGAACCGCAATGAATAGCAGCACGGAAGCCACTTTTGAACCCTTCATAACTCAAATTCAAATTTTAATTTTGCACATCCAGCTAGGTATCTTATACAAAGCGAAAAAGTGAAAACGAAATAAAATTTGCAATTTTCTTATTAATGGATTTTATAGGATAAAACTTAGCACCTTTAACAAGCTTGTGTAAATAGTTCGACTGTCTGAATTAAGAAATTATATTTTAAATAGTAAACACTGTTGCTGCACAAAAAAAGAGATTGTATTTTAAATTTCTTTTAAAATGACGTGTTATAGATACACTCTTGGAAAGATTTAGAGGAACGCAAAAAGGGGTCAAATTGATATGATAACACATATATTTGTAGAATAGAAGATTTTAAATTTATTGAACACAATTGATTAATGACATAACACTTTTGAACATAAAAAAACACTTAAAGAAGAAAAAAAAAGGCACATTAGAGACAGTAAAGTTAGTGTCGTAATTGTGAGGAGTTTTGACCTAACAGAATGTAAAATGAATATTGTTGTAAACATTCCTTATTTTTCAAGGTGGGTGAAAGAATCAATATTTGGTGTTGCCTCCACTTGCTGTAAAACCTGCTTGCATCCGTCTGGGCATACTGTTTATTAAATTGTCAATGAAACTTTGTGGTATTAAGTCCCATTCTTCAACCAATGCAGTTTTGTGGCCCATCAGGTTTTTTTGTTGAGGGTGTCATTCGTCTCCCCTAACATGATCAGGGCCCTGATTTATCAATGTTCAAATGCATGCGTATGTTTCGAGTTTTTAAATTTTTATAAATTTACTGTATTTTCATATTATGTACTTTAATGCAATTTTTGTAATTGACTTATTTAGTCATTATTATTACTAATATTTTAATTTCATTTTTAATACACTCATCCTTTAATTTTTATTTACTTTTTATATTGATTTTGCTTAGTTTTTATTAATTATTTGTTTATTATTATTATAAAGATTTTGAAAATGTTTTGTTACGTTATTTACTTATTTTTATTATTCATTTATTTATCTACTTATTTATAGTATATTTGTTATGTTTATTTCTTATATTTTTCACTTCCATTGCTTGCCTGTACTTATGCTTTTATGTTTGTGTTGTTCTTCCTGTTGTTCTGTTCACACTAATATTTACATTCTTCTTTCCAGGTGGTGGCAGATCCGTAAGGACGCCTTAAGCAGTGGTACATAACCGATGCCCTTGCTATGGCATCCTACTTTTTACTTACCGGGCAAATTATACTGAAGGCGTCATGATCTAAGTCTTTATTATTAGACTGGGTGCAGTTATTACCCTTGGGCGGCTCCCCGGCGAGTTTCCCGGGGCAGTTTGGCCGGAGATGAGGGCCACTACAGCGCGAGCAACGTTCGATTTCCTCGGTGCACAGCTTTTTGCCGTGGCCAAAGCGGAGACATTTGGTGCACTGGATAAGGGGAGTCTGGTCGTAGATCCTCACCCTTTGCAAGTACACGTGCACTTTCCCCGCTTCGGTTAGCCGTTGCAACACACCTTGGGAGAAACCTGGAGCACCACATGGTTCTCCAGGTCGTTCCGTGCTCGCTCCTTGTATTTCACCGCGATCCTCACCTCCTCCTTTGGCAGACCAGCCAAGAGATGGGCGTTCTGGCTTTCGATCGCCTTGATAATGCCGGATCCTTAGTAGGCGCCACTTTTAAGCCTGCCGCGGAGCCCCTCAGCTTGCTGGCTATGCGGTCCACCTCGGCCCTGGTACCACAACCCACGACCACTCATTGATCCTTAATTTTCCTCAATTTATCTACTCTTAATTCTCTGGCGTCGACGGTTGTCCTTATCTTTTCGACCACTGCACTACGATTGTCCATAGCGTCTTCTGAAGACACTATGATAGAGTGCAGTAGTCGTAGTGCTGGGGTCTACGGCTCGACACTGCGAGTGCGTACGTACTCCCCTCAAAGTTGGCGCTAGGGAGTCGTGAGGGCACTACCTCTTTTAGGTCCTGCGTGAGTGCAAGTGTAGAGAGCTTGCACTCCGCCGTGGCTTTCTTGTGTTCTCTTAGCTCCCCCATGAGATCCTTTGTTACTTGGACCGTTTCAGTGGGAGTGGTCGCTTCCCTTCTTTCTTTCTCTTCCTTCTCTTCTGCCTGGTTCGTCTCACTATTTTCCACACTCTGTCTGTCTCTCTTTCTGCTTCTTTTATCAGTTGATAAAGGCGATCCAGCACCGCCAAAACGTCTTTCGGACTTCCCACTCTCCAATACTCTTCCTCACCGTAGCGGTTGAGGAGATCAGTTTTTGCGCGGTACGATTTGCGCCAAACATACTTATTTTATACCAGAAACAAGCAAATAAATAGAATTAAAAGTTTAAAAGTAAATAAACAAATTAAAATTAAAGGTATATGTGAGTAGCCTCGTAAATTTGTAAAAGTTGATAATATTAATAACAGATTAAAATTGTATATATATCTGGTGTAAGGGGCCAGTAGTGAAAGACGTATTCGCCTTAGACCGGTCAACAATAAAATAATTATAATGGTCCTATGTCTCAGAACCAAGTCGAGCCGGCTTAGTAGGGATATACTTCTTGCATAGCAAGAGCCGTCCAAAGTGGCTCTGTATACAATTAAAAGTTTTTGTACCAGTAATTATGATTTACGTATTTTAAAAGTGTTATAGCTAGAGTTCTAGCAGCCGTCACGAGCGACCAGATTTCTGGTCCCTGTGGTGTGAGAAAGTGAGAAAGTGAGAAGTGAGATGAGAAAATAAAAAAAAATTCCTCGATCCTCCGTACAGGTCGGTAATTTTGGTTTTTCTCAATTTTCTCGCGAACCGAGGTTCGGATCGCCCCGTGCGGGGTGTCGTTCGACGCGCCCGGACGGGAGTCACAAGTTCGCCCTAGGTTGCGACAAAATCGGGAAAAGCGTTTTTAAGATAATAAAGAAAAACTGTAATTTTGATTACAATTTGCCAAAAATGATGATATTTTTACTGAAGGATAGCCCCGACCGCTCCCAGAGGGAAGAGTAATGTCAAAAAGGTGAAAAATCGTGTGAAAGAAAATCATGTGAAATTTTTTTTAATTCTGTACTCTGAAAATTTTTAAAATCGATTTTAATATATATGTTTAGCTGGTACTGGATTTCTTTGTTTAATTTGTTTGTCCAGTTTATCCCAAACGTGTTCTACAGGAACGCTGTAATAGGTCTGGCGAGCGTGCTGGCCACCTCAAAACTTGGGTTCCGACCTCGGTCAGGTACTCTGCAATTACCACAGCAATGTGGGGTCGAGTGTTATCGTGCATTAACAGAAAATTATTCTCAATGAATAGGAAAAAAGGCATCACAATCTGTTCTTAAACGTATGCCACGTTCCTTGCCGCAGTCAGAGAGCCGTTTTCTACTATGTGTAGCTCCCTACATGCTTCTAAGCAAATTACGCCTCATACCATTACTAACTTTGAACCGTAAGACTTTTTTCCAATAATATTACATTGAGCATATCTTTCTCCGCGTGGTCTCCATACTTTGATTCTTCCATCATCTGGTTTAAGACAAAATCTAAACTCATCAGTGAAGAGTACTTTTTCTCAAACTTTAGTATTCCGACGGCGTCGGGAAGCGACGACTGTCCCATCATCATCATTATCATCGCCCACCGATGGGATAACCTCTTTCACTGCAGAGATTACTCTACCGGTGAGATTTAAAAACCAATATCTCTCGTTGGCAACGCGCGAGTGGCACCTACTAATGGTGTCGCTCGCGCTGATAGACTACGGCAACCGCTTATCATCAGGTGGGCCGCATGCTTGCTTGCCAACTTAGTCACATAAAAAAAACAATATCAGCGTATACTCACACGTTCCCCTTGAGCATGCCCAGCTTGAGGTGCTCGGAGCTGAAGCTGTAGTTGCCCACGTGCACGTCGCGCAGCTCGGCGCAGGCCGCGTGCACCTTGCGCGGGTCCACCTTGCGCAGGCTGAACCACTGCGACGTCTTGGCGCGCCGGTCCTTGGTGCCCGCGTAGCCGATCATCGACGACCTCATGCTGTGTCAGTGTGCAGTAACAATGCTGTGTCAGTGTGCAGTGACAATGCTGTGTCAGTGTGCAGTGACAATGTGTCGTCGCATCATACCACTCGGGTGTAGTTCAATTATTCGTGATTAATATAAAGACAAGTACAGACTAAATCCTAGAAATCGAAATAAAAACCATTTCCAATTCAACATTTTTCATTTCATTTTTTGATCGATGAAGTGTACTTCTGAATCTTATGAAGCAGCTAGGTAACACAATTACCGAACCACATTCATCTCTCTTCTCAATTTGAATCAACTTAAAAAGACAATGATTCCAAGTATTGTGAGAGTAGCTGAGTGCATATAACTTTAGCCTTTCCTCCTGAGGAGTTTCAATTTCTATTTCCAAAATCTCTTATCAAATCATCGTATAAAATTAATTTAAAATTTTCATTAATTAAATATCATCAAAGTTAAATAATATAGATTTATGTATTGTATTGGCATTAACTAATCATTAAGCAAGTCAGCATATCGTTGGTTACTCTATATTGTGTTATATTAGTGAGCGTTTGAACCTTTCGACAATGAAAATATATTAAATTGTCAATGGTTATCTTAAAACTAATGCAGTTATAATTTCTTAAGTATAGTTTTAGCATGTAAAGATGATGCCTACATATAGGCTTCCTATAAGGGCCCCCACAAAAATACTAGAAAAACAAAAACAATTATACTAGAAATAACACTGGTGGCAGGTCTTTTGTTGCAAGAGGCCGGCTAGGTAGGTACCACCGCAGTGTCCAATATTCTGCCGCCAAATAGTAGTGCTTAGGCACTACTGTGTTCCAGTTTGAAGGGCATTGTACGCTAGTGAAATTACTGGGCCAACGAGATTTAAGAACTAATATCTCGAGGTTGGCAACGCGCGAGTGGCACCTACTAATGGTGCTGCAAGCGCTCATAGGCTGCGGCAGCCACTTACCATCAGGTGGGCCGTATGCTTGTTTGCCAACTTCTAACATAAAAAAAAAAAATAACAACCCTTGTACAGTATACATACATATATCAGCCAAGTCGAGAAAAGAGCACGGACTTTCACAACTTTTTTCAAATAGATTGAAGGCACATATAACCCCTGTTTTACTTTGTTGTTGATAAAGCAAGAGGTTTAAGTTTTTAGTCATCAAAAGAACAGTATTTTAGGTAGTAGAATATGTTGCCATTCACCTGCCAAGTTTCAGCCAAGGTTATATATATGGAATTACAAAAACTGCATTGAGAGACTTGAATTTTTAATTTTTTACATTTTACGTTTTTGATGGGAATATATTAGCAACAAGTCAGTCTAGAAAATATGACGTACTTGAGCCGGAGTCGCTCGGCGACGCGCGCGGCCGCCTCCATGGTGTCCACGTTCTCCTTGTACAGCACGAAGCGCACGTACTCGCCCGGCCACGCCCACTTCACGCGCTGGTCCACGCGCGCTGGACCGCACTCACTCGTTACACTTGCGATTGTTGGTAACGAACGTACACTTTGCCTAATTGCTCGTCGCTTCTAATTCATAATGCTCCAACATCTTCTACCCAGCATTATCAAGCTATTTTGCCCGGGGTCTACTTATTACTCTTATCCGGACTTGACAGGTTTTTAACTTTTTACACAGAGCGATTGCCATCTGACCTCCGCAACACTAAGGGCGAACCAGTACCTCATTTGATACGAGCAAATTACCCATCAAGAGTTAAGAATTATTATCAGATGTTATGATAACCGGGACCGACAGCTTGACGTGCTCTGTGAGGCACGGTGGGGAAACCCTCACGGACAAACGCCCAGACCGAAACATATATTTGTAATACAAACTACCCCGAGCGGGAATGCAACTAATAAATTCTACCAATACTCCACAGCAGCGTCAAAATATTACTATGACTATACTGCCCCAACATATTAGAGTGTAATGTTATGAGCATCTTATAAGCTTATGCTGCAGCTCAATAAATTATTAAGCTATTGCATAGCTTTTATCGCGGGCTTTGAGCGCGACCACCGAAAGTAATTCCGTAACGAAAATAAAACCTAACACTCCTCACAAGAAAAATTATAGAAAATACCTCAATAAATGTATTGGAAAATGATCATTAAATAATACGCTATAGACTAATGTTTATTTTTCAAAAAATAATAACCTTTATACATAATTCTTATATATGCAAAGGATTCGTCTTTAACTCAAAACAATTAAGGCGATTATTCTATAATGATAAAGTTCCATATAAAATGTATCAATTATCTATTGACAATGTACTTGCATTACATATTCAAATATTTTGAATTAGTTACGAAGTTTCTTACTTTATTTCAATGAAATTTTGAATTATAGACGAAATTTTATGTTATTGGCTTGAAATTAATGTTCGATTACATTTGAATTTTAACTTTAAAAAAAAAACAGCCAAGATTTTATGTATTGTATAAGTTGAAAAAAAATATTAATAAGATTTTTGTAAATGATTAAAATAAAATAAATAATGCAGTTTTCATAGCTTTCGATTGAAGTTTAAGGCATATCATATAAATCCATATAAACTGACCTCCTTTCCTATATCTATCAAAGATAACAAATTTCTTCTCGTTCTCAGTAACAGTGCTGCCAATGATATCGGGAAATGCTTTCTTCACAGCATCGTGGATCTTTGTCCGTTCCTCTTTAGACATACCCGTAACATCTATCTGAAACACAATTGATTGTACATTGATCAAAAGTACTTTCTGTCAGGTAGGCCATAAACAACTAACTTTTCTTCTAACTGTTAATCAGTTAAATGCAGAGCTGATACAACTAAGTAATTCTCAAAATTAGCAATTCACATTTAACTTATGGTTCAGCCTTTGAAAAAATCATCATCTTATTCCCTTGTATAAAATGGATCGATGGAATTTGTAGCCATAGTTTATTAAAAATGGTAAATATGTTTTATTATTATTTGAAAAGAAAGATAATGTAAAAAAAATATAACAATTTTATAATAAAATTAATACATTACACAACTTATCAATAATAACTTGAAAATTTTTATTCAAATGTTTTAAAAACTCACTCTAACTGCCTCTATAGTTTGGTCTGTAGTTAGAGCAAGCTTATTGATATTGTCCCACGTGTCCATGGGCAGTATCTCCAGATTGTACTTGTTGAGTAGCAGATCCTCGTCTTCCAACACCTCATCTTCTTCCACTGGTGGCATTGGGGGGGACAAATCTGTTAACTTCGCAACCTCACCCTTCAGGTTTATTTCTGATACTTGAAAATCTGAAAATCTGTAATAGTTTTCAAATCAAATACTATATTGTTGAAGCTTTTTTTTTAATTAGTATCAAATTATTTTGATACTAATTAAAGATAATAGATAGGTAATGAACTCTACACTAGATAAACCGCAAGAAGAAGAGAAGCCGAGAAGCCGCAGACGTAGCTAGTAATAAGTAATGAACCTCCAAATTTATCAAGCCAGGTCTTTATTATAATGATAAATCCCATATTTTTCAATTGATTGTACAATTATTTTGATACTATACCTTGATTTAATTATTCCATTAAAACCGCTGTGATTGCCTACATACTCTGTAACACCAATATCTTGCTCTGAAAGCCTTTTGCTAGGTCCTTCACGTTTTGGCCACTGTTTCCATTGCTGATAAAATTCTCTGTTTTCAAAATTTGATCTGTCACCACTTCTGTTATGAAAGCCTCTAGAATTCTTATGGCGAAAACCACCGGAACCTCGTCCTCGACCATACCCTCGACTCCTATTTCGTCCACCGCGAGCATTGCGGTTCCAATTGTTATTCATTCTCTACTCAAATATATTAACGACAACGTCGATAACCTCAAAGTATGGTCTTTGAAAATATCAACAATAAAGTTCTAATTGTTTACGTAGCTGTAATATATAAAATAATTACTGTAATATTTAAAGGTTTAATACAACGTTTTTAAAAGTTAGGAAATTAGAATAGTAAAATTCTGTTGAATAATAATAATAAACAAGCATTGTACTCACTGTCAATCACAGCTGTCAATGGGAATGAAGTTCAATAAACTTTAGGGTTACCAGCTCCGAAAAATATTTGCCCATAAACCTGTCAAATACTGCTGTCAAAAACCTCTAGAATCGCATCAATTATTTTAAAATCCACCGAAAAATAACAAAAAATTCTCATTTCATCATTGATTCACGTTTCACATTTTAAAGTCATTACCGTATGCTTAAGCAAACATACAGACAAACCCTTTACACAACGGACACGCACAAAACACCGTCTCCACCGGCGGGGGCGAAATCCTTTATTTCACACGTCGCGTCTTACTCACACCGATCGTTGGGTGAGTCCATCGTGACGAACTCGCTCGGAGCGCTGTCTCAATGTAGCAGTGGTTCGGCTTCATAAGAAGCACCCTAAGAATGGAATCAAATTTGCGCCCCGTGAGGTCCCCGAGAGCTGACCTTTTTCAATCTGCACTATCCCCCCAGTCGGTGACGCTGTAAAGGCCAGTGGGGACAAAGCAACGATGTAATTAGCTGATAACGAACACAAAGGAGGGGGAAACGCATACTATAGCAGCATGCAGAAAGCATGCACAGGCATACGAATTAATGCTGATCAATATAATTTAGACCATAAGGATTTTTTCTTTACTTATAAACTAATATTTCAAATATTATTTGGTTTTTTACTTTATAAAATCATCATGCTTGTATAATCCTCCCCCAATTTTAGGGAAAACTGATTTGAAGTTTAATGTACAATCAATGATGAATGAATAGTTGAAGACCATAGATATGCAATAGATAGTGGATCCTATACATTTAAATTGGTATAAATTGAAGAATGAACTTTTTACTTTTACAGTTGGTTACCTTGTTTTTTTTTCTGAAAATAATATTATCGATGTTTTATTGTAATAGTGCTTAAATACTGTATGTATAGAATTGTTACAAGAACCTTTATAATTAAATTTCTGTATCTGTATATTCTAATAAGTATAATAATCTAATAAATAATAATCATAGTAATAATTAAATAGCTAATAAAATAATATAATGATTGTAATCTAATAATACTAATAGTATTTAAAAACCGAGATAATTGTAAAGTTTATATTTTGTCCTCAATTATTGAAAATTATGGTGTTTCAATTAATATTATAACAATTCTATGACTGTATGTGGCCTAAATAAAGTAATAAAAGAAAATATATTTTATTGAGGAAAAATTACTTTTATTAATAACAATTTATATACTTAACAAATAAACAATGAACTATCCATAACATCATACATTTACAACATCTGACTTACGCTAGTTTATGCACATAGGTATTTTATATCAGTTATAATAAATTTTAAAAACATTGATATTATTTAAAATCAATTCACGACTTTCTTCATGTTTTAAATTTAAGATTTGAAAACAGAGAAAAATATAATCATTAAAAAGCCTGGCTGTAATAAGTTTGAATTTACTAAAGACAATTGAACTAATATTCCTGTGATGAGCCCGCAGTAGGATCTAGTGTTGTAGTCTTGAAACCTTTGTGGGGCAACAAATGGGGGTGTATATTGGGCATCACTCCTCCATGTGATATTGTCACTCCCTTGAGCAGATGTGCCAATTCTTCATCATTCCATATAGCCAGCATTATATGCCGTGGTGTAACTCTAAAAGAAATACTCTGTAATGCTACAGATAGTTTAATGGTAATAACACCACCTTTTTATTACTGGTGGTACGCCTTTTATTTCAAGAGACTGACTATGTAAATAACACCGCAGTGTCAGTTATTCTACCATAAAAGAATATGTGTTTCGCTTTAAAGGAAACTGTAGCTTGTGAAATTACTGGGCAAAGGAGATTTAAGAACCAATATATTGGGAATGGCAACTCATGAATGACAACTACATTGTAAAATGTTGTTACAAGCATACATAGGCAACAACAACCAGTTACCATCAGGCGGGTTGTATGCTTGCTTGTCCATTTATTCTCATTTTGGTTTTTGCTCTAATTTTAAATTTTATTTACATTTTATGAATTGTTTTTAAATTATTGTTTATCATAAAATTTAAAAATAATAGTAATTAGTACTATCGCGCCAAGTTTGGATATATAATTTTTAATTGTTTTAAAATTTCACAATATGACAATGTATAGAATAGATTTTACCTCGTCCGTCCGTTTTCTTTGGCAGCTTTCGCAGCGAGCTCTAATATTTCTGCAGCGAGATATTCCAGGGCAGCCGTCAGATATACTGCAGCCTCACTACCAATACGAGGAGCATATTGACCGTCACGAAGAATTCTATGAATTCTTCCAACAGGAAACAAAAGGCCCGAACGACTACTGAGAGATTTCTTTTTAACTACAAAACAAAGATTGGCCCTATATAAAAGTTCATAGGTACATCAAAACTAAATATTAAGTAGAAGACATAAAATGCACTTACCATCAACTACCCTGCTTGACATTTTTGTAGAAACGGTTATGATAAAAATTCAAACTATCGAAGAACTTTTATTTATTGTTTAAATTATAACTAATTAAACGTATAGCAGGTAATAGTGATATTTCATTAAGATCAAATTTAGTATCAAATGGCAAATACAAAAATATTTTTTGTTAACACTTGAGTTGAACTTTGAAGTTTAAACTTTTGAAATTTTGAATTTGAATTTTGAAAGAACAGATCAGTATTCTGAGGATGTTAAGGACAAAAACAATGGTACAGAATTACCGATGTGCTTAAATTCTGATATTTAAAAAAAAAAACGTTACACTCAATAACATTCACACTATATTTTGTGAAAATACTTTTACTTTAGTATAATATTAATGTTTATTTTATTGATTTTTTAACTATTTTTGGCGATATTTGGTCCCAAAAAACATTTTAAATATTAAATACTTTTATTACCAAGTAATTTTAAAATCAAACAGATTTTAACATAATTTGCCTTACGATGTGCTAGCGGCGATTGGAAACTTGGAACTTTGAAAATTGGAACTACCGATACTCGTTAAAACTACGCGTTATTCAAGAACGTTCTACTTATCGTGATACTACAGCATCGAACCTCTAAGCCGGATGATGATAACTAATCTATGATCATAATTACACAAAAACAAAAAAAAATTGACTCTACTATGTATACCAATATGCAATTTCTTCGTTCTGTGTCTATATCATATATCCTGTGAAAAGTATAATTTTATAATGTATTTCAATTTAATTGACTAAAACAAAAAGTAATCCAACAATGATAAACAATAAGGGACGTCGGAAACAGAAGAGCTGGCAACATTCCGTCGTATGATAGTGCAGGCGCAGGACTTCTTTCGTGAGACGGATGTATAGATATTGCCTCAATATTATCATTGATCACTAAATAACTGGATAGAGGATCCTATGTATTCAATTGGTTTTTTCCTCATAGAAATTGAAGACCAGCTAGTGCCATTAAATTACTGATTAGATATTTAAAAATAATAATTTAATATTATTCGGCATGTGACGATGCACAGCATCTGTGTGAGTGCGTCATACTTCCCTTTCGAGTTCTAGCCAATCACAGCGACTTTCGTTTCTTTCGTCCAATGAGCTTTCGACCAATGAGCGCAGAGTAATGTCACGTGGTCACAGGTGTCAACAGGGAGGCTCGAACCGTTATTCTTCATAGCGTCGTTACTTCTCGAGTGAACAACATCACAAATTTAAGTAAAAGTGAAGTGAAGTGAAATACTTAAATTTAAGATGTTGAAAAAGTTTTAAGTAATAATTTCAGATTATAAGTGTTTGCAATGGAGTAAATTATTCCGTTAACATGGAGGGAAGCCATGTTGAAGGATTGTCGGAGCCTTCAGGTATTGGTAATCTACCTCCGGTATCAAGCGAGTATAAATTTAAGTAATTTAGAATGCTCGGCACCTTAAGTAAAACGGCAAACGCGGTAAGTCTGATATATAAATTTAACTAATCGAGTGATTATTTTAACGAATTTGTTGTTAACTTATTGTAACGATTTATTGTCTGCAATTACCTGGGGCGCATTCGCTGCCACCAGGAGAGTCCGAAGACCGGCGGGAAGCCGGTGCCGAGTCTAGTTCTCAATCATTGAGCTTAACGTTAAACATGCCGCCGCATGTCCCCGACTGTGCATTGGAGCCGCCGCGTTCAACCTTACGTATATTAGGTACCGCAGTTCCGACCTTTCCACATTCAAACCTCGGCCGTGGGCACCTGCTTGAAACATTTCAATGTTTTCCACGATCCGAGCTGGAAGGTTGTTCGGTACACTTATGCCCTAAAGATGCATAACACATTGCCAGGATTCTTTGAACAAAACATTTAATGAAGAGCTCGGGCAATTTATTAAGGGGTAAGATTATGTGGCTAATTCGGTGAGAATAATTGTTGCTATATTTAATACCTATTTTTGACAGAATGTTACTTAGTCGAAATTTACAGCAATTAGTGGACGGGACGGCATTGCCAGATAGTGTTATCGGCCACAAGTGTTTTGATGAAATTTCAGCTAAATTTAAACGAGACTCAAAATTTCACAAAACGAATTAAGAAATAATACAGTTTGTTTGCGGAAAGCGAGCTGAATATGTAGTAAACCGTCGCGATCGCAACGAGATACATTATAAGAATTTGCAAGAGGGTCTGCGTAAGATACAGCAGAGTTCAAGATGCTTGTTTAGTGAGGCTCTTCTTCAAGCATATATACAAAATACAGGCGACATAGATAAGTGGGTTGGTTCAACCTGGAAAAAGAATCAGTCCAGACGAATAAGATTTTAATAATCCAAGTAAGTGGTTTTCAGTATCGGCAAGCCATTCGAGGCCATTCGAGGCGCATGATGGTGAGCTGCCCAACAAGAATAGAAATATAACGCAAGCTTCTTTAAACGATCTATAGAATACAGAAGGTCTTACAGAAGGTAAGCTCAGCCAGTTAAAAGACAGCTAGACAAATGACTCAGAGTCGAGTGCAAAGTGCGAGGGGGCTGCCTCCCGAGCGTATCGGAGACAGTGGCAGATGGCTCGGGCTCCGCAGACTCTTCTCGGAACCGGGAATGCGTCTTGTCATTTACCTCCCGACCACTACTTGTCTACCCATCACCAAGGACTTCGCTGGTTCGAAAGCGCTCAGACTCCCGACCAGAACGGGAGTTTTACTGGGGCTGTCTCCGAGCGTATCGGAGGCAGTGGCAGACGCTTTGGGCTCCGAAGGCCCTTCTCGGAATTATCACGGGAATGCGTCTCCCATTTACCTCAGGACCACTACTTGTCTACCCATGACAAAGGGGTCTACGCCGGTTCGAAACCACTCATCTATAATGTCAAAGCAGATCGAATTATTACTCCGCCAACGAATGATGGAGGTAGTGGATCGACAAAATCTATCCTCCAGGTTTTTATCTTCAATGTTTCGGAAGCAAAAGAACCACGAAAGAGACGGACCTATATTCAACCTGAAACGATTGATTCAGTTGAGGATGCCAAAGCCTATCAAATTAATAATTGTGTCCCTTCCAGACTCCTCGCTTTCTTCAGACATTAGATTGGGTGCGAAGATAGATCTGTCTTTAGCCACCTTCCAATGGATTAGTATGCCACCAAGCCGTCAACAAGAACTACTTGAATAGTCAAAAGATCTGATAGAACAAGGCATAGTCCGGCCAGAAAAACACCCAGGTCACATTGCTTCTTCTTAAGAATCGGCTATCAAGATCGATTATTCGAGATGACGTGCCTTTCCGGCATCAGCACCACACCTGTTTCATGCTGCGTCGCGGAGACTCGGCAGACGAAGGAAGGTAAAGTTCTAGTATCGTAGACTTGGACGACTCCCTTCTGATTTATCAGAACTAATCCAAGTTAAGTCTTTCGGTTGCGAAAGTCTTAAGACTCATCATCTATGTGGGCAGAATCCAAGCAAAATCTTCAGGCCGTGTAAGCTTAAGATTCTTGGAACATCTTGGTTGGCAGAATTCAAGCTGTCTTTAGGCTGCGGAAGCCGTAAGATACTTGGAACATCTTGGCTGACAGAATCCAAGTCGTCTTCAGGCTGCGGAAGCCATAAGATCCTTGGAACATCTTGGTTGGCAGAATCAAGCTGTCTTCAGGCTGCAGGAAGCAAGATCCTTTGAACATCTTGGCTGACAGAATCAAAGTTGTCTACAGGCTGCGGAAGCCGTAAGATCCTTGGAACATCTCTGTTATTAGAACCCAAGTAATCTTCAGGCTGCGGAAGCCGTAAGACTCTTGTTATATATGTTAGCAGATTCCAGGTAAAGTCTTCAGGCTGTGGAAGCCGTAAGATCCTTGGGACATCTCGGTTGGTAGAACCCAAGTAATCTTCAGGCTGCGGAAGCCGTAAGACTCTTGTTATATATGTTAGCAGATTTCAGGTAAAGTCTTCAGGCTGTGGAAGCCGTAAGATCCTTGGAACATCTCGGTTGGTAGAACCCAAGAAATCTTCAGGCTGCGGAAGCCGTAAGACTCTTGTGATATATGTTGGCAGAATCAAGTAAAGTCTTCAGGCTGCGGAAGCCGTAAAATCCCTGGAATATCTTGGTTGGTAGAACCCAAGTGGTCCTCGGGCTGCCGGAAGCCGTAAGATCCTTGGGATAACAATTTGCAAATGTTTCTTCGACATTTCAACAAAATGACTCCGCCATACTAAACTTGTTAAGAGATGGTCTAGTGCCGCGGAGCTACATGCTGCTCGGTACCAATTCACGTAAAACCAACCATGCTTTCCTAGCGACGGACGCTTCGGACATTAGCTGGGGCGCCCAGTTAGATGGAATGATAATGTCTAGAACGATAGTCTGGTGTTTGGACACCGAAATAAAGGAAATTGCACAGAAACCAGAAAGAATTGCTTTCAGTAAGAGCTGCATTTAAAGCAAAAGCGAAAGTTTTCGAGCAACTCGCAAATACTAATTAAGTCACGTGAGCATTTTGGAGTGCCATCGTCGTTTTCGAAGTTTAATATACAAATGGCAGGTACTCCAGATGACTTGCTTGGCTTTATTACAATCGTACTTATCATGCTGTACGCGCAAAAATAGGGCGGAACACGGTGAACAGTGTAAGTTGAGAGGTGCACTTGACCTACTAACTTCAAGCCCGTCTAGATGCATGGGACATCTTAATAACAGCGGAGTGCCTCCCTGGGATACTCGACATCAATGCGTACAATTTATTTCTATGGAAACTTCCAGCAGAATGGCCCCTCCTGCATCCAGCTTCCAGGTAAATTATCCAACGACTCTGTACTCCTCAGATAGACGTCTTTGCGAGCAAAGAAGCTGAGGCGTTGAGAAATATGTTCAACGCATTTAGCCGAAAGTGGCGGATTCATCTGGCGTGGACTTTTCCACTACAGAGCCTACTGTGTATGGATAATTGGGGCTGGAACGATTTTGCCAACGAGTGGTAAGAAGCTGAGAAAGCAATGCTCATCTCTAGATGGAGAGAAGTCCACGTTAAGAAGTACCAGCTTGGAATATTTGATTTAAATGGTGCATTATTGTAATTTTAAGCACCCATATGGTACCAAAAGCATGGAAACCTACATTTTAGGATCCAAATCAACTGGTTGCCTGGTTGCAAGATAGCTTTCCAGTCAAGGAAGCTGATGCTCGAAGGATCACGAAGGTCAGCTTGTATACTTCTTCTAGCGTCAAGTACGTAATTTAACTTTTAAGTATTTCACCTGATCTTTACATAGATGAAGGCGATTATCGTTTATAACATCATTGTAGATTATAATAACCTTTACTTTGGTTGCGAAAATTAATTGATTTATGTAGTGAAAGGCTTACTACTAATTGCTGTAACGCTTTATTTGTTACGATTAAGGGATCCAATAACTCAGCTTAACGAATTGCTATTGGCAATCAGTTAAAATAAATTTTAAGAGCAGCCGGCATATCCGCTGCTCCAGGTAGTATGTATAATTTTGCTAGCAACAGAGTGAAGGTAAATCAGGGCCTTCACATGAAAGGCCTTTCAGTTAATTTGAAACCAGTGTGACTTTGTTTTTTACATATTTATAATCTAGGGGATTTTCTTATTGTTCAATTTGAATATCAATCATTGGTTTTTCAGTAATGATTATAATATAATACTATTATTCTCTGTTACAGACCCTTACTATTCCTCTTTTAATAATATCACATAGCGTCGGTTCGTGGTCACCAGGCAGCTAATAAACACTTCTCTCACAGATGCTGTGCATCGTCACATGCCGAATAATAGTACAAGTTTTACAAAACAATAAAACTTGTATTATTTAGCAGACGATGCACAGCATCTAATAAACCTCCTGGTGAGAGACTCTATGAAGAATAACGGTTCGAGCCCTCCCTAAGTTGACACCTGTGACCACGTGACATTACTCTGCGCTCATTGGTCGAAAGCTCATTGGAAGAAAGAAACGAAAGTCGCTGTGATTGGCTAGAACTCGAAAGGGAAGTATGACGCACTCTCACAGATGCTGTGCATCGTCTCTGCTAAATAATACAAGTTTTATTGTTTTGTAAAACTTGTACTATTTTGTATATATGGACGCAAATAAGCAATACCATGTCAACCCACATGAATGTCATTTCGAGAAAAACGCGTTTGAAAATTTTGAACAACTTGCTTTATATGATTTTTTTATGTATTGGTCAAGTTTTTGGTTTTACTTATTTTCACAAAAAACAAGTATACAAACTGCTTATTTCGTATATAATACAACCCAAAACGTTTAATATAATACATGAATTGCATGATTAACAAATGGCTTTTTTAGAAATTTTAAAGCTTAAAAACCTACAAATATTAAAGAAAAATGTTATTCAGCCATTTACCAACACTTCTGCAATTAATACTCCGTTTTTTCAATTTTGTCGGTTGACATGGTATTGCTTATTTGCGTCCATATTATCTTAGACCATCAGAGATCGTAGTATCAAAGAGTATAGATGTATAACAGAAATAGAAATGCGTAGTATAAAAAAACAAATAAGATCAGATAAAATAAATAATGTATTTATTATTGAAGTAAGATACTAAACACGTTATTTCATTTCATACCATATAGATCCTCTGTCCAGTTATATGTATAGAAGTAAAGTAAGTTGTTTAAATTTTTCTTGACATATTTGACATTATTTTACCATTTATGATTGCTTCATTTGCTTCATTACGCTTCAATATATCTGATGGCGGGGAGGTAGACCGGCTCCCTGCCTTCACCAGCTTACTTAGAAGCTACGGACCCCCCAAATAATGTTTAATAAATTGCTCATCGCTTATATGCTCTGTGGCTCATTGGGCCAGGAAACTTTGATAGTGCGGTGCACGGTGTCATCATATCTCAAAAAGTAACGGAATAAGGTCTAAGCGGATTTTAGTATTTAATTTTTATTACTTTGCTATAATTAACAAACACATGGTTTTTTACATTTCTCAAATTTCATAAAAAAATAGAACTCAAAAACATTGTTTACTTTACGTTATTGAAATAAAACAACGGAACCAGTCTTGTAAATGACATGTAATTTTAAATACTGCAGGTAAACAAGAGATCCGATATTAATTCCTTTATAACCATACGGTACAATGTACAAACATTACTGACACTTTAGGGTTATTCAAATATACAATAACTAAAATCAATTTCGTTACATTTATCGTAAGGTATTGCCATCGAATTATTATCAAATAGTATGGGTTGATATTTATAAAAGACGTTACATTTGTTTTAACTACATATTAAACGAATAAATGCTATTGCTTTATAATATTGCAAATATAAGACTAGCTACATAGTTACGTATGCTAAAAATCATCAATAAAATCTATACTTACAAGAAGCTTTAATAGCAAAGGAACATAATTATTTGATACCGCATATACGAGTATGGCTACCGATAATAGTCTAATACTAATAAAAAAATCAGAAATACTCTTTAAAAATACGAAACTAAATCTAAAAGTTTAAAGTACCATTTCGAAAAATATTTAAAATATAATAAATGCAACAAACACTAACGACAAAGCACGAACGTAAATGATGCAAATAAAGTATAAAACATTGATCTTCGTTTAATTGTTTGGAACATGTCATTAATTTTATTGCTAAAGGAATGATCAGAACAGGCCATTTGATTAATGCACGCGTCATAACAATTTCAACAATAATTGATTACGCAAGAGTGAGCAACGGGCATCTCCACTAATGTTCGAACATTAACACTTCGCAAGTCGAAATGTACGATTTTCAACACAGAGTGATGGAAGTTAGAGAGCAGTTTTGAGGTAAAACATTCTGAATTTTTGTTTTTTAATTAAATACAATTTTATATATCCATACAAATATTTATTTTGAATTTTTATTGCACATAAAAATTTTAAAATCTTTAATATGTAAATTTTCGAGTTACATAATAAAGGGAGAAATCGGAGAAATTTTATGTGCTCTTACAGGTAGGTCAAAAATGGCCGACACTACTACTACTACGCTTAGGGAGGTCCAAACACGTGGAGACACCTTTACATTTTACAAGTATCATTCACTTTTCAAAGATTTCAATATAAAAGTTTGACTTATGATAAATACGACTTATATAGGAGATTTAAATTTTAACAATTTTTAAAGCAATTATTATTTATATAATTTTATAAATAGCTTTTTTAAAAGGCAGTGGTTCTGTAAATGTTGATGTTGAATGTTGATGTGTACATTAAAAAAAAAGATTTGAAGACAGAAAATACTTTAGCATTTCAAGCTCGGACACGGAGCGACGAGACACCACTTTTTTAGGGTCCATAAAATTACATCATGTCCTTCTTTCGTTATATACTATTATTAGCTAATAATAATTCGTTGATATATATTTATTCTATATTATTAAAAAATCATTGAACATGAACCTCTCAAAACACGCGCGCGTTCCTGCCGTCATTAAATAGAATAAATGTAACCAGTATAATATATTTCAATTAAAAATGTTAAAAAAATAAATTCAATATTCATTTATATAAAAGCCTGACGTACATTTAATTTATTTGCTCTCATAAATGTGTTTTAAAAAAATAACGAAATATTTGAAATCATTTACCAAAATGCCACAACGAGAGATCATCCACAAACCACAAGTTGTGTATTGCTCAACTAAGTGTTTGATTCAAAAGGACGATGACGTCACGTACTTATGCCAATGTTAAAACAACCAAAATTTCATGCAAGTTGATTAATGGATGAACCCTCAAGAGAATTTAATGCAGATTATTAAAAGTAAAATTAAATGTTATAAAATTGCACATATCATATAAAAACGTAGTACATATTACATCTGTGTAAACTATCTCTATAATCTATATAACAAACGTTTAATAATACTATTTATAAAGGTTTCAAGAGTGGAGACAAATACGATGCGTCCGAATGAGTGGAGGGGGAAATGAAGCGTCACTTGGCAGTGTTAGAGGAACGAGCGACTGATCGGGCCCCGCGGGCCTCGCGGGCCTGCGCCCTCGCACAATGTAGACCAGTGCGTGAAACATTCAAATAGAACGACGAACATTATAACAATATCCTATATTAAGAGATCATTTTTAGTAAAAGCGAAAACTTGTATCATTAAACTATTACAGTTGCTCTCAGTAGAAGTTGGACAAAAACTACAGTTATCAACATTATTATTAATTTAAGATTTATATATTTTATTTTTAAGCTGTCTCAGAAATCATTTGAATATTTTGTTGTATTTATTTTGTCCAACTTCTTTGTAACAAACCATAGTAATTAATTGTCATTAAGAAAGGCTAAAATTATTTTAAAAAGTTCAATATGAGCAATATAATTTACTATTCGAATTTTGACATTTTATTATAAAATTGGCAACAATGAAAAATATATAGCAATATATAAAATTCTAGATTTTAATATAAAGTGCTCAAGATCGTAGTGGGTTTGGCCACAATATACAAAACACTAAGTAAAAACACAACCATTACGTCTTTCCGATCTCACCGCATGCAAAATATATTAACTCATCCAAACACAACGATGTACTACTCCATTGAGACTATCTTATCATGGAAGCAAAGAGTTCTGTTTACAAATATGTTTTAACATCATAACTTCTCATACATACATAACTTGATAAAAAACTTCAATGATAAAAATAAAAAGGCTTTGGATCTAAAATTGAGATAAGTCGAGAAGGGCTTAGTACCGGGACGGTGAAAAGTGACAGCCCTTGTGGGGCCTCAAAGTTGATTCCACCAGTGGGTCACTCGTGAGGGCGACATCGGAAAAGGAGGCTGAGCTCCGAGAGCCACTCGATGGCTCAATATAACTGATTGATGGAAGTGTATACGGTAAGGCAAATATTTTTGCCATGTGTACGTTGTTTGTTAAAGTTTGAATGAAAAAACTTTACGTTACTATTGAACTACTTATTACTTTGAAAAATAACATAATTCTCAAGTTCCATATGTATGATATCAAGAGCAAAAATTAGTAGTTATATAAAACAGTGCCTCAATATTTTATAGTTGCAATTTAAATATTTTTGACGATAGATTTGTTTCCATCATAAGACCTAATGGTATGTTACAGACTCACACAAAAATACAACTCGCACATCAGGATCAGTATGAGAAACTAATTTGGTCAATTTTATTTTACGGTTAAAAATTAACGCATGCAAACTATCTATAATTTCCATACTATATCAGATTCACTATTTTGTTCTATTCCATGTACTTGACTAGTCACTTCGATGATGCTACTCTTTAAATACCTACATGTCAATACTTAGATCCACAAACCAGCTCATTCTGAAGGGACACTGATGCCTATTTCACTGACCACTCCCAATACACTTACTCTGTGATGTTATTCTCAGGTAATGTTGCCAACATTCTTCAGAAATATTCAAAATTTTATAGTATATTATGGAAACAATATTTGTTAATGTATCTGTATTAAATGAATGTAAATTATAATGGTAAATTCATAACCGAAAATATCTTTTGTGTGAATGCCAAAGGTAGTATTATGTAATACATGCTATTGCATCAGTCAAAAGTAAATACAATACTATATATTATAGTAAGGTTGGCAACCCTAGTCTCTGGTATTAAGATTTCAAATGGGTTTTCAATAACCAAGGATAACATAAACTGCAATGTGCAGGAGCACCAGAGTGTGATTCATGTTTATATCAAATTATTGAAATCTGAGCCCCTTCTTGTATACAATTCTGCATGAATGTATCCATAGTGGTTTACAAAAAAAAGTGTTTTACATTTTTTAATGTAATACTCTTCATTGAAAGTTATCTGGTTTGTGAATTCTGGTATATCTCCATAACAACATTTAAGCCGATACGCACAGTCATACAAAAGTTTTCTGTAAAAGCTATGTAATTATGAGCTAAATGAGCCAATAGCACTTGTCTTATTATCACATAATTTATTATCAGTCGAATGCAGAACTAACTTCTGCATTGGGTGTAGAATTATTTTAGAATTGTCATCGTTACTTATTTCATGTTCCTTAGCTAAACTTTTACCCGCCGCAGTCTCTGCTTCAGAGTCCTCACTGACGGTGTCCTTATTGTCGAACACTGGGAAGAAGTCGAAATGAGATTTGCCGTTGCTCATTGATTTTTTGTCGTTTTTAGATTTCTGCTTTTTTGCATCACCTTCAGGGGTTTTCTGTAAATTTCGTTTTGAAAATTCATCCCAGCCTGTTTGTTTCTCCTGCGACTGCCAATCTTTTTTGTACGAGCTTGAAGGTTTAGTCATTTCCGTCGAAGCAAATTTCTGTTGTATGTCATTGATTTGGTTGTGATTCTCTCTGCTGGACACTATTTGTCCGTACACCGGGGTACAGTACGTCGTGTCCAAGTCCGTGTTCCCGCTTCTATTGTCCCTGTTTGTGTTAGTCTGACTCAGTTGAGAGTTGTTCATCCCTGAATCAAATTCAGATTTTTGTCCAGCATTTTTGAGTATCTGCTTGGATGACTTCACGGTATTCTTCTTGTCACAGTTCTGTATTCGATTTAGAGAACCATTGTCATATGATTTACAATTTCTGCCATTTGTTTGATCGTCTTCATTTACATCTTCACTGCCTATACCGTCGATGTCATAAACCTGAAATTAATATGAAGTGAGCATAAGAGAAATGTGTAAAATTTATTGATTATAACTAATATGTATAAAGTTTATACATTACAGTAACAAACTTGAGGTAATTATCCACATGAAGTTATTAGTTAACAATTATCTGATAAAAATTATCAACACTATGAGAGAAATATTTTAGTTTGTGTGTGAGAAATTTTCATGACTAGTACATTCTGTAATGTTGTGTAGTTCCCCATTCATTGGAAACTTTTGAGGCCCTAACTAGCACACCCATTCCCTACGTACGGGACAAAAGGAATAGGTGTATGTAATCTGACCGCAAATGTAGGATACTGTAAAAGCTTCTCATGATAGTATAAAATAAAGTAAATAAATGATGAACCTTATACATGACATCTTGATTCAGTCCTTTTTCTCGTTCCCTTTTGTTTTGAACAGCGAGCCACACATCCTTCAGTTCTCCTGCCAGGTCTCTGTCCTTCAATATTACAGGGTTCCTCGTGAGCACTAAACCAGGATTCATAGCCTCCACAAAATCACACAACAGACTAACCAGTGCCTCTCGATCCTTAAATTTTTTTTAAATAAATATATTATTGTGTGTTCAATTTTTAAAAATACTTTACAATTGTCTTAAGCTTCTAAAGAAATATTTGCATCCTGATACAAGGATGCCGCTAATTTAATTACTATGAAGCCATAGATAGCCCTTCAAGCAGCATTTACTTCCTCATTCATAAATCCAAATGAAATACTTTTAAATGATTAGGTGCATTCTCAACTTCCAAAGAATACTCTTAAGAAATTCTCTTCTGACAAGAAATGGGGAGACTGAATTGATAACCCCTAAAATGTAATTATTGTGCAGGGCTCACTGCAGTTTCGGAAAACAGTCCCTTATTTAAATGTCAAACAAAATAAAAAAATATTGAAGATAGTACAAAAAACAACAATAAAATTTAATAAACAAAAGGTGGTAAAATACGACAGTACTGTTATTTAATAATTACCGTTGGGTTGGATGCATTTTTTCCATTTGCTTTCAAAATATCGGGGTTGACCATTACTGCAAACACTAAGAGTGGCGCTCGGTTACTGTTGGGCCCACACCCTTGATGCACCTGTGATAGTCATATTATAAGTACTACACTCAATGGCAGAAATCTCTTATTGGGTACTGATTAATATAAAAGATTGAAAATAAAGGTTTTTGTTTTGTATCGTTTGTATGGGTGCTTGTGACTAAATTGAGATTTTTTACAAGAAAATTGTTCCACCAAGTGTTTTTCAATAAATTTTGGTTCGAAAAAATATTTACTTAAATTCACATAGAGCTTATATCAAAGAAAATAAATAGTAATTTGTTCTATAAAACAATAGTAGAACAAACAAATAAATCACCTGCATTCCACCATATAAAGGTATAGGGTCCGAATATTGTTTAGGATTCGCTATTTTCTGCCATCCTAGCACATTAATGTAAAGTTTCTCTGTAGTATCCTTTATCGTGTCCTGAATGCACATATGAGGTTGGGGCGGGTTTTTAAACTGACGAAAAGCTCGTGAACCACGAACATACTGTATAGGCAAAGTTCTCTCTTGGCCATTTTGGTTATCCATTTCAGTTTTTAACATTGTTATTACAGTGATTTAGTTAAAATACTCTAAACATTCGCTATAAATACTAATAACCAATATTGACATTTCTAAAAGGCCTCACTACCGACCAGCCTCACAAGTTTATTGAACTCACGAATTCTCTATCAAAAAGCGATTCACTTTATTAAAAGAAAAATTATCTGCCGAAGCGTTTATTTATCGTTCGTTTCTGTGTAAATATTTAAAATAAAACATAATAAATCTGTAAATAGAAATGAAAATAAAGACTTCCGTAAAAAGAGAAAGATGTCAAAAGGCAGATTGCTTCTGACTTCTATTGCGTTTTTTATCTGTTGTATTTGTATTGTTAGTGTTGATAGTTGTTGTTTTGGTAATAATAACACTTTTATCTTATTAGAAATATTTTTGCATTAACCTAATTAAGTGTCCTTTTTTTTAATAAATATTACGATTTAAGTATTTATAATATGTTTAGATATAATAATTTTTAAATTATGGATAGTGTCTATGTAATACAAAGAAATTACCAAATCGTTGGTTGTGGTTTATCTTGCTGTATTTCGCATCCTTATTGTCCCGCATGTGCACATTGAATTTTTTAGTTCCTCTAAATACGATGAGGGCGCCAGTTCTTATTTTTAAACTTAACTCCCGTTGTGTGAAACAAGTCAAGTTCCGGACACTCATGAGTGAGATCATTGAGCAAGTGCAGCGCACGAGTAAGTGGGGCCTGCCTAGCTAACATAGTTCTACACTGCGGCAACGAAAACAACGTTCGACGACGATCAACTGCATAACCATCAGGCACATGCATATGGACAGACTCTAATATAAAAGAATTGGTTTTGCGTCCTTGCAGTAAATCGAATAAATAAACAATGAGACTTATGTTATGCCTGAGCTCTAAACTGCAACAGCCGGTCATACCCAGAATAAATAAACTACATTATATAGTAGGATAACCTACAAAATACCCATATTGTTTTATATATGGACGCAAATAAGCAATACCATGTCAACCCATACGAATGTCATTTCGAGAAAAACGCGTTTGGAAATTTTTAACAACTTGCTTTATATGATTTTTTTATGTATTGGTCAAGTTTTTGGCAATTTTAAGATGTATGTAAGTTATTTTACTTCTTTTCACAAACAATAAGCATACAAACTGCATACTTCGTAAATAATATAACCCAAAACGTTTAAAATAATTAAATAATACATAAATTGCATGATTAAAAAATTGCCTTTCTTAGAAGTTTTAAAGCTTAAAACCCTACAAATATTAAAGAAAAATGTTCTTCAGCCATTTATCAACACTTCTGCATTCATAACTCAGTTTTTCAATTTTGTGGGTTGACATGGTATTGCTTATTTGCGTCCATATAACCACCGAAAAAACTTTTTTTAATACTTTCAATCATTTCTATATATTTTCTTTCATGTGGATTCCAGACCATAGAATTGCATTCTAATTTGCTTCGCACGAAGGCGTTATATATTAGTTTTACAGCAGTTTGATTGAAAGTGAACAGCCTGTCTCAATACAAAACTTAGATTTCTAAATGCTTTAGCACACAGAGTGTTTATTCGACTATGGAATGATAAATCACTTGAAATCTGCATCCCGAGGGTTGTAACGGTGTTTACTCTATTGATATTTACTCCATTCAGTTTATAGCAATGCACTATTTCATTACATTATGAATATATTTTTAAAGAATATTGCAATCTAAAGGATCTTTAATGCTATAGAAAAGTTTTAAATCGTCTGCGAATAACAAGAATTTTAATCAATGATCTGCCACAGATACTATCTGTGGCAGATCATTGATTAAAATTAAGAATTCTAACGGGCCTAAATTGCTACCTCGGTTTACGCCTGAATGGGTACAGTATGATTCGGAAGAGTAACCTTTATACTCTGCATACTGTCTTCGGTTACGAAGGTAACTAGCAAAAAATCTCAGTAACAATGGAGTAAACCATACTAAAACCTTACCTTTTGTCGAATATTCTGCCGCCAAATAGTAGTCCTTAGGCATTACTGTGTTCCGGTTTGAAGGGCACTGTACGCTAGTGAAATTACTGTGCAAAGGAGATTTATGAACCAATATCTCGAGGTTGGCAACGCGTGAGTGGCACCTACTAATGGTGCTGCATGCGCTCATAGGCTACGGCAACCACTTACCATCAGGTTGGCCGTATGCTTGTTTGCCAACTTTTAACATAAAAAACCCTACTAAAGCAAATTTACTTAAAAGCATATCATTGTCCACCATATAAAAAGCTTTTTGAATATCAAAATATGCTGTGTCAACTTGTGCACCATTATGTACATCCTTCACAACATAAGTCAAAAAGCACATCCAATTAGAACATGTTGAGCGACCCGCTCTGAATCTATGGTGTGGCTCCTTAATATGATGCTCAAATTGTCTCCTTATACGATACTCCAAAATGGATTCAAACACGTTACCGAAAACAGACAATACCGCTATAGGACTATACTCCTGTTACGGAGAACCTTATCACCGGGATATAAGGTTCAAAATCGCTTGCTACTCTCTCTCTTTATTTCCTTGAAGACACGTGGGTTCTAGAAAGAAGTTCTCGAAAGATGTAGTATAGCGTTCCGCGGACGGAACTTTCTGGAACCCGTGTTCCGCGTAATATAAGCGGCCCGGCGCGTCGACTGAGTCATTCAGTTCTGAGCAACAAGTGAAGAAACTTCAAGGGATACCAGTGAACAAGTGCGATAATTAGTGACCTCGGCTGTTCTTTTGGACTACGATTAACCTGTGATTTGGACCTGTGATGTGTGAAGGTCTGTCATGTAATCTAGATCTCAATAAAGTCTTATTTAGGGCCATTAGCTGTTTGTTTCCTAAACCACGAACCCCAGCCCGTAACTTTCTTATCTTGGAGCTAGAACTTTGTTTTAGGAACAGGAACCACGCGTGATATATTCCAAGCGTCCGGATTTAGACAATTCTTATAGAACAAGTTAAAAATATAGCATAAAGGCGTAATAAAAGTACTGCTGCAACCTCTAACAATATAAGGCAGAATACCATCAGGGGCCGCGGATAGTTTTGGTCTTAATTTTTTAAGTGCCCTCTCTACATCTTCTGGTGATATCGATTCTACGTGTATACGCTCACTACCTCCACAACAAGTTGCCATAGCACTACACACGTAAAGATTTGGTGGTTTCTGTATGTATAACGAACTAAAGTATTGTGAAAATAGTTTAGCACATTGATCGACCGGTGCTGGCTCTCCATTCTCATAAATTTTGTAACTAA
Source organism: Hestina assimilis (assembly GCA_023373885.1). Taxonomy (NCBI): domain Eukaryota; kingdom Metazoa; phylum Arthropoda; class Insecta; order Lepidoptera; family Nymphalidae; genus Hestina; species Hestina assimilis. The sequence continues at coordinate 16,404,781 of CM041745.1, forward strand.
CTTTTGAATTATGGGATTTAAAACTCTGGAAAAAGTTGATCTTGTAAAACATCAAATGAACTTTCAAATACATTTGTTTTGGAGAAGACTGGTCTACAAATTTTAGAGATATATAAGTTGTTCTCATAACTTTGATTTTCATATTACTTTCAGTCTTTCAATAAATACTATGAAATTAGGTACCAACTTATTTTTGCTGTCGATTTTAATTCGTTATTATATTTAAAGTTCTTAAGATTCTTCATCATCAAGCTGCGGAACCCTTTAGTTTCGACTCTGCGTGGTCCACAACGCACTTGACTGATAATTATTAAACAGAGCGATTGTCATATGAGGTCCCCAAATATTTAAATATAATTATAATATTTAATAATAATTATAATATTTTATTATTTTAAATGACGAGAAATATATTTTTTAATTAAATTAAATAAATACACGATCTTCCACCGTTTCAAATAAATTATAATTGATACAGAATAATCATTACAATCCTACAAGACTACAAGATTTAGCTAATTCCAAGTGCAATAATTTACTTAAAATATTTATAAGTAAGAATTAAAATATTACAATATTGCCATATATTATATAAATACCATATTATATTATAAAGCATACACAATATTATAAGAGATGTTTAAAAATCTAATTTCTCAAAAGTGCATAGTAGCTGTAGGATCCTTTCAATATCTGTAAAAACAAACATAATATTAAATTCAATTCTTAGGTTAATGGCTTCAAGATATGCCAATTTAGAAATAACATAATTAAAAAGAAATAAGCTAATAATTCTTAAAAAACGTTCTTGTTTGTTATTTTTTTTTTATGTTAGAAGTTGGCAAACAAGCATACGGCCCACTTGATGGTAAGTGGCTGCCGCAGCCTATGAGCGCTTGCAGCACCATTAGTAGGTGCCACTCACGCATTGCCAACCTCGAGATATTAGTTCTTAAATCTCGTTCGCCCAGTAATTTCACTAGCGTACAATGCCCTTCAAACCGGAACACAGTAGTGCCTAAACACTACTATTTGGCGGCAGAATATTGGACACTGCGGTGGTACCTACCTAGCCGGCCTCTTGCAACAAAAGACCTACCACCAGTGTGACTGATTGCACTGGTGGAATAATCTCTGCTGTGACAGAGGTTATCCCACCAGCGGGCGATGGGGTCGTCACATCCCGACGCCTTTAAAATTATTTTACGTCTTAATAATTATTTTTATATTAAATAATTGATATAATAATTACTAACGTTAATAAATGTTGAAAGAGTTAAGTTATTGAACGGCCCTGCTGTGTAAATATGGACGAGCTTCAGCTGCGCCGTCAGAATGAGCACGTTCTGTCGATGCTTAGCGCTCATAGCACACCATTCGCTTTCGTACGGTCCCATCGAAACTTGATTGCTCTAAAACATTCATAAATATTTTACATTCGTCGCAATGCCAAAACGGCTTTATAACTATTAGGTGTATTCGATTAAACAAAAAAAAAAAAAAACTTGAGAGGTGTCTAGGGACACCCGGATGGAATGATGATGAGTTCCTTTCGATTAATTAGTAAAGGAATTGTAATATATTTTTTAAAGTTATAATAATATTTTTTTAATTTATTATTTATTATGTACAAAAACAAATCAACAAAAATAATCGTCGCGACACCACACTGTTCAAAACAAATAGAAAGACGAAACGAAAATAACTGGCTTGCTTTCTATGAGAGAGAGAGACAGACAGAGAAACACGCGCACGCCGCACGGCTTACAACTATAGCAAAAAGTGTCGTGACAACTTTTCGTAAGAATTTTTTCCGTCTAGCCCCTTTCACAACGCGCGATAAGGAACTTCGTTCCAATAGTATAATTATTACATCAGAAAGTCTTTATAGCTTAATTTAACCTACTAGAATTGAAAAGAATAATTTGTATTTTTAAACCCTTAAACTAGTGGCACAAGATGCAGTCGCTGCTTAATTCTTAAAATGCCGGCAGTGGTCCGCCCCGCCACACAATCCGACTTATTATATAAAAGCGTGTACTGGAGTTTACTCCTTAACATTAAGTACGGTCGTCTGGATATGAAATAGGAAACGAGGGTAAATATATATAAATACATATAAAAAAATAAATGAAGACAGAACAGTCACGCAAATATGCATGCGAACAAACATACATACATAAAATGTGGCCATTAGGCAGTCTACCACACTTACGACAATTAAAAAACGTTTAGTAAATCTTTGTTACACAATATTTTATTTTATTGTTTTTATTAAATTATAAATTTTTATATGACATTCTTTTTTGGGTATTTTGTTTACTTATGTGGTGCACAATAAAAGAATAAAAATAATTATTATTGTTACTATTAATAAAACAATATTCTTCCCTTACTTGATCAAGAACCTTGTTACTTTGCCAACAGAAAATGAAGAGTTGTAATATTCCGAATATTAAAAATTGTGCCATTAAAAGTTTCTGAGTAGTATTGGTCGCTGACTGGAAGGAAAAAAATGTAAGTTGTATTATTTTAAAATTAACTCGATGATTTTGTTACGATATATTAACTCAAATGGTCATGGCAAATGGCAAGTCCCGCCAAGCAGCAAATTCGATGAAATTATATGGATTGCTCATGAGATATATATATACATATATGTGTTGTGTTCAATATATTATATTTGATCCTAAAAACACAAGTACTAACGGTTAGTTGAAATGCACTCGCGCATAGCATAAAAGAACACATCACTACGTACAAAAACATTACCGGTGATAATAAAGAGTTAAACAATTTGGAATACCTGAAACAAAAAAAAACAAATAAACAAGATTATTACAATCTAAACATTGTTTGATTTTTCAGGTAAGTAAACGTAATTAATTAAGCATGTGTCGATATACGGATTCGGGATAGTTCGGGACAAGTATCGATGAAACTTTTGTAGGTGAAATATAAATTTATTGCCGATACTAAAATTTTACCTTATACTTATAAAACTGTATCTTTGAATAAAATAAATGAATCAAACACCAAATGTGTAGCCCATAAGTTTAGAATATATAGTATTACTGAATTTTATAACGCGTGTATCTTTACATAAACCATTGCGTGTTGCTGGTATTATAAATTTTAAATTTTAATTTAGCTGCTAATACATTTTTAATATATTGTTTGTGCAGAGTATTACTACTCGATCACTCTATGTCTCATCGATTTCATTTAAGAAGGAGATTCCTAATTGTCGTTTTTCCACAAATCTCAGATTCTTCTCAATCAGTTTATATGATTTGTTATATATTATTTCAAAGGGTTTAATTCAAGTTGTTCTCAAGCTGGAATCTTGGTATTTTGAAAGAATTTTAGATATGATCTTTCCGACAGACAATAATAATATTCCAAATTGTAAGTGTGATCGCAGCATGTTTTGCTCTTATTGTTATAGTTTCATTTAGTTATTTTTACTGTTAGTTTAATTTAGTTAATTAATTATGTTGTTTTAAATTATAAAAAATTTAAATGACTGGTGTCCATGATCTTAAATATTATATATTATTTTATTCTTATTGTTAAATCTATTTCATGCATAAAGATTTTTTAATTTTCGACTACCAACATTAATGAATAGCGAAATTATAACATAATAATCATAAGAACATTTTCAGTATTGGATTTTGTTACCTAATATCGCACACGATCCGCAACCAAGCAGAATAATTGTTTATATTTTCCCAGAGTAATTTCAAAATATGATAATCTCTTAGAGGATTTTAATTATACAATATGGAACCGTTTAAAAGTTTATATAACCACGACGAATATGTGAGCCCGGCTGATAATCAATTTATGAGAGACATCTAGAAGTTGTATTTTGCTGTTTTTAGCACGAAACAGTTTGACTATGTACTGTCTTCTCACGGAATATTTATGTAGGGTTGCAGTATCGGTACTGTATATTTGAAGAGTAACTAGAGTCACTACCTTCTACAAAGCTTCTCCTATCCTCTCTCTTGTCCAGTCCCTCATTTCATCATGCATATGATGTCTCTGGGTCTAGTCTTGATATAAAGCTACGGTAAAAGTTTTACAACAGCTAGACCGTTATTCCATCAAGTTTTTTTTTATAAAAACTGTTTTTCACTATTGATTATTATGCACAACGATTCTTTTTCTTCATCTAAGAAGTTTTGAATGCAATAGAACTATGCCACTCTTTAGGAACAACACAGAGTACCTACAATAAAAAAAACTTAACAAAGAAATAATGTCAAACCGAAAAAAAAATTAATCATAATACAAAACTTTAACTTCATCGTCTTCGCACCCAATTCCGGTAATTTAGATGCTATATGCATTTTAGTACTTTTAGAAAGGAGATATGCTAATAATTAAGACTATATTAAAACCCCTTAAAAATCTTGGTCGATAATGCTACAAGCATCACATTTCTCAGATATTCGTTCCGAACATACTTTGCCATATAAAACGCACTCAGAAAAACTGGTATGTAACTTCCACCATGTTGGCAAACTTATTAAGTGGATGTAAAATGATTTAAACTAGAAGTTATGCTTTACTTTAAAATTGTTGTTTCATTTGGAAATATTCATCATCTCTGTCGTATTTCATCTTAAAGGAATTTCTATATATTGAAACTTTCAAAGTAATTCTTTCAAGTTGTAGTTGGTCTATCTGATTAAGTTTTTACGTATGCTGCTTTAAATTTAATTTTTGTTTAGTGACGATAAAATAATTTTTTGGCTTCCTGAATCTTGACTGTTAAGATAAAATACCTTTCTAACTGTAAAAGTTTGGACAAACTATTAAATTGTTATTGTTCATCGAAAATGTGTTATACATGTCGTTTAACTTAGATATACCATTAAATTATGTAGATCTGATGTACTTAAAATTAGATTCTATTTAAAATTTGAATTTACTCGAGATCACAATAATTTAATTATATCCTTTGGAGTATTTATTTAAATTTTGTTAAAGATTGATAATGGCGGCGGTATGCCTATGCGATGCGTCGAAAGATGATAAGTGTGTAATTTGTATAATAGTATTTCTAAAGTGCAAGTCTACTAAATTGCATAAGTGAATCACTTACTTCATTAAAAGTACATGTACTGTATGCAAATCTCGTAGAGTCGTCTCGGCTAATTCGTCACTAACACCTAAGCCATTGCTGCCAAACATTTTCTTGCACCTCTCGCGTAATAGCTCTAGCTTACCACCGAAGAACACCATGATAACTATGACGAAACTATCATAGCTTGCCATTACCAGAGATCCATAGGCACAAAATACGGTATGCATTAAAACAGTTATCCAAGAACCAGGAGAACTGTATTTATCGTATGGCGTCCAAGAACTAAAGATGTGAGGAAATGGTTCAGTTCCGTTATTAATATCTTCTCTATAGTTCGATGATGTTAAGTATCTTATTAATGGAGTTCCAGTCACACTTAAAAAAGTGATCAGTATCATAGCCCAATAGAATTTGATTAGCTGACGGCAGTATCTCGTATAAGACTGAAGTATGTTGGTGAAAGTCGTGTCCGAACTATTCCTTTCATCAATATCTGCACTTGTCACGTATGCGATGACTTCTTTCCAACTTTTTTGCCAAAATACGAAAGTATTCGCTTTTACAATACATACAATACTCACAATTGATATCTTCAAATTCGTTATAACGAGATCCAAATCAGATCTTATCATATACAACTCTATGTACTGCGTTATCACAAACAATGTAACTATCTCATGTATTATTATGTAGATTATTTTACTGGTCAAATTTTCAGGCAAAATAAGTCCAATGGTTTTAAGAAACCAGTAGTTTGGTCCTAGAAGAGGTCTTCTTGGATCTTCTAAGTTATTTAAGAATGATTGGATCATTTTTATGTTTATTATTTGAATGACAAAGTTCAAGTAATCTTAGAACTGTAAATGTTTCATATTTATAAGCTCCCCAGGTTCGTGCTTCCCTCGCCCACGAAGAAAAATAATTTTCATATGAAATATTTGTGAATCTTTTACGCCGGCGCTGTTGTTAGGGTCTATAAATTTTTTATACGAAAATTTAAAAAGAATCTACTATTTCGTCCAAATATGTATTCAATATATCACGGAAGTGTTAAATGAGTACCTTATGTTGGTTATTTACATACGACTATAATTTGACAAATGCTACATATTTTTAGTAGGTGAATATATCCTTACCATATTTTGAATTTCAATATAATGTTAAATTTTTCTACTCCAAATAAATTCAGAACTAAACAGATACTTAACTAAAAATGTAAAAAAGAAATAGGTTCAACAATTCAGCTTCTAAATATAAGTTAGTACTTGATTCAACTCCAGTATTAACAAGCATAGTCATTTTACTATCTCGATTACTAAAATATCAATAAATGTGAAGCATAATACAAAGTTTAAGATTAATAAATATATAAACAACGAATTGCATGACAATATTTGTTATTAATTATTGTCAAATTACTTATAAAGCTATAGTTAATACGATAATTAATATATATAAATTATCGATAATGTTAATATAGCACCACACTAGCTCTAAATGTAACGCGTCTAACAAAATGATATTCACCCGAAACCCTTAATTTATGTCTCTATTATGGCCGATAAAAGAGGGCGGAACGGTCACCGCATGGCGTCGACGGAGTGAAAAAATAATGAAGACATATTATTAGACATGCAATAACAATATAATAACAGAGGTAAAATAACATTTCAATATTTTTGACACGACATCTGTTGCAGCACTTTTAATTCTGTACTTATAATAGTGAAATATTTAATACTTTCGTTCGTCTTTGTTATTGCAGTACTTATGTAACAAACTTTTTAATTAAAATAGAAAAATAAATATAAATTATATTTTCTCTTTGTGTTGTAATTTTTTTTTTTATGTTACAAGTTGGCAAACAAGCATATGACCCACCTGATGGTAAGTGGTTGCCGTAGCCTATGAGCGCTTGCAGCACCATTAGTAGGTGCCACTCACACGTTGCCAACCTGGAGATATTGGTTCTTAAATCTCCTCTGCCCAGTAATTTCACTAGCGTACAGTGCCTTTCAAACCGGAACACAGTAATGCCTAAGCACTACTATTTGGCGGCAGAATATTTGACACTGCGGTGGTACCTACCTAGCCGGCCTCTTGCAACAAAAGACCTACCACCAGTGTGACTGATTGCACTGGTGGAATAATCCCTGCTGTGACAGAGGTTATCCCAACATCCCAATTACAATTTTTATAGGCAAATAAATATGTATATAATATTGGAGTAAAATTTGATTTTTGCTTTGATTTTTTTTAATTTAGGGATTGATAGTAACTTTATTTAGCAAGTTTTTTATATGGTGCTTTTATTTTTAAACTTTATTTTATCTTTTATTGTTTGCTTTTGTAGTAGCCACATATGCTACCCACCACCACATATGGAACCCTAAATCAATATTGATTATTGAATAGAAATATATTGATGATGCATATCAGTTAATTTATTTTAGTTATTTTGTTGCAATGACATTGAGAATAATAAGCACAAAATTACCTTGACCTCACCTCTCCTGGTGGAGGCACAAAATATAGGAACTACAGCAAGTCGAGTAGTATCACCGCAGACTACAAAATCGGTCAACGCAACTACGTCAAAGTATAGTTTTATACGAAGCAAATTAAAACTCTGGTATTAAGAAAAGTGTGGGCTGAGGTGGTACGGACACGTAATGTGATGAGACGATAACAACTTTGTAAATACAGTACTCAATATTAAGACCAAGACGAGACATTACGAGATATCACGAGACAGACCGCCAGCCTCCGGTACACCACTATGAAGAAACAACTGAATGCATAAAATATTTCACAGAAGATAATTCAAGATAGAGCAGCTTGGCGCGGACGCACAAGGAGGGCTGGGTCAGCCCAAATAAGTTGGCATAAAGGCAGGAAGAATAAGAAAAAATAATTTCAGCTCCCAATTGGTGACATAATTATATGCGTATATACCATACTGTACCATGCATACTCATTCGTTCAATTTTTGTTATTTACTGTTCTTGTTGAGAATTCTTTGACGGTGATCACTACCTCATCCCTATTGCTGAGCTGTCAAAATTATCATCCCTAGTGATCCTAAGTTTGACATGGTTTAATAGACAAAGGACAACCGCCATTTTGGTACCAATGTTGTGCCTGCTCAAAAACAAGTTATTATATTAAACTTTTATTTTAGTGTAAATTAATAATATAAAATAATTACCATAAACTGTATCTATGGTATTTGATTGATTGATTGATTGATTTAATGGCTTTTAGTCTATGGTATTTGCAATGTTTTAACACTTGACAATTGACTTTTGACCTACGACTGCAAAATTTTATCTGATAGATATGGATAGATTATACAAAACCTGACAGTTAACGTCAAAGTTAGATTTTTGACATTTATAGGCGAGAAAAGTATTTTTTTATTACTAAATATGAACAGACTCTATTGGAATAGCAACATTTAATTTATTAAATAAATATTGTCTATGATAAAAAACAAATATTATTATTTGGAGTCATCTATAAAATAGTTCACAAGTAGTTAGATCAGTAAAAGAACGTAGGTGAGGGCGTGCGTGTCTCGCTCCCGTGACAGCTGTCAACGTGTATGTGACATAGCTGTGTGAAGTTGCACAGATAAAGCAGAAGAGAAAGATAGCTCGGTCAACCGCGAGCCGCAGACGCACGAAGCTTAGCCGATAGCCGATCTCCCTTCCCAGTCCCCCGCACAGTCACCGCGCAGCGCTACTAGCGAGCAGACACCTACGCTGAACGTCGACGCGCTCTATAAAATATCCTTAAACAGACTCAGATGTTTTGATGAAAAAAAAATGATAAATTCAGGATCTACGTTCAATTATCTTTAATATGTGGTTTTTGGAGTCGACCATTTGTAGGTTGGTCATGGACCTTTTAAACTATTATATATTTTAAACCCCACTAGAAAGAAAAGTGAAAAATATCGGGGGCACGCCAGTGCCCCAGCCAAGTCGAGCGCGAAGCAAACACTGCCGTACCATCCTTTACCCGAACCATTTCGCCACCTTTTCAGGCTCCTATTTGAGAACCACTGGATAAGACCAGAACGCAGAAATTTTCGTCATCCAGTAAGCTATAAAATTATTCTTGAAATAAAAATTTTCAAGTCTGTAGGTCATTTAGTTCCGAAGTTATGCGAAAGCAATGTTTTGCATTTATGAGTTGTACAGTGTAGTTGAAACTCAGTCACTCACTCATGATCAACCAAATAGAACTAGTATTTCCCATAAACTCAGAGAGCTGAAATTTGGTACAAGGTTAGGGTTTAATGGCCACATAAAGGGAAAACTATAAAAGCTAGGATAATCTAAGATCTGGAGTACTTGGTGACCCTTATTTGAAAACACAAGAGCCCAACCAAACTATTAAAGTTTGACATACCGCCTTTACAAAAAATATTCAACTTTGTTTGTCGCTTCATTTGAAGTCAAAAATCGAAGGTCTGAAGTATCTGACGAAGAACCCTCAGCTTGTCTCAGCTGTATTAGAGATATCCCTCTTCTACTATTGGTACATAAAAAAATCGTCTGTCATTGCAAAAATCCAGCGTAGTGGGAAACATCTTCTTATTTAATCTAGCCTATTACTTCTCACTGCTGGCCGAATACCTCCTCTTCTGCTTTTAATACGCATATAAATAAAATTAAAGGCAAACTCTGGATAAGACTAAATAACTACTCCTAAAAAGGAGAAAAATGTGTTCATTAAGATAACCTATTAAAATAAATCAATATGCCCAGGTTTCTACAAAAATAAGTGAAATCCCACCAAAAACATTCTGTAAAAAAACTAGCCAAGTCTCGATGGAGCTGCTTGTTTATCTCTAAAAAGTTATGAAATCTAAACAATGTCATGCCAAGTCTAAGGTTCCTTACTGCGATTTCTTTATTATTATAGTTAATGTTGTGTGACTTGGCCGTTGAAAGGTAAACAAGGGTACAAAACCAGGTGTTCCATGACACCATTGCACCAAAATTTCCACTTGGAAAACGTTGATTCAATGACCAGTCAATTGTACGTTGTCGGCCAACGGCCAAGTCACACGACATTAACTATAATAATAACGAAATCGCAGTAAGGAACCTTAGACTTGGCACGACATTGTCTAGATTTCATAACTTTTTAGAGATAAACAAGCAGCTCTATCGAAACTTGGCTAGTTTTTTACAGAATGTTTTTGGTGGGATAGAAATATATACTTTTATATGAAAAAAACAATTTTTTTATTCTTTATTCTACAGGCCTTAAGGCTACTATTTTTATTTTGATACAATAACAATATTTATTAACAACTTATTTTATTACCAACGCTCGAAAGAAAATGGCGGTAAAGTTCTATCAATTTAAAATGAACCAAAATGGCCACTTCGGCGTAGGTATAATCATGAACAAAAATATTAGACAAAAATATTGATTTCGTCTTATTCAAATAGATTTTTTAAAAAGTGGGAAACGGAAATAAATATATAATATAGTTATTGTTTCTTCTAAGTTCAATTAATTATTTATTCATCATTTATTAATTACTGAAATAGAATTAAACAAATAAATAGTATAGAAAAAAGGTATATAAAAAATAATAATAGTTAATGTATTATAAATTTTTAACCACTATCACTTGTTAGGATGACACTTTACCTTTAAATAAAATTAAATATTCACACACTTGACAAAAATAATTTATATTTTTATTTAAATATAAATATTTTTAAAGAACTAAAACAACCGTTAGCGAGTATACCAAAAGGGTCCATCGTCGCCGCGTTGCTATAGTTACGCGGCCTCCTTCATTCCACATTCGGTTTAGACCCAAAACTATTTATTTTGTGAGAGAGTTATACTCGTTTATAATACTATAGTCTATGTCTAATATATATCATCTATGCTTGACAGTGATTAGTGACAATTGACATGACAGTAAGCTCGATGAAAATTGAAATATATTTGTTTTGTTTGTGGTGATTTATGAGACTGTTTTGTTATTGTATAAACCGAATATTATTATCTCTTCATAAAAAATATAATACTTTATTATATAAAATGGTATGCTGTGCTGTGGCTACGTGCAAAAATACATCTGCGAAGATTTCTAAGAATAAAGACGGCATAACTTTTCATAGGTAATAAAGGGTATATTATTTTATAATTATTATGAAGCTTATTTCTAATGTCTTAACATGAATATTTTTTTAAATATAAAGTAATAAAAGGTATAATAAATGAATAATTATTATGTCAGCAAGGTGATATGAAAATATGGTTTCATGTCATGTAAATATTTTAGTCAAAATTTTTCAGGTTTCCGCGTGCTCCAGAAAGAAGACGCTTGTGGGAGATAGCTGTTAACCGTGAAGAGGATTGGAATGCTACTCTCTCTAGTGCTGTGTGCTCTGAACATTTTGATACCAAGGACTTCTATATAACTGAGAGTGGGCTGCGTCGGCTGTCCATAGATGCTGTTCCAACTATTAATATATCTGTAAGTTACTTATTAAATATAAGTATTCAACTACATTTTGTCAATATTCATGAAAGGCCACACAGAAATCATTGCTCTGATGAAAGTTTCTACTTAAAGAAATCATTGATCTCCATTGAAAAAATCTGAACAAATTATGTTCTCGCTAAGAAATTACTGGCAGTTTTATAATTGATTAGCTTTGTGTATATTTAAGTATATAGAGTAGATTACTATTAAACTAAAAAGTTTCAAATACTCTTAAACATTAATTCTTCAACAGGCTTGTCAGGCACCCGAGCCAACGATTTCGAATCTACTACCAATAGACACCAAGCCAACAGATACTGAAGAAGTGGTTAAACTAAAATTCAAAGTCAGACGACTTGAAATAATCGCCCAGAATAGAAAGCGTAGACTAAATATTTTATGGCAAGGAAGGCGGAGACTTAGGAAAAAACTTGAGCGAATGAAATGTATAATAAAACACTTAATTAGGTATAAACAAGAGACACAGAAGGAAAACAGATGAGCGGCAGAAACTCTAAATGTTATATTGAAATCTATTTAAAAAGTTTTAATAATTATTACAGCCTATAAATAATCTATGTATATTTAATTCAATGAATCTTTTATATGAAATTTTGTTAATAAAACCAAAACAAGGTTTTAAAAGAAATAGTTATTCTTTTTGCGGACACTATATTTAAATAATAATATGACTACTACTATTACTTGCATGATTGAGATGCATATAAGGACACTTCATATGTTGAAATGCGTATTGGGTTTAAACATGCCAAAGATAAACATACATAAATGCGCTCGATAAATATTACTTTTCTTTGGCAGTTGGTTAAAAACCATTAAAGCAATATGCAGTAAAATATTTATAAAAAGGAAATACCAAGTTTGTCATATAATTTAGTTAAGTTAGGAATTAAGCGTCGGTTGTAATTTAGTATAAGGGTCACTATGGGGGTGACATGTTCTACAATAGAATAAACCCCTTAAAATAATAAAGAAAAAAAAAAAAAAATAGTTTGTCATAGAAGATGAACACCTGGAGTACTCTATAGTCGATAAGAGTCGCAGTATTATGTACTGCGTGTGCATCTCTTGTCGACTCCACACAGACGAGCAACAAAGTGTATCGTGTCCGCGCAAGCACACATACGGAGCATGACGGAATAAGAGAGCCATGTCGTTTACCGTCACGGCATACGACCCTATTTTACTTCACTACCAAGGCGAGTCATAGAAAAAGAATAAATAAAAAAATAGCTGTAATAGTTTCACATTAAATGTTTTAAATAAAAGAATAATTAATATAAAATACAAATAGTACCGCGAATAGGCGCGTAATGAGCTACGTGGAGAAAGGGGTGAATGGTGCTTATTAGAAAGTTTGAGAGGTATGCCCAGGAGTCTATTATATAATTAAACATTGAATATCAAAATCATTTTGCGATTAACTAGAACATTTTTCTAATAACAATATATTTTTTTAATTGTTAACAACGAATTACTAATATTCTTATTTCCCCTCCAAATAACAACAACAGGTACAACAACAATAACAGGGTACGACAATAGGCCAATGAGTCAGGATCGAACCCGCGACTGTCGCGTTAACGGAGCGGAGTCGGCTCTTCTACCGTTGATTGTTATCGCTATTGAGTGTAAATGCGTAACAACATGTGAACAGTCTTTACAATATTGTACGTTTATTTAATGACTACCGTCCTGGCATGGTAGCAACACCGGCTGTAATCATTATTGCCGGATTCTATCTGTAGAGGCTTCCGCACGTCAACATGGAATAAGACTAATATCTTAATAAGCATATCGTGCCAAAAATGCTGACATCCATTAATAGTTTATGGTCATTTTATAAGTTTGCCACCAGACTTAAAAAATGAGGTAGCTTTCCAGTGTTTATTAGTTTATTTGACCCTAGCTGTCCCGTGGGTTCGCCTTCAAGTACACGTTACGGTACAAGTTAGTTTATTTTGTATAATCTCACAGCAACCTAACATTTTTCGGTTTAACGGTTAACGATTAATCAACTGTGTATCAAATTTCATTCGTTCATTATAATACGTAGGTTTTGTGTGACATAGTAAAAAGATCTTAAAATACTTACCTAATTATTTCAGCATTCTATTATTAATAAAATTTGTTATGTGGCCCTTTTTTAATGAAACAGATAATATTAATTTAATTAATCGAGAAGATGTTTTATAATTTTCTTCCTGATTTTTAGTAAAAATGTGGTTTAGTGGCGATCCGTGCACAAACAAACAGAGAGGCCGCCAGACATACAGACATTTCTATAATACAATAAAATGTACAATTTCAAAACACACAACAATTTATTACAAATTAATCTGAAATATACGACTCGTGAAATTTACATCCCATTAAAAACATATTATAATAAAATAAAATAAAAACGGAAGTCTCGCAACGCAGTTTTCTAATTCAAAAAGTTGTACCATTTCATGTATAATATGAGACTAACTTTATGTCCGATGACGTCCTTAGCCGTGGTTCGGCTTCTCGTCAATATCACTTTAAAAATACATTAAAAAGATATAACCTAATAAATCCTATAATTATTATTAGTACAATCTATTTATCTATTAAACATGTTTTCTATTACACATAATGATTTAAAATATTATTTACAAAGGCGCACAACGGAGTAACTTATCCACTTCGTACATATAATGTACTTATGTTAATCTTATTCTTAATAATATTACGACGGCCACGTAGTATTTAGGCGATGTAGTCAACAATTTGATTGATTTGATTTGCAGGAGGCACCCTAAGGACGGAATAAAATTGAAGCCCCCGTGAGGGCTGCCCTTTATCACGGCTGAGTCTCTGTACTCGGAAAATTATATGTCTATAGATGCTTAGATAGATAAAGAATAATGTATGAAATAAGCTATGTATTTTTAAACGCTACACTCAATGGGTCACTTTTTATGTCAGTATTGTCTTTTTGATGAATTTATAGCCTAAATAAAGCAGAATGGTAGGTAATATAGGTTTTATAATAAGAACTAATTAGGTGATTGTTTACAATATAATATCAGTGTAATGGGATATGGAATGGCAATCTAGCGCCTAGCGGTGCATCGTCCATTGAAGGCTTGCGCGAGCGCGTAGTGGGGGACAACTCCCACCATTGGTTGTACTAGTACCTTCGCCAGCGCGATAAAAGACGTACGTGTATTTATGTACGAACCGAATTTAAAAATAAATCGATCGAATCGAAAAAACATTCCTTTCTAATCTTGTTCCAAAACATTTTACCAATAATAATATTAGAATATATTAGTGCATGTGGTTGTATCGAAGCATGTGATATTTTGGAGGTGCGTGTGCTTCTCGACAATGTGTACCACGTATGTCATTGAGGGAAACGCGTAGCTAGTTGCAATCGGCGAAAATGTGACTGTTAGGTCGAATCATATGTACGTGTTATGGTGATTAAAAATGGCCCTTATTGACGTCAACATATAGTTACCGATGCTTACGAAAATGCGGGAGTTTATAAGGATCACATTTGTGTGTGTGTGCGCTTTCCTTTTGGTACATGATGGGAGGTGTGAGGATGATGCAGGATCCTCGGAGGCGACGGTGGAGGCGGAGGTTGCGCGGAGCGAGGATCAAAATGAAAGGAGGGACACCAAAGGTTTCATACCAGGTGAGTTCCGTCTGTTCATTGAATCTCGCATGTGTGTGTGTACGAGATTCATATTTTGTTTATATACTTTAACCCGAGTGAAGATTGTATATTGAGTAGGTTGACATAATGATTGGATGAGCCGTTTCAAGGTTTCATTTACAGATGCTGCTTGGTGTTGGAGTTGTAATCATTTCGATAGTGGGCAGAAGGAATTAAAATAACATAATTATTGTGTATAACCAAATAAATTTACCTATGCACTGTGTATAACATATAGTTCATCGAGTAAAAATTAGCATTTTCCATTTTCTGTCTATTTGAAACTAGCTTCTGCCAGCGGCTTCGCCCGCTTTTAAAACATTTACATAAACCTTACATATTTCCATACAAACTTTCATACCCTATTTTTATTTTACACCCTTGAGGGTAAAACTTTCACTAACTTTAATGTCATATACCATTCAAAGTTTAAGCTTCTAGCCCTAAAAATTACAACACTTTCATACAACTTTTCATACCCTCTTTCAACCCCTTACAAGGCTTATTTGCATTAAAAAGTGGCCTAAGTCCTTTCACAGACTTTAGACTATCTGTGTACTAAATTTAATTTAAATCGCTTCAGTAAGTTAGGCGTGAAAGTGTGACAAACAGACAGACAGACAGAGAGAAAGAGTTACTTTTGCATTTATAATATTAGTAAGAATTATAACCGATAAAATTGAATGAATGAAATGAAATTGAATGATATTGTAAATGAATTTCTCTGTTTATAAAATACAACAAAACTTCTCCAAAGGAAGCCTAAAATACTGACAATTACATAATTTCTTACATAGTCTTGCTACGGGTTGACAAAACTACACAGATTCATTACCCCTTTCGATATTCGGTTATGATTTGAAATCGAAAGAAGTTAGTGTGTGACGTTTTGTTACGTTATCTTACTTGTTACGTTACGTACGTTATCCTGTATTTAGGAAATGTTAACATTAATGAAATTAATGAACAGATTAAATAAAACAATAACTTTGCTTAAAATTACAGCAGGAAGAAGTAGATAACATTATACAGTAAATGTAAGTAGATAATAGGCTAGACTAAGAAATAACAAAAAAAAATTCCTTGCCATGATCAATGTACCTAAACTAACTCGCAAATTGAAAATTATAAATCTTCGAAACAACACTATTATTCGCTCTTTTGCGTAGTTATTTCGCTTTTCTAAGAATCATCAATATAACAATATTATGACATTAGTTATTAGTCACTGGAAGACTAACATGTTTTCTACGCCTACATAGCATGACTTCGTTGACGGGTCCCCGAAAACTTAAATAATAATTAATAATTCATGAACTTTAGATAAATATTAACGTAAGTAAGGCTTCTAGAAAAAAATCTACAAAATTTCATAGGCACCTAAATATATATATTTTTTTTTCTACGCAGATAGAAAATTTAAGAGATGAAATAACTTTCACTAAGCGTCTTTAACATTAACAAAATGAGATTGGTTGGCGATTTGATAACGTAAAAGATATTTCTAATTAGTAACGAGTACTAAAACGGCTGGAAGTGGAAATATACGTTCTTCAAGTGTGAAACTCCGAGCCACCGACCTTAGTTTGGTTACGCGTTGGTTGCGTAACCAGTGGTAGTCGTGTGGGAACATTAGCATTACTAAGCCGGTAACGCACTTGCCTGCGACGTCGAACAATGCGCGGCTGTTTCATCAAACTATGAACCGTAACTCTATGATAATATAGGCTGTAATAGACAGTACTGATAATGTACATGCAAGCCCAGTCGAGCGTGTAAAATATGGTATAGGAATGTTGTCAACTTTCTGATGCATGAACTAGGCGAGCCAGATTTTACAGTAGAAACTAGATGCTTTAAGAAATAGGACTCTGATTGTTATCGCTAGTTTTAGATTAAATATTGGTACAAAATCATAGGCGTATCTGTGGTTTGACCAAACAAGATCCGTGACATAATTTGAATTTATAAAAATTTAATCGTGGAGGGAGCGAAGTAAACAAAAAAAATATTGCAAGTCGATTGTTTTGCAACAGCTCACTTGATGTTTGCGAAAACTCACCATATATGAAACACATTTCCCTTGCTTTTTCTCCTATTGTTATTTAGGTACAATACATTTACTTATTTTTTACATAAACGTGCACGTTTCGTAACTATCCTCATTTATCATAGTCTGCGGTGTTGCGGTTCGCGTCGAGGCGGTAACGTTCAAACGCTATTGTGTTCAAGATCATTGCAATTTTGACTACAATATTGTGACTTTTAACTTAAAAGACGAATATAATTTAAAAATAATTTAAATGAGGAAAAAATTATGCCTTCCCAGTAAGAACTTTATCCAGATAAATTGTTTTAAGTGATGTTCTTTGTATCATTCTCAGTATGTGATACACAGATATTGCAATACATATTAAGTTTTTGCACGCCTACCCACTTCTCTTTATTTCCACGTCCAGGGTTGGCTGGTAGAAAATGCTTTTAGCATTTACCCCGAGTTTTGTGAACTTTGTGCAATAAAGTATAATTAAATAATAATAAATAAGTATAATTATATGGGTATCAACAATTAAATATAATACCTATTTATTATAAAATATTATTTTAGTCTTTACAAGTAAAATGAAACTTCTGGAACTGCACTCTATTGTACATTATTGTAAAAACAAGTAATAGGCAAAAGCAAATAGAACTATATGAACTTTAATTATTTGAGGCAACCGTTTAATCTCACTTTAATAATTTTAAGACCACAGTTTAGTTTTAAAGTATTTTCAAGCCGCACAGCAGCACAGCATTAGCACCACCAGTTTCGTCAGCCCTAATCAATAACCTATTGTAAGAAGCGTCAGGAAAAAATAACCTTCGAACGTCAAATCTTTTCATTCGTTCACCGACTAAAGAAAGTTTCGTCAACCGCTGGGCTTCGACTTCTCGTTCACTTAACGCACATAATTGTCTTAAATAATTAATTAATGGTTGGGCAATAACAGTAATTAATTATAGGTTTTATTCGTGTGGCAATAATCTTTGAAATTGTAAGATATTAAAAAGTTACCTAATTTATAATTTTATTATTATTTATTTTTTCGAGAGAAAACTTTAAATTACGTACTTAGAGGGTCGTCAAAGGCAAGTATTGTGTCGTTGGCGTGGCTCGCGACTTCGCGCGGCTTAACTTACATACATCGACACAACTTGTAAAGTTTTAAGCTTTTATTCTGTTAATCTTTAAATGATATGCTTGCTGCGCCGTGATTTACTAAAAACCTTCATTACCTTAGCCATCGATTCTCGTAAAAGCGTCTTCAATCTTAAACCCAAACAGATAAATAGATGTTACATTATTTAATAAAAAAATTAAAGGTGAAGAATTAACAACAATAAAATTTATTTATTTGACAATAAACGTATCATTGCAGGAGTAATATTATAATGTAATTTCAACAAAAAAATTAAATGACTTAATAAAGTATGAAATAATAAGTAAAAATTTTAAATAAATTGTCGTCACCTGTCTATCTGCCTCGATGCGTGATACATGAAGACTCATAATAAAGTTTTTGTAATATTCTTCGTAACCAACGGACAATGAAAATAATATCATGCCCCACTACGTGATGTGACTTTTGATGGTGTTAGTCTTTTAATGTTCGCTATTTGTTGCGCGCGACGTTACCCGCTGGCATTCGATCAGATTTCAGTTTAATATGGCTCCATCAAATCCAATCAATGGTTTCCGAGTAAAATGACTGTGTCATACGGACGGACGGACAGACGGACATGATAAAACTATAAGGCTTCCGCTTTTGTCATTTGGATACGGAACCCTAAAAAGAAGTGACCGTGGCGACATATGTCGTTGTTATCGTCGGAAAAGTTAAATTATCTACATCCTAAGTGTCTTGTAATTAAATGATAAGAGTAGCACCTGCGACCCACGAATCTCCATGTTTCGTGAAAAAAACGTTTAAAAATAGTAATTTTTTAAATTCAAAATATTCTAAAAACTCGACTTACGAGGTCATCTGCATCATTTTTAAAATTTTGTTTGACAAATAATTTTTTTTTTAATATTCAATTATAAAAAATATCTATTCACATAAAAGTATCATCGGATTTATTTCACTTCAGGGTCAACGAAAGGAATCGCACACAAATTAAATAACATAATTATAGGAAAATCTTTGCTTTGGATCGACTCTAGTAGATTGTTAACTAATAGTAACAAAGATTGTCTGTGTTTAAAGTCAAAACACATGAAATAGTTTCGTTGAAAATTAACTGACATTTATTTGATTGAACCATATTGATTTATTGTTTTTTTTTCGTTCTTAAGTATTTTATAGCAAACAATCAATAGGTATGCTGTATGGACTTATAAAACTTTACAATTCAATCAATGCATTTAGGCGTTGTGGCGTGCTGGTGGCGACGACGGTACTGACTGCCTGGTTGGCTGCTTTGAGCCACGACGGCTGCGGGTTCGATTTCCGCTCGGAACAGCTGATGTTTGCTGGAAATATCTGTTTCGGTCTATTCGTTTGTCCTTGTGGATCGCCCCACCGTGCCTCGGAGAGCACGTTATGCTGTCGGTCCTGTTTGTTATCATTATCTGACAATAATCGGTTACTCGTGATAGGTAATATACTCTTACCCACTGAGTTACTAGTTCCCCTTAGTGTGCGGAGGTCAGATGGCAATCGCTCTGTGTAAAAACTAGTAACAGATCAAATCCGGAGTATAAACAGACCCTGGTGAAATAGCGGGAATAGTGCTAGGAAGTAGAAGAAGACGTATAGTGAGGAGATATTTTGAGTATCTACGCGCCTCGCCCGAGTCATGCGTTTGGGAGCCTATTCTGTAGTTTTGATTTTTGTATACAGTTTTCAACCTTTTTTTTGGATGTAGAACTTGTACTGATTGTATCAAAGGCGTAATTTCTTAATAAATAACAATAGTGTAGCCAATAATAATAGTTGATTGTGCGTCGGCCATGTACATAGCATGTACTCGTGAATTCGGCCTAAAACCTCAAAGGCCAGTGAAAACGTTCTCATGAGCGTGCGCCCGCGCGGGCCTTATTGTTTCGCGGAGGAAATGCCGTTTCCATTGTGTTACTGCGATTGCCGAGATTGCGGCTAAATGTTTTCTGTTAATAGGCTACTGTTGGTAATTAATGTCATTCTTTACTGCATTACATACTACCACATGAAGTACTTCGTGTGTCCATCGATCAGTTCCAATAGGCAAGCGTGAAGCGACTATTGATGAACGCTTTCGTCTCATAGGAGTTTCTTAACAAGATGATTGTGATGGGATCGGTTTTACTTAAATTTGTTTGTAATTAAAAGGATATATATGTTGTTAGTTAGATGATATAATAATAGGTATAAACGAACATCGTTTGACGCTCAGCGGTAGCGAATCTGCGCCAAAGTGGTTGCAAGTTCGACTTACGCTCGGGGAAGATGATGATGAGACGTGCTGCGGTCAGACGGTGAAACATTCAAAAATATTAAAAAAGTTGAAAATGAAAAGGTGTCCCATACAAACAATAGTATACGACAATTGAGATAGACCTCTGAGTTGTATTGGCGCTCATACAATTTAGAGGACTAGCTTAATTGGTATATGCCTCAAATAAGATAATGAAATAAAGAAAGTATTTGTTATAGATAATGGTACGGAACCATTCGTGCGCGAGTCCGACTCGCACTTGACCGATTTATTTTTGTACCCTCGCTTGCGGCCGAACAAAATTATATATCTCATTATGGTTCTGAATAATCTAATACTATATATTACGTTGAATTAAATAGAATTGAACGTGTTACCCATGTCTATTACTCGTCACTATCAATTAGGGATTAGGGAGGCTCCTTTCACAGAGCTTTAACTTAAGACTTAAGAACAAATTTTCAAAGAAGTTTTTTCGATAGAATAGCAAGTAATTGGTTGGATATCCATAATTAATTAGGCGATACTTGTAAAATGTGAGTATGACTATCCGTTTTGTAGCTTTCAGGGCTAAGCCCAGCATGAACCGATTTTGATGTAGGTGACTGCGACATTGTTTGAATGTTTGGGATCCTATAGGCTTATACAATTTAAAAAAATCGGTGTTAAAGAAGGAAGAAAAAGTAAACATGAAGTGAAAAGAATAAGCATCAAACTGTTTCTAACACTTCTTTAGGTGAGTTTATGATAAAATAGTAGCTCAAGGATTATAGAAATTATATATACAAAAAATATAAGAAGATTAATGTATAATTTGTGTAGTATAAAGATACAAATAACGTTCCGTTGGGCGCACACCGGCAGTCGGCACCCGCAAAATATTGCGTAAATAAAGTACCAAGCAGAAGTGAACCTTATACTGTAACAATAAGGACATCTCTCTTGCAGTTTTACTCTCATTACGAGCGGTTATATGAACATACGTTTATGCAATTATAGTTTCGATTACGATCCGCAAATAGTTATTT
The DNA here is from genome assembly GCA_023373885.1 of Hestina assimilis. NCBI lineage: Eukaryota > Metazoa > Arthropoda > Insecta > Lepidoptera > Nymphalidae > Hestina > Hestina assimilis. The sequence goes on from CM041745.1 coordinate 16,426,602, forward strand.
GGTAATATCCTCTTAATAAGTCCCTGAGTAAAGAGAGCGTTGGGCCGACGGGCGAGTGAGGCGACCCTCGGCGCGATCTGCATCGTTTACTATACGCGAGAAATTTATAATTTTAACTCGCTTTTTTATATTTTTATTTTTTGTGGTCATAAGTAATTAGTATGGTTTAAAATTCTTCTAATATTAAACGTAGAAGTCTTAATTCGACGTAGCCGTGCTGTTGTACCGAAAACAACACATAGAATACCAAACTTGAATATTCGTAATGTTGTGAAAGTGCTGTATTAATCCATTAATCTGTATCTTCTTACATCATCCTCCTTGTTTATGTGTTGATTCGTTTTAAGTAATGAGAAAAGGAAAAGCACGAACTAAATATTTTCCTTTAGTACGATTTTAAACGAGTATTAATTACGTATCGCCTCGATGAACGAATTCTGCGTCAGATCACATCAATGTTTGCCATCAGTCGTGATTGATGTCGAGCGCTTGTATGTTCACCAATACACTATCGTTTATATTTTACTATGAATAAAAAAGTCATATGTAAAGATACAAAACATTTGACACTACCCTAACTCTTACCACCTTGAATTTTTAGAAATATCGAGGCTCCTTCTAAACAAATACTTAAAATTATTTAGAACTCATTAATAATATTATTAATGGTTACATACTTTACTAAGGTTGTTTTTTACGACTGTTTCCATTATTTTACGCCCCCAGTACTTTGTACACACCGACAGATCGCCTTGGATTTTTTATATTCCCATGTGGGCGACGAACTTGAGCATCAACTGACACCTGACGTTATGACGTACCAATACATAAGGAATTTAGGATAGGTATATGTCAAAATCTCGTGAAAACAACTAATATTTATTAAAGAACTATTTAGATTTCTTTAATAACTATGCAATCCAATGCAATCTGACAACGGCGGCTTTAACAGCAATACATTATGTATATCAATATTCTACATGGTACCTGTGCCCTCGGCTTCTCTCGCGTGGTTTAGGCAAAGCTACTCCTTAAAACATCAGCCGAATCAAAAATAAATAAACGTTGCACACTCAACGGCCCCCATTAGGATAGCAATATCCTGTGTCGGGGGTCCGGAAACATTCACAATGACAAGGACAAATACACCCAGACCGGAAAATATGCTTGCATGGTCAATACAAACATATTATGCACCGAGCGGGAATCGAACCCGCAACCTGTGGCGTTTAAGGCAGGTTCGCTACCGCTGCGCCACAACGTCGTCAATCAAGGACATACAGACAGCCTGACAAACATTTTTTTAAACTTGTTTTTTGCTATAAGCAGGTACCGTACATAGTTTTATATGCTTTTTAGTAAAAACCTGTCATTGAGATAATGCAAACAGTCGCTGGAAAGACAAACATTTGAATGTTTAAAATTAATATCGACTTCGCGATCATCGTCGGACTATGTTTTTAAGATATCACCACACTTTATTAATATTACTTTCACGTTTATAAAAACTTGCTTTTAATTTATATAAGTGTTTTGTAGTCATACATTAAAGCGGCTATAGAGATACCAAAAATAAGAATCGAAATTATATTGTTTTTCAACCTTGTAGCATTCATAATACTTAGAATGCGGACGAAAACATCCTTCGATAAATAGTATTATTTTTAATGTACTTTGTTTTGATAACGATATGTCACCAATATTATTATTTGTATATTGCTTATAGTAAATAGAGATTTAAAAAATATTCTAACGAAACGTAACTCACAGGGTCTTACTTTATTTTTTTACTTTAGAATAAAAAATATAATAATTCCAGACTTCTATTTTTTAGATACAAAGAAATGAATGAATCTGGGGCCACTGCAGTACCCCCGCCAAGTTGAGCAAAAAAGCGGCACGGCCGTACTATCCTTTTCTCGAAGCAGTTCAGGCCATTTTCAACCTCCTATAACTTCGTTGTGGATAAAACAGATAGCCTGCATTTTCAGTAACCAAGCAGGCATTGCTTAAACACAGTATATTTCAAATTTCATTCAATTTGAACCAGTAGTTTAAGAATTATAACTAGTCAAATTTCTTAATTTTGTCACTCATTGACTGTCTGATCATCAAAACTCTAAGGCACTTCTAGCTTACATAGTAGCTTTAAATTTAGAATAAAATTAGTGTTTAGTGTATAAATCAAGGAAAAACTAAAATATTTTGTAATTTCGGTCCGGTTTTCTAGATACACCAACTGCATAAATAACTTTGTAATCCAATATAAATGTATAAGATTACAAAGTTACATTTGCAGTTTCATTTGCAGTTATATAGGCACTTAGTTTAGATTAGATAATTTTCGACCTCCTATACAAACGACCACAGGTATTTGAATGAGTAGAATATATTGCCGTACAATTGCCAAGTTTCAGCCATAGGTATACATGAGATCTCACCACTTTTTGTTGTAGACGAACTACTTTGCGAGACTTGGATTTTTTTTACATTTTGTATTTTTGATGGGATTATCTATATCTTATAACATTGTAAAATTAAAATATCAAACAATTTATTCAATAAATAATTTGTGACAATAAATTCATATCTAATTTATAAGATGAATGAAAATTACTCTCTGTAAAAAGGTTTCAAATCATCAATCTTATTTATTAAATATTACCTAAAATAATAATATGTAAATAAATATTACCTAAATTAGAAATTAGAATTTAAAAATATTATTTCTGTGTTTAAATTTGTAAGACACTATTTATTTGTTGCTATTAAAAATTCCTTAAAACAAATTCTATTTTTATTACAACGTTTTAATCAACCGAGGTCAATATTAAGTTATTTATCATTTCGCATTTGGAAAATCTATGTGTATCGTTTAAAGTTTAATTTAAATATCAGAAGGTCAAAGATAACGGGAAAACCGTGATGTGAATTTTCGTCGAGAAATAAAAATAAATGGGGAGAAATCATTAACTTTACACATTAAACTAAATTTCCTTAGTTTTCGTTTTATTTTGTTACGTCATTATGCTGTTTTCGTAGAGTGCCATTTGAAGCTAAACACTTTCGATCGCAATGGCCTTTTGTATGACTCTTAGATTCATACTTATAAGTAAACAGTTTGGCTTTCCAATGTTTATATAATGAGAAATAGTTTTGCCACAGCATATTATGGCTTTAACAGTGACGGTAAAAGTTTGCATTTGTTTTTTTTTTTTTTTCGAATGTGTATTGCTGTTGGCCCTACTGGCCTTGACAGCGTCACCGGGCGGGGGCCGAGTACTGAGACTCACCCGTGATAAAGGGACAGCCCTCACGGGGGCTCAAATTTGATTCCGTCCTTAGGGTTTGCATTTGTGTTGAGATAATATTATAAGGACTTACGAAATATTTTTTATACATGTTTATTGATTGTCATTCAAATATCTTATATATCTTATACCTATATGTCAATACTTTGTACATTTTTAGAACAGATTAAAATAAATGCAGAGGGTTTATTTGGTTAGCTTCTAATTCTAAAATTATAACAATGAAATAGATATTCTAGAGTTATTTAGGCGCAACCGGGAGCCTCTCACCCAAATCCATACAAATTGCTTTAGATGGAGGTGACCAATCGACTAAAGTAAGGCGTCCCAAGCACGTCCTGCAAGACCCTGACGATAAGATCACATTAGACCATGCTCCGTCCGGCGGTGACGAGGTCCTTTGTTTCGCACGTCGCGTCGCGCTCGCAGACAATATACCGACGAGTGAGTCCGTCGACTATGTGCTCTTTCCATTGCCGACGTCTTCTCTAGCAGTTTTTTATGTTACTAAGTTGGCAAGCAAGCATACGGCCCACCTGATGGTAAGCGGTTATCGTAGCCTATGAGCGCGCGCAACACCATTACACTGGTAGAATAATAGCTGCTTTGACAGAGATTATCCCAACAGCGGCCTATGGGATCGTGAAGTCTCTACGCCCGTTCTCTCTCTCTCAGAAGGTACCTTTAGGTCGGGAGCAACTTCGAGCTTCCAAGGGCCGCCTCTTTTCACGACTGGATCTCACTATTCGGTACATCCATCCATCTCGTTTATAGCAATACATATTCAGACACATTCCGGCGTGTGCCTTACACTTAAAACAGAATCCACTTTGGAATTCGAGAGGAAGGTCCTTTAAGTATACCAGATAATATTTGTCCATGTCATTGTGAATGTTTCCGGACCCCCGACACAGGATATTACTATCCTAATGAGGGCCGTTGAGTGTGTAGCGTTTATTATTATTGTTTATTAATTATTTACTTAATTCATTATGTTTTAGTGCAACTCTAAACATTAATTAAACTACAATTAAATCTTTTCAATGTAAATTGTTAAAATGTTTAATTTTATGTTAAAATTACATAACGGCATTCACTATATTCTCGTCCGACAGTTTGAGTCTTCCTTCGTGTAACCTCGGCGATAAAATCTAATGAAACTAACATTTCTTGCAGTCTCATTCGCATCTATTGCAATAGTAATACGGCACGCTTTGGTCTGTGTCAATGTATCGAGAAAGGTTATCAGGCTCGCTACGTCCGTGATTGCCTTTGCCAGGTTCACTTCTAAGCTTCGTCTACGTATTGAGACGCAAACATTGTTGACATTTAGCAATACGGATTTGTTTTAGTTTCACTCGGTAAGACTAAAGAGCAGATACCAGCGCGCGAGCTCTGAGCGCGTTGAATTAATTATTATAACATTACAATATAATTCGTTTTGATAAGATGTATCTTACGGCATTTCTTACGTGTTTTATGATTTACGGAAAGTACGTTGGGAAATTTTCGGAAGCCTACATTTCCCGAGGACACCGGCAAGCTTGCCACTAATGTAGCTATTTTAGGTAAATAGCTAAACAGAAGCTTGCCTACTTACCTAAGCCAACCAAACACAAGAATTTTTGTAGATTAGGTAATTAAGACGTTAAAATTTTATTTGTAACCTTTCATTACTCAATGACATAATACTTCTAAGCTCACAGGGTAATACTAGAAACCAATCATAATAACTTTTGGTCAGTTAGCGTCATAGTTAAGCCAATTTAAGTTACTAGAGCGACTCGTGTTTTTGCAAAAACTCTATCTTTTTCCAGTAAGATTGAGAAATGTTTGAAACATTATCTAATTTTGCGAATTTTCGCAAATTATCAAATAGTCCTGCGTCCTATTTAATTTGAAATATGTATCACAAATAAACACACATAAACGTTCACCAAACAATTTTATTTTAAATAATATAGAGTTCAATATACCTTGTTTTATTTTAAGTACAGAGCGTGTTAGTAATCATAAATAAAATGTGCTCAGGCGCTTTTCCCAGCGGCTTTCTCGAACGGGCCGTGCGTGACGGCAGAGGGAAATGTGAGAAGTAAAACCGTCTCTCTTTAACATATGATATTGCCCTTCTCTTTCACACGTTTTATATGATTTCCCTTTGCGTTTCGATTATAGTTAAAGGTATTATATGTTATAACGATATGTCTTTAGCGTAATAAAGCAAAAAATATATACGAGCAACGCTTTTATTTGATTTTTATATATTTTTCATTTAATGACATATCAATTCAAATAGATTTCGTAATAATTATAATTTCTGACCATTTTAATAACTATTATCAAATTTTTCTAAATTGGATTAATAACAATTGCTCAAACATAGAACAGAGATATTTTTACGCAATAATAAAACCACCAAGATTGAGATAATTGAAGACGGTGCCCGTAATTTCGCTCGAGAGGAAATCATTCAAATTATATTATTAGCATAATTTTATTATCAAAATTGTTTAATTAAATGTTGATCGTGACCGGTCTCGCAGATCTCACGTACCTCCTCGGATCACGCTTTTTGTTATTTTTATATCAATGATGTAACCAATTTTGATATTAATGCTAGTTATTATCACTCTTAATAATAAATAATTCGGAAATCGAGAGGTACACCATGAGTAGCGAAACACAAGTAGCGTTTACGGCTTGAAGTCAATTATATCATAAAGGCGCTTATGTTTATATGATATTAAAACCGCTTAAATTCCTTTCATAATGTTATACAGCTGTATTGAATTGCTTGTTATGCACTAGCAATATTACATACATACATGATCTTTCTAAAAAGTTGATCTTCGCGTGAGTTGGTGCATAGGTACTTTCAATAAGTGGAACTCATTGCCGGATCACGTGTTCCTTCCTACAATCTGGGCTCCTTCAAACGAGGCGTGAAGAGGCATCTTGCGGGTAGGCAGGGCGAGAGTGGCTAACACGGTTGCATTCCGAGCAGACAGACAGACAGACAGAGTTGCTGTTAGCCGCCTTCGCGTTTGGACTTTATTTCCACTTACCATCCGGTGGAGTAGAGTTACCTGCCCTACTTTCCAAATAAAAAAAAAGTAGGTAGGGGTAACGGGGCGCGAAGTAACAGATTTTATATTTTCAGTTGTTATTTTAAAATGCGTAAGTATTTTGAAATAATTTTAATGTCAAACGATGTGCCAACTATTCAGTAACTAAATCGTGGAGATTAATTTAACAAAAAGTTAGTACATTTTCTCTTAAAAGTCAGAAGTTAATACTTATCCCGCGATTGGGGTTAGAATTAACGCTTCTGAGGTAAGTATTAAAAAAGGGACGACACTTAACATTACTGATAACCTTTATAATTAAAGAAAACCCAATGTAATAATGATATATTTTTATTAATAATTTACGATAATATCCGGCGTCGGAATGTGACGACCCCATCACCCGCTGTTGGGATAACCTCTGTCACAGCAGAGATTATTCCACCAGTGCAATCAGTCATACTGGTGGTAGGTCTTTTGTTGCGCGAGGCCGGCTAGGTAGGTACCACCGCAGTGTCAAATATTCTGCCGCCAAATAGTAGTGCTTAGGCACTACTGTGTTCCAGTTTGAAGGGCACTGTATGCTAGTGAAATTACTGGGCGGACGAGATTTAAGAACTAATATCTCGACGTTGACAACGCGTGAGTGGCACCTACTAATGGTGCTGCAAGTGCTCATAGGCTACGACAACCACTTACCATCACGTGGGCCGTATGCTTGTTTGCCAACTTCTAACATAAAAAAAAAAATCTATCTTCAGAACTGTCTCTGTTTGTTTCCAATATAAAGGATATTCAAAGAAAAAAGCGTTTGCCTTTCCCATTTGTGATATTCCCTTTAATTTTTAATTTTCAGTTATTTTTCTTTTAACCTTAACTTACCCCGTTTCTTTTTAGGGTTCCGTAGCCAAATGGCAAAAACGGAACCCTTATAGTTTCGTCATGTCCGTCTGTCCGTCCGTCCGTCTGTCCGTCCGTCTGTCCGTCTGTCCGTCTGTCCGTCTGTCCGTCTGTCCGTCCATCCGTCCGTCCGTATGTCACAGTCATTTTACTCGGAGACTATTGGCTCTATCTATACGAAATTTACTAAATAGGTGTATTCTATAAACCGCGACGATATTCTATAAAACAACGATTCTGCAATGAAATTTTAAAATATATAAGAATTAAGGGTAGCAGTCTATACATGTAACTGAATGTTGAAAAAATATATATTTGGATAGGATAGGCTATAGGATAGGATATATATAGGATACCTATCTTTGGATAGGATATAGATACCTATCTTTGGATATATAGGATACCTATCTTAGTCTTTTAAAATGATAAGGAAGTTTGATTCTGACTTTTTCATTAAGTCAGTAGTTGTTGAGATATTAGCTCCTAAAGTCATAAAAATTGTGTCCCCCTCCCCGCTAACTTTTGAACTATGGGATTTAAAATTCTGGAAAAATTTGAGCTTGTAGGACATCAAATAAAATTTCAACCACATTTGGTTTGAAGAAGATAGGTCTACAAATTATATAGATATATAAGTTTTTCCAATAACTTTGTTTTTATATAACTTTTAATAATTACTATGAAATTACCAACTTATTTTTGTAGTCGATTTTAATTCGTTATTATTGTTAAAGGTCTTAAGATTCTTCATAACCAAGCTGCGGAACCCTTTAGTTTCAACTGTGCGTGCTCCATAACGCACTTGACTGGTAATTATTTTCTTTCATTACCAGGCTGTTCTTTTCTATAGTGTCTACTGTTTATTTTATTTTATTTTATTCATTTTCCAATGCTTGGTTTCCTAAATTAAATTTGATCATAGATTATCTTTCAAGTCGTCGTCAAGAGATGGTGTAGTCAAATACGGTGTATTTGATACAAATCGGTCACTTTTGGTGGGATCTGGACGATGGGTGACAAGAGATAGCGCATAGAAGTTAAAACCTCGAACTTTTTTTTGGTTATAATTTCTCATCCTTTAACATTTAATATAATTATGTACCGTTATTGTATATAATTTATAGGTTCATACGGTTAAAACTCACCGAAGATATAAGGTAAAAGAATTAACCTGTTAATACTTACCCCGTGTGTTTTGTTAACTTTAACCCCGTGGGTACTTATACAATTTAAAAAATATTATTATGATACGTAAACTATTTACGTTCTCGTTAGTAAAGTTTTGTAGCATTATTTAAAATAAATCAAGCTACTATGAAATAAAAAATATAGGTCAGCAAAAAGCTCACTACCCGGTCAAAATAGACGCACATCAAAAAGCTCACTCCTACGACTGAACAATATTAACGCATCTCACCTGTACAGCACTATCAGGACGACTAATTTCAGGAATCCCTAGTGATGTGATGTTTATAGTTTTTTTAGATATTCACTTGTTAATGTTAATACTTACCTCTGTTAATTGAAGCCGCGGTCTCCCCTACTTAGCGCAGCTGTTATATCTCGATCTTACAATATATTTTTTCTTTTTTTACATAAAAAAGTTAAATATTTTCTGTTTGATAATATTTAGGATATCTTTTTGTTATTTTCTGAATGAGTATTGCTGTTGGCCCGGGTGACCTTAACAGCAATTTTATGTGATACTAGCAATGCCCACGGCGTCGCCCAAGTTGAGGTAGTCGTCATGCCGTTTATATATATTTTATGTTTATATATATTTTATGCCGTTTATATATCAAAATTTCAAGTGTATGTTTTGTAGTTTGTGTGAATGAGTAACAATATCAAAACAGACAAACATCCAAAACGCTCTGATGTCCTAATAGTTTATAGTTAATATTATATTAGTGCGCCTAATGTGTAGTTTGTCCGATAGAGCGTTAACAAAATTTGCAATATAGCGAATGACCTCCTACGAGGGTTGAGACCCTTTTTTAGATTTAGCCCCACATGATACCCAGAAAATAAAATAGCGTCCTCTGACAATTGCAATCTCAAATGTCACATTTCAATGGACTAACTGCAACATTTCGTCATTTTGTTTTAATTTTTCAACCTGTTCTTACAATTTTTTTTCACTATTTAGTAATACGCTATGCACGTGTTTCCGCACAGAGATGAAACATATAAGTGAACCATATTTGATTAGCATGCGGGCGGTAGGAGCTGTGTGTGTCCTGCTGCTCTCAATTTCTCCTCTCTCGAGTGACCCGAGTGACAACAAGACAAATACAATTGCAATGACCCTGTTGCTTGGATCCGATACCTAGTTGGCAGAATCTTGACAATTTCACAGTGAAATGGGAACAGACTCATACTTGAATCTTTGAAATGTTATTGTGTTGGCCTGTTGGCACAAGTGGAGTAGTACTAGATACATGTCCTCAACAGCTCACCTCAAACACGTACTAAAAGTTTCTTCTTAATATTGTACTTATTTGAGGTCTCTAAATAATAAAAACCGAAACATTGAAAAAAGTGCTATATGCTTAATATTAACGTAGTCGCTGTCCGGACAGTAGACGTAATAGGAAAACAATTATAATGACCCAGATGTCACAAGACTGGTAACGTGCTCACTACGGAGCAAGCTTCCTTAGTGATGGATGTTCATTTTTCATACAAATTTCGCTTTTTGACTATTTTGCAATCAGTATCAAAATTTAGAATATATAAAAGATAATCAAATTAGTTTACAAGTATGAAACTTATCCTGACGAAGCAGTTTTTACAACGGGCTCTCGACTTCCGCATAAAAACAACAAAATATGTCAATAAATATTTGCACAAAAATTACTGAATTTATTTGCTGATTCAATTATTGTCTTCATGTGGCACCTCGTGTACGATGCCGATGTATTCATTCGATTTAAAGAAACGGCAGAGTTAGTTTAAGAACCTTGAGCGTTCTATAGTTTTGAATATTGATTAAATTGCACAATACGTGTCTTTGATTATTGGATTCGGAAGGCAGTTTCTATTTAGACTGTTTCATTATTAAAAATAAGATATATAATTTATGTATAATTTATTCAATGCTGCACTTATCCAATGAGTTACTGGTTCGCTCGTGGGGTTCGACGGTTCGACGTTAGATGACAATCGCTCTGTATAAAAACTGGTACCCTATCAAATCTGGATAAGAGTAATAAGACCCGCGGTGAATACCTAGAGCAATGTTAGGTAGAAGATTTTTATATAATTTTGAAATTTTTTAATGAATATATAAATAACACATTCAACAACAGGATCACATCTGGGGCTCGGAAAAAGGCATACCACAGAAGTCAAAAATATTTCTATGGCAACTTCGACAATGCGCCTGTATTGTCTAAAGCTTTTTAAAACTAATCATCTAGAACTGCCTAGTTTTGTCGCCTTACACTTAAAAATGTTTTCTTATATTATTATTTTTAATAGTAGCATGTAGTGATAATAATGATAAACAATCAAAAGAATTTATAAGTTATGCAATTATCGAATGTTATTTATTGAAACCAAGTGGTCAATGCAATTTGCATGTTATTTATTTCTCAATGAAATGTGTCAAAAATTCACAATCCTTTCATGTTACGTTTGTAATGAAAATGCGACAATTTGTGATTATTCGTGTTATAAAAATAAAACGCTATTTAAAACACTAAATATAATAAAACGTGTTAACATCACAGCCTGTTAAGTTGACTTGTTCATACATTTTAATAGTTTAAAAACTACACACACACGACCACCACTAATATGCATCTTGAAATTACATTGCATTTGGGCATTTATAAAGTTCTGTAAACGTCTGTATTTAAATAACAATTTCCATAATACAATTCGCGCTCACACCGTACACAGATAACAGGTCTAATGCCGTTCTAGAATGTGCTATCCATACATATGTATGTATATCGCTAAATAAAGAAACTTGTATTGAAAGTAAGAAATGCATTGGGGATTAATCTTATAGCTAAACTTACTTAACAAATTATTATTGAAATATAATATATTTATGTTAGTAGCAATTACTTTAATCAATTTATTTAATAATAATATTTTATAGAAACAATCAGAAATTTGTCTTTAAAGTGGTGTGTGTGATCATTGAAGCATACTGATTGATAATTGAAATGTTATATAATAAGTCAAAAAGAAGATGTCTGTCATCACCTACCACATATAACATCTTGTATGCATTGCTGTGTGTGCTATCTTTAAGCAAGAACCTTATATATTTACGCTTATACCGCAGCGCGGTCGTGGTTAAATAAAGCCTACCATAGCTAGTAACTTCCGCGTCCAATATGTACGATTTCCATCAAAACAGCGCGGCGCTCACCGGTTCGCATTGACGGCATTCCGAGCTTGTCCTTACCGACCGACCCGACATTCTTACACATTGCTAATTTACTACAATTATTGTTTTGTTTTATTTGCTATTTACACTTTCATGTGACTGCATTTATATTAAGGAGGAAAAAATGAACCACCGATTTACAACGCACAAGACGTATATAACTCTATATATAAGTTTCGTTGTATACTTCCGACACTTAGTTTATATAAGACTCACAAAGTCACCAGTCATTAAAATTAGTTCACTAACGGTGAAATAATTAAACAAACACAAATTTTTTTGTAAATGTTAAAGTTACCTTTGTATAATATTGAATATTAGTTTAAGAGAAATATAGGGACTGCCAAAATAGCATTATGCAAGCAAAGACAATTTATAAACATCCTACTAATATTAAAAATCTAATGATGATGTGTGTTACTTTTTAACGAGAAAATTACTGGACAGATCTGGAAAAAATTTGCTACACTCATTGCTTATTATATACCTGGATTAACGTATAGGTACATACGCGAGCGGAGACGCGGTCACAACTAGTGAAACGCAGTATTTTCAGTTGATAAATTGCTTTTAGAGTTGAAAACAAAATTCCGTGAGTTAATAAACTATTAAAGTGGTAAATAATTTTACATGTGACATGACAATAAGTGTAAATCAAGTGAGGAGACATCTTGATAGTGCGTACAGCACAGCTCAGTCCCCCGGCCCCGCCTCGTGCGACATGTTTATCTGCACTTCCTCGTGCGGCTTTGTTTTAAACCTGTTGCCGATAGCGATACCTCTAAAAGCAATCTGTCGACTCGACGACTTGATTGCTATGCGTTGTTTAATGACACGGTTTTTAAGTCGGATACTATACATATATACTTTTATCAGTTTTAACTAAATGAAAAGGGGAAACATTTTCAATACATCAGAATTTTTAACTTTTAAATCCATGTAATATCGTATCTCATACGTTAGAGTTCCCTTGAAAATTTTATTTGGAGACTATTGCCTCTTTCTATCCATAAGATTTTGATAATATGTGTTGTAAAGTTGGTTTTAAAGAAATTAATATATAATAATTGATAAATATCTACGGTTAAGCTTTTAGCTCATTTTTATAATATACTAGCAACTTCCTACAGATTCGCGCGCGAGAATAACGTTTTGTAATAAAACTTTATTCTTATACAACTAAATTTGGTTCCATAGCACCCAACTTATTAGAATCTTAATCTTGTAATTCGGTTTTTTGTTTATTTCGCGGCGATAAAAAGTATCCTGTGTGCTAATCCGGATAACAACCTTTATCAGTTTCAAATTTGATCCAAACGGGTTCATTTTCATTTTGCGTGATTGAGTAAAAAACATTCAATTTATTACATGTAGGATAAACGGCCTAAAAAAAGCAACAAATATAATAAATTTTATTTAATATTATTACTTTGTTGTACACTAGGTTCTCAATAAACCTAACATAACAGGACCTTTTAAGATTACCTGTGTGGATTACATTACATGTTTGGTCCTATTGTACCCTGAACTAATTATACGCTGTACAAAGTTTCCTAGTTTTATGTTGTATATTTCCTATGAATATATATATTTTTTTAATTAGGTAGAGGGTGAGATATTCCAGAATATAAATATGTCAAATGTCTGGACAATAGCCTCATTACATATTGTTTCAATTTTAAAAGATAATTATATACACTTGTTTGGATATCTACATTCAAAATATTATACAAGAGAATTAAAGATGTTTGTGTTACGAGAATTAGCTCAGCTGTGGAGCGGCGCTGAGCGTAACCGCCGTAATGCAAGAAACGCGGCCGGACTGCTTTTACTTTCGCCAGAGAAAGTGAGCGCGCCCGCGCCGGGTTAAGAGGTGCACGTTCTACGGGTCCTTGAGTATTTTATATTGTTAATATGTTATAATAACTTATATTGTTAACTTATTCCAATAATTTCATCCTGCCTGAAATGCCACAGGTCGCGGGTTCGATTCCCGCTTGGAACATAATATGGTTTGTATTGACCATGCAAGCATATTTTCCGGTCTGGGTGTATTTGTGCTTGTCCTTATGTGTTTCCGGACCCCGACACAGAATATCACTATTTTAATGGGGGCCGTTGAGTGTAGCGTTTATTATTTATTATTTTTAAGTTTTATTGTAAATAATATATACCTGCATACATGCGAACACACCTGGCGAAAGGCTCGCGAAGTGCTTGTGTGAATAATGTAGAGCGGATCGTTCTCTACATATATAACACAAATCGTTGTCTTCATTTTTATATAACGTGAAAAATAATGTAGCAATGAATAGAGCTGTTTTCGTTCGACATTATAAAGAAAACATAATAACTAAGTTCGGTTCACTTCTCTAATACTCCCGTATTAGAGAAGTGAACCGAACTGAATGCGTTTAGAGGCGAACCAAACAGTACCAGCAACAAGACAAAAACAATGCGCGTCCAACACACCCGACACAATCGCACCTTCGGAACGAAAACGACACAATTAAAAAATATCGAAAATTCAGTTATCAACGTAAAATGACTTAAAACGAAATTCTCGATGTAACAATAGTCCAAACATAGCCATATTTGAGCGTAAATAACCAAGAAAAATAATATGAGAAAGATTGTGTGGGTGTCAATATTTAACTTATTTTGTTGATTATCAAAAAATTGCTTTTTGAGTTACGTCATTTTCGTCCTAAAGGTGCGAGTTATTGATACACCTAAAGATTTTAAGTGTAAACAGTATTCGCCAAAATCGATCCAGCCGTTTTAGCGTGACGCTCTGCTATACCGCTTTGTTCATATGTGTGTTCAACTCATTGTGATCTATTTGATTAAAGCTTTTTATTTCATATTTTAATTAAATATAAGTCTTTAAATGTCAGAAGAACAAAATTTTAATTAACTGTTGCGGTTAAAGTGAATAAAATAGCTATAAAACGATTTATTTTACTTCGAGAACCGTGTAACTACTAACAGGTATTGCTATTTTTTTACTGTTCTGTAGCGAGATATCTATCATCAAACATGAATAACGTAATTGGAAATAAATATATTATAAGGCTCTTTACGTCAGATCGTTGAGCGGGTTGAAATAATACAAACTAGCCTTGTGGCGCCGCCCGCTGCGCTTCCACTGCGGCGCTTTGTATTATAATAAGCACTCATTCATATTATCACTTTACTTCACTATTTCAGACTGTACTGTCGATAATTAGCATTTGTTTTTAATGCGACTATATTGAGTAATTTCTAAAGACGTGAGAGAGCGTGCTGGTAGCGAGCCTGTTTTGAGCCTCGGTGGACGCGGGTTCTATTCCCGCTCGGAGTAGATGTTTGTTGTAAATATCTGTTTCGGTCTGGGCATTTGACCTTGTGGGTCACCCCATCGGAGAGGACGTTGCCGGTCCTGGTTGTTATCAAAACATTTGATAAGAATCGTTAACTCTAGACAGGTAATTTGCTATTGTCCAATGAGTTATTATGGGGTTCGCCCTTTGAGTTGCAAAAGTCAAATGGTAATCGCTATTTTTTACAAACTAGTAACCCGTTAAATCAGAATAAAAGTATAAGGAGACCCGGGGTACCTACCGGCAAATAATGCTAGGAAGACTAAGGCTTTCTATTCGGTATTTTAAATTCTAAGTAACATACTAGGTTTCGGAGCCCGCTAACTATAAAGTGGGTCGCATATTTTCCAGTTTTGTGATACAAAATATATGTTTGTAAAAGTGAATACATAAAGAATTTCGAAATCACAATGTTATTGACTTGAACGTACGTCCTTCTTATTGCGACAACACTTCAAACAATTCTTCGTATTCGTATTGTCGTTTGTTTATCTGTTACATCGCACCGTTCTCGGAAACCGTATGAAATATTTACTTTAATAAAACCATTTATGTAGTAGTTATATATCAAAATATAATGTTAGTTATTGTGTGCTTTTAATAGTCTATTAACAGATACAATAGGACATTTTGTAGAGATACACCTAACGATTGTTGATAATGAACTGTTGTTTAAAGTGAAGGTCATCTTTGATATTTAATAAACGATAATCGTCTTCACCATGTAGAGTCATATGAAATTGTAATGAAATATTTTTAATTACGTAAAACGCATTCTTCTAAATTTAATAAAGTCATATACATTGATTAAACTTTGAATGATGAGTTTCAAATTATATCTATATATACAAAGCATTTCTATGATTTGAGCAGCAAAACTGACTGTGTATAATACATATTTTAATATTTAATTTTCTTTTATCGAAACCTTATTATTATAGTATTGTAAATTGCACGGATAGCCTTTTTCTGCAGAGCAAGAGTTTTATTTTATAACAGCTGTGTTTCCCCAAAGTGTTATTCCGTATGTCACAAAACTATAGAAGTAACTACAACACACAAGTCATGCTTAGTTATCTGTTGATTGAAAACAAATTATTTCCTATAAATACCTGATGAGAATTATTTCCTATAAATACCTGATGAGGTCCGTTCTTTATCTAGTTAAAAATAAAGCAAATTTTTGGCCACAGCGAGGGGACGCAATGGCAAAGGACCGAATCACTTTCCTCCTAGAATTATTGTAAGTCAGTTTTATGTCTTAAAACATTACCACATGCAACACATTAAATTTTAATTGAAAACTAAACTTAATACTAATATTATGATAAAATCCATTGACCTTAGTTTTTCTAAATACAACGAGTGTTTTAATTTCACATTGTATTCAAATCAAATATTTAACAACTTGTGCATTCGTTGAGTACAACAACAAAAAATATTGTTAATTGTTGCCAATTAATATAAAAAGCAGCAAGTTATAAAAACACTTGAAGATTCTGTAATTACTTAATGGGTGGGTTATACATTCAATTAACGAAGCAGGAAGTTGTATGAAGAAGTAAAATACTCGAGTGGTTATCACTTGCCCGGGATCCGGACCTTAAAGCGTCATCACAACGCGCTCTCCGTCACGAATATCGTTTCGAGTATAATAAGCTAAATACATAGTTAATGAACAAATTAATTATAAGTGATTACATGTTACAAAGACACATAATAGAGAACATTAGCACTACTATAAAATAGTATTTTTGTGATATGAGCAATAACTCTTGTGACATAGGCTTTATATTATATATTATCTGTCTGTTCAATGCGACAAATAAAATTTATCCTTTAAACTACGGATGCCAAATGAGTGCACAACAATGACCATTGCGGATCAATATTTAACGGCCAACTTATTCCTAAAAGCTGTTTCTTTTGTTATATCGCAATAATTTTGTTAAAATTTTGTAATACTATGAGCAAATTATTAAATGTAAAAAAACGCCGCGCAGTTTCAAAATTTTAAAGCTTTTAATAATTTTGTAAACAACAATTTAATTTTATAACACAATAAAAATTGACGGTTACTGTTACAGTTATGAGGCTGATAGCCACAGAAATAGAAGATGTAAACAGGTTTACAAAAGTGTTTAATGTTAATGATCGTGCTAATGTATTTGCTTTCGCGTAAACGACACGTTTCGTTGCAACATTATATAAACGATAAAGTACGTATTACTTGTAAAACTGATGATGGGAATTTAATTTTTGGAAATAATTGTAGTGACGCTTTCAGATTAAATACATTTTTATACATTGGTAAAAATGTATTTACTTACTTTCCAAGCTATAGTTAACAAGTCGAGATCGGTTCAATTTTTACTATAATAAACATTCGCGTTCTACGTGCACAGAATATCACCGATATTTAAAGTTTCAACCCAAACGTAAATTATGGGTGGTGTTAAACGACACACAGAAAGAAATACATAAGTATTCACTTATTTATTAGGAAAATATATGTTAATGAGCGAGAAGGTCTTTCAGACTACTTTAAGAGATAAAAACTAAATGATAAGTAACAATTCGTGTAAGATGATACGAATCGTCGTGTCCTAATACGCAGACATGGTTCGTCCTCAAATTTCAATCAAATATATTGTGTGCACGATTAAATGATGTATGGTGCAAGTGAATTTAAATTTATTTAATAAAATAATTATTAAACTAACAAAATTTTTGTCTTCAACATGTATAATATAGTATTAGACATTTTAATTTTATATGTTTGAACTCTTGTTAAATTATATTAATGATGTTTTGAACTTGAAAATAAATTTAAAAAAAAACCCTCCAAAAATGTACTACTTTATTTTTTGACTTACTTTCTTTATTTATTTAATGTTGCTTATCCATAAATAAAGTTTTTTGCTGATCTCGATTAACATTAACCACGCGCAAACACGAGTTAGCAATTTTATCGTAAGTATATAGCGATGGATATGAATACGGATTAAAAACTAAAGAATTGCTTTTTGTTAGAAACCTTGGAAGGGGTGGCGAACAAAATCTTATGAACGTTGTTTCATCGTAATCATAAATGAATTATTTAAAAACGCACAGAAATCGAACGAAGGAACATAATTGCACATTTTTTCAGAAAAACTTCGTAAACGCGCTACTTACTAGAGTTTTAGTTGCAATGGAAATCATACAAGGTAAAAGAAAAATTCAAACATTATTTTTTATTTACTTTAAAGAGAGACAGAAACAACAACTGTTATTTTGTGCCCTCATCACATTTGCGATTTATTCCTTTCGGCAAGAGATAAAAATATGCGTAGATATGTAGTTCCTGCAATCAGATTTGTATGACGTGGTCACATACTTTTTAAATTATTTTTATTTTATTTTAACAGTAGGGCAGATGACTGTACTCCACCTGTTGGTAAGTGGAAGTGAAGTCCAAACGCGAAGGCGGCTAACACGGTTGCGGAATGCAATCGCGCTAGCCACCCTCACACTGCCTACCCGCAAAATGCCTCTTCACACCTCGTCTGAATCTTTTTGTTCTCGTGTATACTCATTTACTTAGGATGTGCCGAACCCAAATAATTTTAATTCTTTGCATGTATCATTCAATTCATGCCTTTAGATATACGGTTTGGTAAGTACCTCCGCCGTTATTTTATAAATTGCGGCCACAGGGCAAAGTTCACATGAGTGAGGTGCAGAAGTGAGTCGTGAATGTAAAATTGATGCCGCAGCTATTCAAGCTGCACGAATCCCGAAGGTCTGCCCAGACTGCCCTAATTATTTACTCACGAAATTTTTTCTCACATTTTGTATTTATTTATATTTTTGTGCTAAAGGTGAAAAGTAGTCCATTAAAATTAAATAACAGTATTTACCTATTTGCATACCTAGATTGTAGTGTTTTTAGAGCATGTTTGTTTTTATGAAAGTGCCACTTTTCATTTTTATATGACAATAAATAATAATTAGCTTAATATTTACTGGAATAAATGTATCCTAAGCCAAACCTTTTTTATTCGTTCGTTAAAGAGAGGTCAGAAGATAATCTCTTGGTGTAAACTTGTCACATCTACAATTTTGATTAGAATAATAAGTATTATTTATTAGATTACAATATAACACATACACCTATTCATCAAAAAGAATGAGGCAACATTCTAAGAAAATTCAGATTTTTCTTGGACAATATATTAAGAAAAACTATGAATATCCGCAGAGTATGCTTTGTGTGATGATTAAGATGTAATAAATAATGCCGATATAAACGAAAGCGTGGACTCAACTAGCGGCTAGTGGTATATAAAGAAATTAGAAAGCCGTGCGCTTAGCGTATATAAGCTTATCTGTTAGGTAAGTAGGTGTTTCGATTCGCTTCGGCGCTCAAGTGAAAATGTATCATTGAATTAACTATTTACTCAGCATTATTTAATACGGTAGCATGATTCGCATTAATTGTACACAAACTAAAACTCGCCAAACACATGTTTCTGTCTTTTCGTACAACGGGGTCAGTGACATGATTTGCGTGATTTGCTTTTGGTTCCGATTTAGTCCAACTAGTTATAATTTATGGACGGAATGTAATACGAATTAATATCTATAATACGTACAGTTGCTTAAACAAACGTTAACAACTTTTAATTATTTTTTATGAATTTCATCAACGACCTTCTCGTCTAAGCAACCATGCCAAATGTATTGACGCTTTTGTAAGAAATATAATTGAGTTTAACAGTTATCGCATTATTTACACTGTTACACTACTTATAATAGTTTACTTTTTGTTTTGTTTTTTGGTATAAAATAAAATTAATTTAGACTAATTTTATAATACAAATATTATTCTATATAAACAACGTTTTAACGTTTCTTCGTACGACTGCTAAGCTGTGGTCACAGAATTTATTTTTAAAAAAGCTGCATGTCAGTCCGCAGCGCCTCTGATATCATCTGCAAACCTCAAAACTACTTTAAAACTAAAATAAACTAACATTAATAATTAACACATTCAATGTCTCCTCAGTAGACTTCAAAAGGAGTCACATTTTGTGTATTGATAATTATAGGCACACTTAATATACAAACCTACAATATATAAGCACTCGACAGCGACCTTATCAAATCCAATTCACTAGGAAGAGGAACGATCCACACACCGTGGACAAGCCTTGAAATTGATCTACTCATATAGGCGATACACAGTATCTAGTTTCATTGTTCGCGTTTATATACAGATAACCATTAAATATTTCAAAATCATTTAAAGTTTTCTGGTAGTTATTTTACATTTTTTTTTAAATATTGGAGAGCAAACGGGCCAGAGGCTCACTTTTTGTTAAGTGATTATCGGCCCCAATGAACATCTGCAACACCAGAGGGCGTGCAGGTGCGTTTACCACCACCACCTAACCACCCCTTAAGATACAACTGGTCTTAGAATTTCTGCCACAACATGGAGGTTTCCTCAGGATGTTTTCCTGAACACTAAGCACGAGATAAATTTGAAACACAAACTAAGCACTTGAAAACTCGGAGGTGCTTGCCCGGATTTTAAGCTTCGGTTAAAGCCGTTATTGATCCATCGGATTTTGTGACGTACAATTATTTTAAGATTCAAAAGAGTTTCAATGAAAAAATCCATCATAACAATAACAAACGCAGCTTTGAGCTGTATTGTTTAGAACCATGGCTCAATTGCTCCATGTATTTCGTAGTCCGTAGAGCTGACCTGCAAGTATTCGATCTGTCTGTAGCAAATTTAATGAGATGTCTAAATCTGTAACTGTAATTACGTTTCGATTTTACGCTCTTACTCGTCCGATGGCGTAAAATTTATATTATGTAACAGAAAAGAAAAAAACACTAGTTGCTAAAAAACCGGAGTAGGTATTCAAGAAGATTCAATTAAATAAAGGATGACTAGTATTGTACGACTGAATTAGTAACATATAAACAAAGTTGTAAAAAAATATTTATAAGTGACTCTGACGTTTTTCTGTAATTTAGAATATGAAAAAGTCAACAAAATTCGATTTTTTGAAAAAGAAAACTGTAACCTGCGCTAGAACATATAGACTGTATGCCAGCGCCGTTGCATGGTGCAGCGAACTATGCCTGTTTAGTTGAGAATGTGCTGTTTCCCGCTCGACATGTCCATTGTTTCGTTACAATCGTTTGACAGATGGCGAGAGGAAACGTATTGTTTCGAAACACGAGTTCCGGCGGCGAAAACTGCGCCGGTTGATCTTTTTGTCGGTTCGTCACAGGCGCCCAAGCATCCGCTGTATCCGTTCCCTTGCTTTCGAAATTTTTCATTTGTTTATAGTTTTTATCGCTTTTAGTTTTGTTATTTTCAATTCTATTAATTGACCTACTTGTGAAATTGTTACGAAGGGCGATTGTTTAACTTTAATTGTTATCGCATTGAATTTCTTTTTATCTTAATTTTTTTTTGTAAATTATGAAACTCCTTAACAATCTGATTAAACTATTGCAAATACAGGTCTTAATAATAATATTATTAGTTGATTCACATTAAGAAAAAAAATCATATACATGATAATATAGAATAAAATGTACATCAGTTTGACTCATACTATTAATATTAATTATCTCACCGCAAAAATTAAAAAGATTAATGTTTACTGAGAGGTCCAAGAAGGTGGTAATGAGTAATATACCTACGCTATATCTACCTGCTCCTCTTCTCGGGGAGCAACTGGATCTTACAGTGTCTATCAACAAAATATGACATTCAATTTCCTTTTTCCCACTCGATTTTTGTAATCCCTTGACTCTTGGTTTTTAGTGAATCTCACGCTCACATAATCACAGGGGACTCAAAAGATACCACTGCCCTTGGCCTGGGCGTGCTTTTTGCTTCTATTTAATCTAAAATCTGTTTTTACAGAC
The DNA here is from genome assembly GCA_023373885.1 of Hestina assimilis. Taxonomy (NCBI): domain Eukaryota; kingdom Metazoa; phylum Arthropoda; class Insecta; order Lepidoptera; family Nymphalidae; genus Hestina; species Hestina assimilis. The sequence goes on from CM041745.1 coordinate 16,448,584, forward strand.
GTTAATTACAAGCGGCACGCGGCGTGATGCTGTCATTATTCTGTAGGTAGTGCAAGTCGTCTTCGTGCGTCGTTTTTGTTTATCATAGTTTGGCAACACGAACCCGAGACCCGAGCATAGAACAGTGGAGTAGTTATTAATGGTTTTATTATTCTCATTAGGAGTTTTTTTAACTAATTCATTTGTTATTGCAGAAGACTAACTGACAAAAATATTAAAATTCAAAATTAGCTATATCTACAATACAGGCGGAATGACTGCTAGAATGCTAGCTAGTGAAGTAAATAGCAATAAATTTGCCGAGTACTAACACATGGCGAACATAACAAGTAATTCTATTACAATTGCCCGCAGAATGAATGAATTTGGGAATAAGTGACGAATACTCGTACCAGAGCCGTTTACTGAATCCAGCCTTTTCTCCAACGGTTCCCAAATGTAATATCGTCCGTCGTAGCCGTAAAAATATATACATCGTTAAAATATGACACTTTAGTTAGCGGTCTGAGCACACATTTCTGTAGTGGTTACCAAGATTAAGAGTACGGAAGATTTAAATTAAATTACCGATTGAATGATTAGAATGGTTTGGTTCCACCGGAAACCCACTACTGATCTTGGTTAAGGAGTTTGTAGAAGATTGTGGAAGTGTTTAAATCATCTGCCAATCTGCGTTGTTTTTCGCACCAATAGTGGTATGGTATAATAATAAGTATGTAACATGTTAGTTACATACCTATTATTTTTAAATTGTACACTATCAATTGAGCAAAGTTATATTATGATAAAGAAAAGATGATTAAATTCCTATAATTCCATTTTAAAATATGTCCTTTCGAGATCCGCAACAATAGGCATTATGTACGTGACCTCTTATTCAATCTGCGTTTAGATAAATGCTTGTTAATGTCATTTTCTCACAATTTTTTACGAGTTTCATTGTCTAAAGTTTGACCTTAAATAAATTTGTTGCTTTAGATGGAATTTATTTGTTTTAGAGGTAAATACGTGACCCAGTAAATACTGTTCAAAATCATTAGACTATTTTATTACTTTAAAAGAAAAACATCAGATGACCTTCTCTTTGGGGAAAGTAATTATTGAAATGAACTGGAATACTATGAAGGCTCTGAGGGAGCTTAATAAAAATACCCAAAAATGAAAGCAACATTTACGAATCTTACTAGAAGAATCTTACTTAGGTTTGACGACGTTGTGGCGCAGCGGTAGCGAACCTGCCTTAAACGCCACAGGTCGCGGGTTCGATTCCCGCACGGAGCATAATATGTTTGTATTGGTCATGCAAGGATATTTTCCGGTCTGGGTGTATTTGTCCTTGTCATTGTGAATGTTTCCGGACCCCCGACACAGGATATTACTATCCTAATGGGGGCCGTTGAGTGTGCAGTGTTTATTTATTTAGCGTTTATTTATTACTTCGAGTGTCATAACATGTCATAGCGTCGTGTATAATGTTAGTTTGCGTGCAAGGAAGGAAACGATTAGAGTTCGTCCACCGTATAAAATGTTACTATGGCAGAGTGCACAATACGCCCGCTCTAATAGCTATACGCGGAGGGCATTGTGTCCATTACCTTTTTATATTTACAATAATTATGTTAATTACAATACATTGTCGTACCGAGCGTGGCGTCTCTATTGTACCGGCGCACAATAACGTAGTAATTGTGTTTAAACAATACGTCTGCACTATATGTCTTTATTCAGTTGTGACGAATCGGTATACTATTCATAATGGTAGTATTATTAAACAATTTATTATTTATAGTGAAGTGTAAGCCTCCTATGCCGCCGTCTCATTCAGCCCAACTCGACATAGCGACCTGCTAGCGATGTGCGAGTGTCCAGCACTAGACGTTCAGCGCCACTTTACCGCCGCTACATAATATTATACCTATAGATAGAAACTTTTACAACTATTCCATTTCACTAGTACTCCTTAACCCATTAATAAATAATTAATTATTTGGTGTAATGTGTTAAGCAACTTTAGGCGCGGTCAGTCAATAGATGGGTCATAGTGGTATTTCAACTGAGTGTCTCCGTGCTTCTTCTTCGGAGGGCACGTGAACGTCGTGATTTGAAAATAGTCAAAAAGTCAAGTCATCGGCATACACGGGCACAACGACATGCACAACTCTGACACTAGGTTGACTACTAACCACCCGATAAGAAGCCGGCAACCTTTGTACTTAAGCAATTAAAATATCATTTAACATTGACTATAGTATTCTATCTTTATAATTTAAGTATATAACAATTATTTAATGTCATCTTCTGGTTGATATTTAGGGAATAGAATATCTATGTTCACACGACCGATTACTACATAAAAATATACTGTAGAGCAACTTTATGGACTTTTGCTTTTTTACATATTCTTAGTTTAGTAATGTCGATTTACTAAGCATCAGCTTTAAATCGTATATATACCATATACGTGAAATCTTTGACAGGTATTAGACATAAAGTAATGACTGGCCCGAGTTGGTGCTAGCTGCAGCTAGTAGATGTCTGTAAAATGTTTTAAGTACTTAAATATGATATCTTATAGCTTAATACGATGTAAAGAAAAACTGCAAAGGGAACTGATAAATGATAAGTTTGTAAAACTGGCAGACGACCGTAGGGTTATAAGAACACGGAAACTGTGAGAGTTCATCTGATGACGTCATCATTCCGCAGAAGCGCTGAACACATCACAAGATTTCTCCAATGATGGACAGTAAAGGATGTCTTGATTCGTAATAAAAAACTAATGGAAGCTATTATAAATTGTTAAGTAAAAAATTTGCTTAAAGTCCGATACTTGTTAAGAATTTGTGAGGTAACACACAATAACTACGAATATACGTACACAAACAATTTATATTATCGGTGATATATATGGCACGGATTTAAAAAAATGTTTTTTAAACAATCTTTCTTATTAAATCCTTTGCTAATTACAGTTCTATACGTAGTAGCCAGTTAGTTTTATGCCTATTCAACTTGTTCCTTATTATTTTATTTCTCTAATGTTATAAAATCTTTGAATACACATAAAATAGTGTGGTTTGTGGTTTAAGAAATTTATTGTTTCATAAATAATATTACAATATTCACTTAAATGAAACTTACAGGCTAACTTAAAATATAAAGTAAATCTGCTTTGACATATTTGAGCGTACAATAAGTTAAGTGATTATTATTATATACAGTTAGTTATTACATTATATACATTGCAAGACAAGAAAAAAAATAACAATGGAACAAAAAAATTAAAAATAAAAATTGTGTAGGTAGTTTTATAATTTAATACATACAACATAACATGACTACAAAATCATACCACTGCATAGTCATCACATTATCTCGCGCTCGTTTACGCATACAACATTTATTTCTTTTTTGGCAAAAGTTAGTGATTCTTTGCAAAGGTCTTCGGCCTATCGTCCGTTTGACCGCGTCTGGGTCACTTGAGGATGACTATGAACACTTATAAACATTTCGCACCTCCAATATTATATATAAGCGCACAATTTTATCCTTATTGAAGATCTAAGATGATTGTGTGGCTTTTATATTATGTGCATTTTGTTTGTATGGGCGTAAGATACATTAGATAATAAGGATTGCTTATGCTCAATGTTTCTATTGGTACCATATGAGCCTAGCAAGAAGTAACTTAAAGTAAAGTTCTGTTTTATACACATGAATGGTCAACCTAGTTCGGGTTTTTTAAGTAAATATTCAAAGAAACTTGTTTAAATACGCTTTCGTTTTCGGTGTTTTAGATTTTAGGATTTCTGTTATTGGTTGCGCAGTGGCTTTGCATTTCTTATGGAGTAGCCAGTATTATGTACTCGCATGAGAGTATGTATTGTTGGGATAGGTAAGCGATGTCTTTAGATGGCCTTATGAGACTTTATTATGAGTCATACAATACAGAGTTACTTATAGTAAGTCTATGGCTTAGACTTATATCTTAACACAAGTATACTCGTATGTTGCCGGAGGCTCACACACACTTTACACCGAAGAGGGCCGAAATAAGCAAATTTGTCCCGAAAACAGTAATTCTTACACTTAATATTTAATCCTTGCTTTTGGCAACTCCAATCTGTCTGTCAATACAACAATAATTCCGATTGTAGGTGATCAGCCGCGGATGTGTCGCAATCATCGTGCGACGACTAATCAAAAGGCAATCACAATTTTATTAATATCGACAACAACATTATGTTTTATTATTTACTCACGGAAAGTTTTATATAAATTTGTTTGAATACAATTTTTTCTTTATATATTATGGGTATAAGTAATAACAGTGTTCTTCTTGATAGTCTTGAATCGAACAATTGTCGGCAGGTTCGCGGCCATTACGTCGGGAGGATCTCAAAATTTAAATATGTTAGTTCCATCTCCACCTAAATAAAAGCGCACCTTCTGTTTTTCTTTGTTTTCATATAAATCTATTAAATTATGAATCAATAGCACAAATAGGTCACCGAATTATCTTTCACCGCACTACTATCGTTAGTCGTTGCACCTGAACTATATTATTATTTCTAATTTAACAGAGTCGGTTCTCAGGACAGCCACATGGGTCGCAGATGTATTTAGCCGCCAGTCACGAACACATTGGACTAGTCACGTTTCTTCCGCATTACTTATACTAAACCATACTTGTAGACGGAGCGTACGGTGTGCTCTTTAAAACAGAATCAGTGAATCTGGCTTATACGATAAAATAATCTTTTAGTGTCTTTGGTGCTTCTACATTCTATACCAATGGTCATAGTACACAGTAATGGTCAAACTACAGCAAAGATAATACAATTGCACAAATTGTCTGTTGTCCTTGAATATTTTGTTTGAAAATGTTTGTTTAATTATGTATTATTAAATTAAGATGTACGCAAAAAAGCTTTACCGACACGATTATCTGGTCAAGTTAATTTGTAAAAACACTTATATTATCTCAATTGTTAAACAAGCGTTTAATAAAAAAACTAGTGGATACAAGTTTTTTTTTAATTTATGCATCAGTACCACTTAATTTAATTTATTATAAACTGAACATAATATTACAGCATACTAAGTTTGACCTATTTCCAAAATAATGTAAATGTGTCCGGGTTTGTTTAAAACATATTTTTAATAAATACGTACAGAATAGGTATTAAATCTTAATAGCTATAATATTTACTGAATTAACATATATTCCGAGTAAATATAACATATCTCAACAATTGATATGAATGTCAAGGTAACTTGATTTGTGAGTTGGCATGATTTACTACTACTACTACTACTTCTTGAAAACATAGATACTTATAGGTGTGCTCATTGGTCAGTAAATGATCAGTAGGTTAAGCAGGTTTAGGTGCGATCGGTTTATAGATGGGTCATAGTGGTATTTTTTTTTTTATGTAAGAGGGGGCAAACGGGCATGAGGCTAACCTGATGTTAAGTGATCCGCGCCGTCCATGAACATCTGCAACACCAGAAGGCATGCAGGCGCGTTGCCGACCTTTAAGGAAAGAATAGGCTCTTCTCTTGAAGGTTCCCAAGTCGTATCGGTTCGGAAAGACCGCCGGCAGAAGTTGGTATTAACATATATTCCGAATAAATATAACATATCTCAACAATTTCTTGATTTGTGAGTTGTTTATATCCGAGAAGAGTCTTCGTGCTTCGAAGGGAAAGTAAAGTTGCTCCCAACAACTAATTTTATAGCACTTAATTACATAGTGAATAAGTCGTGTCCCAGGTCTATTGTCCACGTCCAGTGCTGTGTAAGATCTGCTTATTCTTATTACACTCCAACTAGTTATGCAATTTGTCAGATCTGACCTTCTCAGTTATAATGAATGGCTGCTGAAAACTTTGGCAAAGACTGGTAAGCGTATAAGTGCTATTTAATCTTTTTAATACCCTTTCCATCATTCTACATTTTGACCACCCACCACCATATTGCTTACCTTTACATCAGGCGGACCGTATGCTATTTTTCTAGCCGTCATGACATAAAAAAGAGGTTACATTATATAGAATTGTCTTTCTAAGGTACTTCATTGGTTCAGTGTGAATAATTTACTGTTAAATAAAAAACAAAATGTATTAAATTTTCAATGCCCAATGTAAGACAAGTTCAGTCTAATGTTATATTAAATGGAGAATTACTAGAAATTATGGAGTCTACAGTTTTTCTTGGAATAACTGTAGATTCTAAACTACAATGGGGCCCCCATATTGCTAAATTGGCGAATAGACTTAGCTCGGCAGCATTCGCGGTAAGAAAAATTCGCCAATTAACAGATGTAGAAACAGCCAAACTAGTTTATTTTAGTTACTTCCACAGCATTATGTCATATGGAATTTTACTTTGGGGTAACGCGGCTGATGTAAATACAATTTTTGTGCTGCAAAAGCGAGCTATTCGTGCAATTTATAATCTTGGTTGTAAAGATTCTTTAAAAGAGAAATTTAAAGAAATCAATATATTGACTGTTGCTTCTCAATACATTTTTGAAAATGTTATGTATGTACATAAGAACATTAATGAATTTACTAAATGTAGTGATAATCATAACATTAACACTAGGAACAAACATAAATTAACAATGCCAGTTACTAGACTGCATAAAATTAGTAACTCTTTTAAAGGTAACTGTATACGTTTTTACAATAGGATCCCAGAAAGCGTTCAGAAACTTTCTATAAATAAATTTAAAAAAAGATCAAAGAACGTTTGTGTGGTAAAGGTTATTATAAAATTGGTGAATACCTTGAGGACACCACGCCTTGGGAATGAGACAGTCACTCCAGGCTTTTCAGTGATTATAATATGTAAACTAATATCAGTTTAAAAAAAAATACATATAAAAAAAGATAAAACCCCTGAGTTTGTTTCGCCGGTTCTTCTCAGGTAGAGGTTTAATTTTGGAGCCGGTGGTAGAATCTGACTTTCAACAAATAAGTGTAATGCTTTTTATGTTGAATAAAAATATTTGATTTGATTGATTTGATTTGATCTGCGACGATTATAAATATTGTCAAATATGTGGCTTAACGTTATTGCACGTGAGTAAATTCGCAGGCATCGCTATTTTTCAATTAAGAAATAGTTATACATAACAATTATGTATATTGCGTGTATCGATTTCGTAGTTGATTTTAAGTTACGTTATACGTAACGTATAACAATGTGTGTAACAGAATAGAATAATAGCTGTATTAAGGCACACAATATCGTATTGTAAATTGAGACATTGTTATTAATACAATCCTTTTATTAAAATGATCAATTGTAATTATGACATGCGTGTCATGATCTCGAACCAGAATTGAAATCTAATTATAGGCGATGGACTCGATAAGATATTCATTGAGAAACTTTCTTGTCAAATGATTTATTGGATTTGTATCGATGTTAATTGACACTTGGTGATAAGTTTAGCGAATGTTTCTCAACCTGTTTCTTTAGTGCAAAATTATTTTTCGAGTTACATAAGTGTACATTATTATAATTACGTACGTCTTAAGTGTTGTATATTTAATGTTATAAAAACACGATTAATTAGATAAGGCGACGAAGTTGCATTATTTCGTAGTAATGTTTTCAAAACTTTTTTTGAATAATCATATTTTCAAGAGTTTCGTACTCTCGTAGAAGGAATTCAGTTCTATTTCAGTCATTTTGACAGGAAAAGCCATGGTTTAAAATTATATTTTTTGCTGAAGTGAAGGAATTGATTACAATTTAAAAATTTAATTTAAAATTCTTAGTGCAGTGTACCGTAATTGTTTATGCAACAATTTTGTCAAAAGTATAGGAATCATCGGAGCGCAGTGGAGCGTCTCCGAGGTTTATAAAAGAACTGTTTTTATCGGATGTTCGAGACAAAGTATTTTAATGCATAAAAAAGTCATTGCTCGTGATCGACTCGCTTTCATATGATTTTTACGGAATTTATTTACTTCAGTTTTATTAAAAAGAAAAAATGAACACCAAACATGAATAAATTTTACAATTCCGATTATCTTCTGCTGTATACTTAATATGGTACTATTACGTATATTACATAAATAATAATGGACTTCGTATTTCAACAACAGCGTTATAAGATAAAGCAAATGTTAATTAATTCAATCATTTATATCCAAAGTCTTTCGTTACGAAATCACATTATTTTTATACAAACATCATCTTAAAAAGTAAAAACAACTTAATATAAAAAAGTAATCTTTTATTCACACCTTTTATCGATCTTATTGTTCTTTTTGTTTATCGACTCGTGTCACGGTTGGTTTGTGAAGAGAATACGGTACGGTTAGTATTTATATGGATTGTGCTTTGTAGATAACACCGGTTTTTTAGTACTTTTGATAATTACTATTTTACTACGTGACATCTATTATTAAAAAGGCTTTGTTAGTATTACACTATTATGCTTTAAGATTCTTTGCTGTTTTTATTTAAATTAATCAATATAGCATTTTTAGTTTTGGTATAAAATGTAAAATACTTTTTTAATATTACTTTTTATTAAGGTTTAGGTTTTTTTATATAGCTACCTTAAAGTTCCTTTGATATACACATAGTTTAATTTCAAAAATAAATTTAAAAGCAATATTATAAATTAGTTCCAGATATGATGTACCTGCTGCTGTATGCATAGTTATGGTGCTATGCATTATATTATAATGGATAGTCAAATAGTGGAACGCAATTTGGACAAATCGTAGTTTTGAATGACATCGTTTTTCATAATTCGAGGCGATATTAATTTTTTTTTCAATCTTTCCAGGTACGGTTTCATCACATCATCGAAGCTGTCTGTGAGGATTTTGCAAGTTGTTTACAAAATACTATGAAGATCGATTAAGCGTTACATTTTTTTTTTTACGAGAAATCTAAATAGTGACGGTGCATTTAATTCACTGGCACGTTGCCAATTACTCTCGCAATATTTTTTACGATTTTGATAAATATTGACCATTCATATTTCGAAATTTCTGAATATCTTCAGACAGTCAAATATATTTGGAATAATACATTTAAGAGCAATAGAAATTGATAATGGCATTTCTCATTCGGTAATTAAAATCCGATAATTTGATAGCTCTCATTAACATGTTTTCTATCGATTATCATTTTTAAAAATACGAATATAGATAATGTATTTGTTATCTCTACATTAACAAAAACATGCTTTTTTATTAGATATTTTAAATATAACGGCATGTATTGACGTAAACAGCTATAAGTAATTGTTACCAGTTGTTTCGTTTTTAAATCACTCTGAAAGAATTTTACCGCCGGAAATTAGAAATGGAATAATAATATAAAAGACTCGCATTTTATTAAGTTTCCGAAATGGTGATCATTTCACGGTTAAACTTACTAATAGCATCCATTGACCAGTTTCGTCGAGGGTCTTCAAGATATATAATATGATTATAATTTTTAAGTAAGCGTATGGCTTGTGCTAGTACGACAACAGTCGTTAGGATGGTGAGTTGTAAATATAATTGTTTAAAATAGTTTCAACAAAAGCCTATTTTTACTTGCAATGGTGAGTGTGTCATAAATGGAAGATACGTTATAATATAAATTGTATGATGTTATCGTTGTCGGCGTGAAGAGCTTCACAAATATCACAAGTTGACTAATAAAGCGAGTAATTTAATATCTACATGGCTATATGGTGGGTACACATAATAGTCCGAAGCGGAAAATCATTGAAATCGTCACCATTACACCCTATAAAGATACACTCCTACGTCATAGCGATTGCTCTTTTTGCGTCACGTTTTCAAATCAACTTTATTGCATATTGACCCATACATTGCACATTGGTTGGAGTGTTTTAGTGTCCAATATAAAAACTAATGTTATCTATTATATAAAAACCATTTATTTAGTTTCATCGTCTGATTTCCTAATGAACTAACAATAGCATCTTTATAGTGAGTTTGAAACTTTTGAGCCGTGTCTTAATATAATTGGTAAATGCATAAGGCAATATATCAAGGTCGCTACAACATTGCACTGACACTTTCGCAGTCGGTAAAGATGTACAAACGAACCGGCGCAGGAATTGCATATTACTTAATTATTACTTTACTTATTTTAAACAGTTTTTATGTTTTAAAAAAGGTCTAGAATAATTAATTAAATATTTCTTAAAACTATTGTCGGTATGAGAGAGTTGGCTCACAAGAATTCTATCTACTAGAGGAATATCGACACTAGTACTTAGTATACGTGCAATGCGTTCTGACCGCTGACCATGAATGGACCAGCTCAGCCAGAGCCTTCGGTCATCAGACAGAGTATAGCAATATCCGTGTGTCAAGCAAGTGAGGGAGTGTCCCCAAACTCCAATTTCTTTCCTTCATCTCACCTTACTCCTTTGATAGGAGTGTAGAGGAGAAACTGAGAAAAAAGTATATAAATATAGTTTCTTGTGGATAATTAAATGAAATTGTAACACATATCTGAAATGATTGTTATTAGTATTAATTATATAGATAATATGTAAAAGCATGTAATTCCGTAATAAACTCATGTTATCGTTATGTTCTATAAAGCACGGCTTTTCCTTACGAGCAGCCATCAATTATGTATATAGAGCGTTGGTAAACATGGGATTTGCAGTCATCAAGTCTACAAAATACGGTTCAAAATTCTATCCTCCTCGATATAAAAACATTACATAATATGACGCATGGTATGGTAATATTAAGTAATTTTTTAATGATTTCCTTGATGGTTTTCCAAAGCGTTTGTATTACGTTATTTAACTGTTTCAGGTCAAGTAACTATATTTTAAGTTAGTAAACTACTCGACACGCCCATAGAGATTCAATTAATTCATCAGGTTCTAGTGGCTAACCCGTTTTAGATTTTTGACTTTGATGCCTAACACTAATTGTCGGCGTCCGATCATTTCTATTATTCTCTAGTGTGATTATGTTTGTAATTGTTTGTCAGTTTTAAAATATGAACAGTGTTCGCTACTATCACCATAAGATGCGACGCGCGACGTTTCGTCAATCACGAGTCGGTCTGCGCAAGGCATTAGGAACGTCTTATAGACGTGACTCGGATCAGTAAATATTTACGGTACAGCCGATATGACGTGATTATAACCCACAGCTGCGTATTTGTGCCACTACTTATACAATTACATCTTTAATAGAAATATTAATTTTAGACAATTAATTATTTCACAAACTTCCTTGTTTTTTCAAATGGACTTTTTAATGATAAAAGAGTCATCATAAATTTTATAAAGAAGAAAAAATCGGAGATAAAGGAGAGGGTGGTGATCGTGAACAATAATAATGAAAGATGCCGCTTTCCATTTAGACTAATTTTATGAAATTGAGATTTTAATTTTCGTTTGATTCTCAACCAATAGTAGATTCCTTTAAAAAATATTATTGTCTGGTTTATACGAATAGAAGGTCACAGCATATAAGGAAGTAAGGTATGGATAATTGGATGTATCCTTCGAGGAGTTCCATTCTCTACCGCCACAGTTGCTTATCTCAGATTCCACTGTTCCGAAATTGAGAACTTCTTTTTTATGTCATGACGGTTGCCAAACAAGCATACGGTCCACCTGATGGTAAGCAGTCAATGAACGCAACATATGAGCTCGAACCATACTTGAATTTGAGCCATACTTTGACGTTGCGCATTGATGAGAAGGGAACAAAAGGAAGGGTACAGGGGGAGTGGGAGATTGGGCCTGGAGCGCTTTCAATTTTCTCTGAGAGAGTAGTATTGACTCGGTCGAGGCATTTGAGCTGGGCGGAGCAAGGCCTTACTTACTTACTTACTTACATCTTGTTTAGCAGTTAAGCGTTAACATCTTTTGTATGTCTTCAATAGTTGAATATTTCAATGTTGTTAAGTTGGTAAATAAACATAATAAGTCAGTAACGGGAAGTAACGGTGCCGTTCAGATAGTCGCGTGTCGGCCGCGCGGGCGTTTACGATCCTTATTCGCTTTGTACGACACGACATGTTGCAACTACTAATATATTCGATGTAACAAAAGTTATGTCAAAATAGTTAACCCTAAACATGGTTAGTGTTCCTTGTGACTGGCGGAACAATGTCGCTTTATTCAGACAAAGATGATTATATTGTATTCTGCCAATGCAATGTACTTTCAAATAACAGACTTTAGCTTGTGGATACAGATTCATATTTTGTTGTTTTAGAGGCCTACACAGGCCTAAATTATAAAATTTTCATCAGATGCGTTTTTTTTATTTCATGACGTCTGGCAAATAAGTATACGGTCCGCGTGATCTTAGCAGTCACTGCAACCTATGAACGCTTGCGATACTTGAAGAATCTTAAGCGCGTTGCTAATCCAAGGAACAGGAGGGAATGGATAAGAAGGAAACAAAGGAAGAAAACAGATGGGGTGGGAGATTGGGCCTCCGGCGCTCTCACTCATCGCACGAAACGCAACAGTACCCACTGACCATTGTTACTTTACGCCGATTTTCTGTGAGAGGGTCGAGCCGGCTCTTTAGTGCTGGACGAAGCATGGCTCTGCAACCGTTAAATTATTTATTCTGCGTACATTATTTTTATTAGCACGTATCATTCGTAAGTTCGTAATAGTCTCGATCGCGTGCGACGGTTACCGGTAACCGCAATGTACTTCTGCGGTTGTCTGTGCGCCTGTTCGTAGCGTTATGTAACCATTACGTGATTATGATGGGCTAACATTAAGGGGTTTAAAGTCTTCGTGTTTGCCGTGGATTGTGCATATCGAACGATTTCGTTTCATTTAGGAACAATCGATAACAATAAAAAATTAATATCTTAAAATAAAAATAAAAAACAAACGTAGTAAATCAAAGCTTTAATCTTAAGATGATCTAAATTGTATAAAGAAATTAGTTAACTTTCATTTCGTCCAACAAAGGACTATCAGCAAATGGCCAAATCACTGCCCAGTACCACTTTTGTCCAAAAACTTTTACGAAATTCTTCTTCATACTGTTCCAGCAAACTCCCCGGCTTTCTTTGTACTCGCGAGCTGTAACACCTCTCAGGACATTTCTCATATGTATCCAGAATAATCCTCCCATCCAGATAACGAGACCCATATTTAAGAACAAAAATAACACACAAATATCTCTTATCCCCATTGGCTCTGGCATCAGATACCTAATATAAGGATTAATAACTCTGAAAGCGGATAAATATATTTCATGACCATTAAACTTGTTCACGACGTAGTAGTAATTGTAGAAGGTGCAGTAACCGAGCGATATGAACACGTATCCGAGGTACAGAATGTAGTATCGCAGGTTTTGTATTCCGATGCAACGTGAAAAGAAGAAGCAGTGGTGATCCCTCCGCTGTATGCAGGCGTGGCACGTGCTGCAGTGCCAGGCTCCGGGTGAACGGCTGAGCTTGCAGTGATCGCAATAATCGCCGGATGGTTTGGTTCGTTTCAAACTGGTGTCGGTAAAAATACAAAGAATCATATTCCCGACGATGTTTGTAAAGAAAAACGTCGGACAAATAGTATGAAATACTTTTTTTACTGGACCAAAATTATAAGTGTCTATAATGATCGGACGCACCACAGCCATCTCAAATATAAAGAAGCAAGGAGTTATTACTATTACGAGGAAGTAGCAAAGGGCCTTCTCAAAGCAGACTCCATATCTTCTTACGAAATTGCCCATTTTCTTTTCTTACGTTAACTATTCTTTAATTTTCTTTCTTATTACGATTATTATTTATTTGACGGACTTATTGATATAATTGACGTTTTAAAAATGTCAATGTTGATTTATTTTTAAATAAAGTGACATCTGAGGAATATATTTTGTACGCGACGATAGTGTAGTATTTAATGACCTTTGGCGTGGCTCAAGCAATTATTTTTTTTATATTAAAAGTTGGCAAACAAGCTTACGGCCCACCTGATGATAAGTGGTTGCCGTAGTCTATGAGCGCTTGTAGCACCATTAGTAGGTGCCACTCACGCGTTGGTCTAACTTCGTTTAGTTGCGTTCATGCTGAATTTACGAAGGACTCGAAGGAGCACCAGCGAGATTAACACATTTTATCTGTATCTGTTTTGGAAAGGCCTGTCTACATATTGTAAGTCTGTCAATATTTAGCAATAGCAAAGTATATTCTCTATGTTAATAAAAAAGAGGTCAGCAATTAAAACGTATTATTTTTGTAAGTATTTAAAAAGAACGTGCAGGCACTGAGAGCGAAAATTCTATATAGTTTTAGTACTTGAATTATTTATTGGCGACTGCTACGTAACAGTGACATGGTATCGTTACGTCTGCACGACGTTGGCATTTAGCCGCCTGTCGCCGCTCGCTCACCGCTCTTACCGTTCTTACGGTAAGGGATCAGGTTCCAAGCGTTGCTCAAGATTAAATAACATCGCGTTAGTAAGATTATACGTTCCTCTTACGATAACATACATATTCGTGCTACTGTAACTGATACTCTTTGATAATAATTTTTGTTTTTTTGGAGACATTTCTTCATAAATATCATTTTTAATAAATAATAAAAGCTACACACTCAACGGCCACCATTAGGATAGTGATATCCTGTGTCGGGGGTCCGGAAACATTCACAATGACAAGGACAAATATACCCAGACCGGAAAATATGCTTCCATGGTCAATACAAACATATTATCCTCCGAGCGGGAATCGAACCCGCGACCTGTGGCGTTTAAGGCAGGTTCGCTACCACTGCGCCACAACGTCGTCAAATAAATATGTATGATTTTTGGTTATTATTTTAGCCTACTTTTATTCGTGAGAGTGATTGTATTTGTAGATATATTGCAAATACTGTTTATTTTTAGTATTATATAATAACGTAAAGTAATATTGTATGACAAACAAAGACTATTACAAATCGATGGGCTCTAATTATACTGGTGCGTTTATAAATAAAAATGCAGGTAACAAATTTATTTCAATTAATGTATTAAACGGTAATACATAAAATTATTTTAAATCTTGGATTTATAAAAATATACCAAAAACTGTTTTAAAAATTTTCAAACAGCTCCATTGCAACATTGTATATTTTCATTTACGCCACTTTACGTAGGACCTATCAAAATTAGGTACGACGAATACCTCAAAAACAAATTGCATTGAATGATTTACCGGCGTCGGAATGTGACGACCCCATCGCCCGCTGTTGGGATAACCTCTGTCACAGCAGAGCTTATTCCACCAGTGCAATCAGTCACACTGGTGGTAGCTCTTTGTTGCAAGAGGCCGCCTAGGTAGGTACCACCGCAGTGTCAAATATTCTGCCGCCAAATAGTAGTGTTTAGGCATTACTGTGTTCCGGTTTGAAGGGCACTGTACGCTAGTGAAATTACTGGGCAGACGAGATTTAAGAACCAATATCTCGAGGTTGGCAAATCGTGAGTGGCACCTACTAATGGTGCTGCAAGCGCTCATAGGCTGCGGCAACCACTTGCCATCAGGTGGGCCGTATGCTTGTTTGTCAACTTTTAACATAAAAAAAGTAATGAAATATAATAACAATGTTTATATTATAATACAATAATAGATCCCTATAATAAGTAACAACACACTTTTTTACAGTTATCAAGTAATATAAATCACATATTCGCCACAGTACTTATCTCATTTATCAGTCTCACAACTACACCGATGTTCGTTAAAAACTACCTACCCTGTTTATTTTATTAATCCTTATTGTTGTACAAATAAGATTTATATGTTTTATGACGTGTGAAATTGTCATTAGAGTGGCCATTCACGAGTCATACCTCGTTGGAAGTAATACGTTCTTGAAATAATATACTGCTAGGTAATAATCGCTTGTACATACATTACGCACCTAGCGAGAAAAGTGGAACATTCTCACCCGCGGATTAATGTCAATCGCTACAATCGCGGGTGGCAGTGTCCTACTTTTCTCCCATGGTGCGGATACGATTTTGTTCTACGTTGGAATGAGTTAATTTTTAGGTTACCAGGAGGTAAAGTGAGTTAATAGTGTTGATATGAGGGAGAAATGTGCCCGATTTCTTGCTCCTACCAGGGACTAAAAGCCAACTTTTCATCAAGGTAGAAAAAAATATATTTTATATCAATAAATAGCAATTTTATCATGTGTGGCAAAATATATAAATTATTATTTAATTCAATAGTTTAAAAGATGTGCGCCACTAAAGTAATACAAAAACATTCTTGCATTGTTTAACTTTGTAGCCTAAGATTGGATACTTCTAAACAAAATGTAGTTTTGACATCCACAGAAATGTTTACGTTGCATGCTGGTGTGCTCAAAACGTAGCCGAGTATGAAATTTTAATACACATAATGCCTCCCCTTAAAGATAGCTGTAATGAAAGGAAAACGGCAACAAATTCAGTTCAGTGGCATTCAAACAAAGTGAGACAAACTAATACTGTATTATATTATGTGAGAGACCTGAAGGTATGTCGTGTTAACAGTCTGTCAGAACGTCACTCTCAAACATCAGAAGCGGACACGGGTATATCTCATAGTATGAAATCATGAACTATACGTAGGGTAGATAATTATAACTATTAATTATATCAATTACAAATGGGCTGGGTGGTATACAACTATAATGACAACATAATGACGATAAAGAGAGGTTGGGTCGGACCGTGTAGCGAGAGCCAACGGGTCCGCACACTAAGACGCAATCGTTAGAAATGCGCCCAGATACTTCGCGGTGTGAATATTTATAGAAAGATAATGACAATGAACCAACATTTAATATCTAACTACCGCCATTTGAGTCTTGTTGACATCGAATATTTAACTACGCCTGACTATTATGTATGAGACAACGCGCCCAGTGAACCTTTTAAGTATCTTAAGTAATAAAATCTTAAGTAAAATAAAAGCCAAGAGTAAGCATGCGGATGTTTGTCTACAATGAATTTACATTAAATACGCGCTCTGAAAGTCTGAACGCTTTTACATCGCGTCAATCAACTCACCCAAGAGCGTTGTAAGTCATTGCAAGTCACGACGTACAAAACGATGTGCCTCATCTCCCTCAATGAAAAACGGTGCTAAGGGTGGCTGTGCCGTGTGCTGGGCATTGTAAAAAGTGATACTGTCATCACGATTTTCTAGGAAGCATTTAGGACGCTCTTTTTTGTTAAATTTTGTTACATTCTTGATGATAAAAATAAACTTGCCAGTGAGGCTGCTAGCGTATTCAACTAATAGATGTTTTGATCGAAATAGTAATAGACAATGTGAATCTTTATAGTTTGAATCGATGTGAACGCAGTTTTAGCAATTGCTTTAGCAAATAACTAACTAATAGTTAGTTAAACTAAAGTCTAAATGTGACAGAATGGATCACAATAATATGGTTTTGTTATCATCATAAAACCTCACGATAAAGTATTCAGTGTGTAAACAGTGAAGCGTCCACTCCGCGAGGAACGCGTGCGCAGCGCGGCGAAGGATCGCGCAGTCATCGCCATAAATCGCGTTTTACCGACCGTTAACTCGAATAACTTCACATTTATCACCTTTCCTTAAATAATGATTTCTACATGATGGAAATAAAATGTTTGTGACATGAATACATTATAAAGTTTGATGGGAATATCGAATGCGCATTTGCATGTCTATATAGGTATATCAATATAACGGTTAGATTGTTACTTTTAATATCCGTTTATAATGCATTGACAGTTTGTAATATCACGAGATTGATTATAAAGTAAAGGTTCGTTCAATAATCCGGTGACATACATACTTTATTAGTCGTTTAATTCAAGGTAGTGTAATGAAAATAATACTTCAAGAATAATATCATTAATTATGACTACTATTAAAGCCTTATTTAATGAACGGAAACGCTAATATCCTGTTAAAATAATATAAACATAAGGAACTTGTTATATAATATAATGCGTTTTACAATAAAATATGATATTTAACATTATACTTATTATTTATTTATTTATTTATTTATTTAACAAGTACAATATTTTAATTAAAGCGGAAATATTATAACAAAGCATTAAAAAACCACAAAGGTTTGTCCTAAATGCTTATTATTAACTAATATATTTCATTATTATGTAATAAATTAATCATAACTTCTAACTACGTAAGTAAATGAAAATTAAATATATAAATTATGTTTGCTAGTTGTGTGATAAAGTGTTCAGAAAATGTTTTTTAGGTTCTTTTTCATATTTTGTATTGTAAGGTTTACTGCCAAAGAAAGGGGTAGTTGGTTTATTAACCATGGAATTATGTATTCTGTTGTTCTTTTACCATATTTATTGTTGTATGTTTCAATCTGTAACTGGTTCGCTGTTATCGCCCGTGTGTGTATAGGATGTTCAACTTTTTTACGTGGAATATTGTTAAAGTATTCTTCTTTTAGAATTGTGTATTTGAACAGTTCATAAATTGGCAAGGTTTTACAATGTTTAAATAGTTTTTGTTAAGTGATCTTATATTTATATGCAAGCATGATAAGTTAATATTATGGTAAGAAGGCAATTTTCTATAGAAGTTGTCAATTGACTTACAGTTAAAAATCTCCTTGATTTGATACATAATTATGGGTAACTAATATTGATTTTATAATATATAAAATGTATAAAATTAAATTAAATAAAGTTATATTTATAAAAAATAAAATCCTGTTATTAGTTTTGTTTTAAAATGAAATCAATATCTTGTAGATTTTGCATGTAATAGATGTAACTTAGTATACAATGTCAAAGGAAGTCATGAATGTATTATTAATCGATTTCAAAAAACTATGAAATTCTCTTTTCGTTTGTGTTTGTTTTGGATTAATTCGTTGTGTATAATTTATCGATACGATCAATAGTAAAACATAATAGAATTAAAAGTAATTGCAAAACAATATACCAGCCAAGTGCATGTTTGAGCGCGCCAATTGTAGACTGCAAAGGACTTCCTTAACTCAGTTCAAGTGGATACTTCTCTTAGTTCGTATCTTATATTATCATGAGGGTTGGCAAACAAGCATACGGTCCGCCTGATGGTAAGTAGTCACCGCAATCTATGAACGCTTGTGATACTTGAAAAATCACATGTGCGTTTTGCATTCCATGGGTTGCCAACCCAAGGAATGAAAGATTGGGTCTCCGGCGCTCTCACTCATCGCACGAAACACAACAGTACCTACTGATACTGTTAATTTACGTCGATTTTTTGTGAGAGGGCAGTACTTCCCCGGTCGAGCCGGCCCATTTATACAGGAAAAAGCATAGCCCTACTACTACTAGAACGTAACATTTTTCCGAGATAAACAGTATCCTTGGTGTAAATCCGGGTAAGCCATCTGTTTGCCAAAGTTCAACCAAATCCGTTCAATATGTTTGCGCGAAAGCGTTACAAACATACATCCATTTATCCTCACAAATTTTCACATTTAGGTGTAATAATAGTAGGTTCTTAAAATGTTTATATAATACAATTATAATTTAAATCGTTTTTTAAAATACTTGCTAAATAAACACACAGATAGACCTTATTGCATGCGATATAATGTATACGCCGTATTGTGGAGTGACATACACCACACACACACACATTAGAGAACCATAGGTAGTGCATTCGGTTATTAATTTATGTGTCCAATTATAGGTGCTACGAAGATCAATTTGTTTGATTGATTGTACTAATTGATCGCGTTCCGGAAAGGAAACCGTAAACCAAAGTACTCTCAGGAAGTTGTAAATATCCGCGTAAGGCATTATAATTATTGTATAACGCACGTCGCACGCAATTGGCGTTTATCATTTTGTTATTGATAATAATATGTACAGTTATATATATATGACATAGGGTTTTGAAAAACACTATATAATACTCATAACATTTTGATGAAATAAGAAAATAAACTTCTTGGACTGTTTGAAGATGCTATAAATTTGTAATTCCGTACCACAATCATTTGAAACCCCTTCGTAAACCCTTTCCTTTAAAAAAATGGTTACTTCAATAAGTAAATAAAGGTAAAAAATTCAAATCTTACGGAGTATTATCTGCTTACGAGGATTGCAAAAACCCACATTATCTTAAACGGAATATTCGCCCTTAGGACGGTTCATTGTACATATATACATAAATTAGCCAATGAAATCTTATAAGGGCAAAGTAGTGCGTTGCAATGGTCTAACTGCCTATTTATTTCGCAAGGCGGCGCGTTTGCCCATCTCTGAGCGCTCGCAACGGTACGTGACTGTATGTCGATCCCATCATAGCTTGCAACATTGTTAAATTGTACGTAGATGTATTGATAGCAATTTAAAAACATATCTATTGTGCTTGTTAAGGCTGACTGATTAAATTTTATGTTTATTATGTAAACATGTATGATAGTACAAAATTTAGTGCAGCTTTAGACGCGGTCAGTTTATGGATCGGTGACCAGACCTGCGGTGGCATAGTGGTACGTCATCTGAGCTATTACCAATTTGTTAATAGTCTATAAGTCAAGTCGGGGGCCTACATGGAAGACTTGAATAACTGTGACGCAGCCTAACCTGGCGTAGGTTGGCCACTAACCGGATACGATATGGAGAAAGAGAAGAATTACCTTATCAACTTTATATTTCGGATTTAATAAAAATATGGTGTTTATATTTGTATTCAAATATTTTTTAAATTAATTAAATAACGTTTTCTTTGAAAAATGTCGTTCGCCTACAAAACGTGTTTTATCTAAAAAGTCATAAAATAAATACACACACAACACAGTGCTGCATTGCATACAAACTAGTCGTCGCACAGAACGTCGTAATGGCGAGGCGGTAGTCCCAAACACAAGATACTTGTTTAACTCTCATTAGTTCTTATAACTTTCGTTTTTATTCCATTTGTCGTTTTAACATTCACAGAACCCTGAAATAAAAAAATTAAACGACCTTAAACATCCGCTTGCATCACACACTTTCTTTTTGGTTGTGGCAATTAAAAACCGTGATGGTTCATATAAGCAAGATTAGCTACAGCAATTCATTCATAATTATAGGCATTTAGCATTTTAATCTTTCACCGAGAAAATTAAGACATTCGAACCAACTCTCTGCCTGTATTGGGTAACTCGTTATCAAGTAATGCGCAGTTTCTGTGCGGGCGGGGCCGAGGAAACGTACATCCGCCAAGAACTTGTCTGAACAGCAACAACTGGTAACTTGAACAAGAAGTAATAAACTGTTTCAATAGAAAACTGCAGCGAACAAGATGTGCTCTAACGCCGTTTCTGAATCTTTGTCGCTCGAAATACATAAATACTATCGGGACGTGCACCACACAGGCTCCGTACACAGGGCATGTGCTGCCGAGTGTGATTGTGGCTCCCTTAAAATATTTTATTTTTAGTTTTAAGTCCAGCAGAGCAATACAAACAGACAGATTTCTATGAAAATTTTAGCAATCAATAAAAATATGTTTTTACGGTTCATGGAATTTCTATTCCTTCCCAAACTAGAAACGAGGATTCTAACAAATAATACATGACGTACGATTGACGTCAAATGTCGTTTAAATTAGCGTAAATTCAGAATAGCAATAACAACCACTCACCGGCAACCACTATTTATTTAATTTATTCAAAGTATATTTAATATATTGTGGTAAATAACCTTTATGTATTTAGTCTCTGAAAGGTCGAAAGGTGCCCATTGATTGCAATATTATATTTAAAGTCAGAATCAATTATACGCTTAAACATTTCAAGTACACAATAATGGTTATATAAACACTAGCGGTGCCCTGTGGCTTCACTTCGGTTTTTTCCATTTCTTACTAAAAGGACCTCTAAGGACAAAAAGGAATCATTTGATATCTTTGTTCTTCTTCCAAATTGCGTGATAAAATTTTAATTGCGTGTTCAATATTATGTAATCAATATATACACAACAATATATATGTCCTTCTATACACTACGTATAGAAAGAGATATTTAGTTGTCATGTCATCTACAGCACTCTTTCAGTCAGGTTGCGGTCAAAATGAGTTTTTTTTTGGATTATCAAAATAAATGAAAAATAATATTTTTTGCTATTATTATTCTTCTTGTCGTGTGGTCATTTGCCAACGTAACATCACAGCTGTTGAAGTTGCTCATATCGCCCTGCGACCCTCCGAAGCACGGAAGCTCAAATGAGTTACCACTACCAGTTTTTTCTGTAATTAAAAGCTTACGTTAAAACAATGGAAGTACCATTTGGGAGGAGTACGGGACGTATCTCCATTAGTAAAATGTACAAACTGACACTTAACTCTTTTTATATATGTAGATAGATACAAAACAAAGTAGGGGAGTGGCGCATCAGTTTATTCGGCCGCATCGAATCGATTCGCTTTATCATTGTTAAAGTATTGATATTCAGCCGCTCGCCGCGACGGTCCTACGACCCTCCCTGCACTGACCTATTGCTTCTTCAACGTCTAATTTACGTAACCAATACAAAGGGAGTTTATAATTTTTGCAAAATGAAATCATTTTGGTTTTATAAAAGTGCAACCTTTTACTGACGAACCAACAACTTAGGATCGTCTTACAATTATCAGAGAATCATTGCCGTGACTAATATTACTAATTATTGTAATCTCTATTGTAATTCAATTAAGATAAGTATAAGATAAAAATGTGGCACACACTCCACGGGGATAGTAATGTCCTGTGTCGAGGGTCGGGAAACACAAAAACAATAAATGTTTTGATTGACCACACAGAGATTAAATAAATCTGTAGCCCTTGGCGGGACTTGATTCCTCATCACACCCACAAATACCGTTGCCTCTGAAAGTATTTTCGACTAGTCGTCCGTAGTGAATTTGAATTGGCTCCAGAGAGAAACGTGTATCATGTTTTTTGACATCCCAAAGGAATTGAACATTTTCCGGGATAAAAAGTATCCTATGTGCTAAAGCTTGTTTCCTTATCAATTCATCAAAGGGCTGATTATTCTTAAATTGGAAAACAAATTAGAGCTTGGCAGTTCATATTTTGAAAGTCTTTGTCTGTCATCGTCAAACAAAAAATAGTTAATTCAAATATTCAAAAGTTAAACCAGGGGCCTACCATGAACTCTTATTGCGATTCCAATTTTATATGAGAAAGACGTATAAAAATATATCTCATGGTAGCGATGTAGCTCAGTTTAGATTTTCAATTGAATAGCTATAAGAGTTCGTGGTACGCCCCGTGTTCAAATCAGCAAGAATACTTAAACTACTTACAATAAGTAGGTAAAGTAGAAGCTGAATGAAGATCTATGTAGAAATCAATGCCAATATTTTACTCATGAAACTTTGTAAAAGTATTTAGTAAATACATTTTTCGTAAAATCATCGGCTAGAATAAATTAGGTCGCAATTTCCAAGCGACATCTATTTAAATGTCTCTAAACAATCTCTATAATTATGGACTATTTTAAATAGTAATTTTGATTTCGCTTATATAATTTCACTACCTAAGTTATATATTTCGCAATAGAAGGCAGAAGTAAACGGGTCTGTTATCAGGCTTATTTCAATCTAACGGTATCGCGGTTATTGACACGGAGCTCGGAATTGTCGAATAAAAGCGTTTATAATGTATACTAGCTTCTGTCCACGGCTTCGGCCGTGCGGAACTTCAATAATGTGTGGTTTAGGCGTTCTACTTTCGACTGATGCCATCATAGTTTTAATAAAATGTAATCGCAAGATTTTGAATGTTAAAAGCTTCATCAAACTATCATAAGATGTCTAACAGTTAACCAATAATGAGGTATTTAATTAAATATATAACCGTTGTGAATTCGTTTTATATATAAACACTTAACTAGCACATGCAAGTAACTATGTTTGCATTGGCTTTAGAATTGGGTTCGGGAGTGAAATGAAAAATTTGACAGATAATAATGTCCCATATATGGATCTATCATCCTTTTTTTATGTTATTAAGATTGCGAGCAAGCATACGACCCACCCCATGGTAAGCTCTTGTGGTGGCCTATGAGCAATTACAACACTATTAATTTGTAGGTGTCGCTCATGCGTTGTTACCCTTGAGATCTTAAATCTCCTTTGCCCAGTAATTTCACCAATTACAGTGTCCTTTAAACCGAAACACAGTAATGCTTTGCGGTAGAATACCTGACACTAAGGTACCTAGCTGGCTTCGCGGAATAAAAGGCGCACCACCAGTGTTTACGTTAAAGTTTACTGTTGTAATAACTAGATGGCATTGATAGTCGCCTGAATCGCGCTGGCGTTGTGCCGTGTCGATTATATATAAGGAAAACTGTAATTGTTTGAAATGTATGGAATAGGGTTTTTTTGGCAAATATAATTATAACTAAAAGTGCTTAGTTGTAATTTCACCTTTCCATATTCCTACCACAGCTGAGGATAATACAGTACGCTTTTGTACATGGTCCTTCGATAGTCGGATTTTTGTGAGATACCACAGCTATACGGAGCCGAAGTTGAGGATCTCTGGCTCCTGTAACCAGGATATTGTGACCTGTGTGAACGAGTTAGTGCTACATTGCGCCGCCAGAGGGCGCGCCGCAAGCAACTTCGTGCGACCTACCTACCAATTGGAGAGCGAGCAGGTGAATGGACAGTGAACATCGCGAACGGATCAAGGGAAGTGTCAGTGTTTTATCGATTGTGACATGGATTTTGAACTGTGAGTACTTTACATTATTTATATAGATTAGGGAAGTGATACATTGACAATAATTATTAAAAAATAGACTTGTAAATTCTTTAGCTTAGGGACTTAGAATAATTTCAAGAAAAGTGAATAGACGGGGAACCTATGCCCAAATTTATATAGAAGCAAAGTGCAATCTTAAAGACTTAGAAAATTTGTGATTATAGACACTTGTAAAATTTAAGTTAATGTTGGACTTAGAAAAAATTGTGAATTTTAAGACACTTGTAAATTTTTTGATTTCTTTCTTTGGACTTAGTACGTTTTAAGTGAATAACGTTAAACGTTGACATAATGGATCTTGTGAGAGTACAAAAAGATATCTTACAACAGCTACAAAAGGCAAAAATAAACTTTAAGAAGAACCCAAAGGGTAGATTAACCAAGCAATATATAGATACTAGAATACAGATAATAGATTCAAAATGGAAGGAGTTTACAAAGAATCATTACGAAATTGTTAGAAAAGAGGATTCGGAAAGCTGCGAGTATTTAAAAGAGGACAAATATGGTGAAACTGAAGAACTATACCTGGAATTTACGGCTGAACTTCGAGAGATATTAGACAAACTAAAGACCAACTCTGAAACGCCAAATGAACAGAAATTCAATACTTCTAGAGAAGCCCATCAATCTTCAGTTAAACTTCCGAAAATTACTATACCTGTGTTTTCTGGCCAATACACTGAGTGGGTTAGCTTTCGAGATTTGTTTGTTTCACTCGTTCATAACAATAATGCTATAGACGACGTTCAGAAGCTTCACTACCTTAAGGGACATCTCACCGGAGAAGCAAAACAATTGTTGTTACACATTCCGATCACCAACGAAAATTATAAGCAATGTTGGACGTTGTTGGAGCAGCGATACGACAACAAACAATATCTCATCAATTGTATTCTGAAACAGTTCTTTAGTCAGAGAAGCATTTCAATGGAGTCCTCGAATGCAATCAAACAATTGTTAGATAGTACAACCAGTATGTTACAGTGTTTAAATAATATAGGTATTAATACGTCTTCATGGGATGCCATTGTAATATATATTGTAAGCCAAAAATTGGATAACGAGTCGCGTAAGCAATGGGAAGCGAAAGTGAGTGAGCTCACCGGTCTTTTAAACACGCTACCCAATTTTCAAAATTTCAAAGAGTTTTTAGAAACTCGTTACCACTCTTTGGAATTCTTAGACTCATCCTCAAAATCTCAATACAAGGGTAGATCTCAGGCTTTGCACGTAACCAAGGATACCCAACTGATTGTAATATGTTCATTTTGTAAGGGCAACCATAGAATAAGTAGTTGTATGAATTTCATAAGTTAGATGTCACTAACAAGCGTAATTTTGTCCAAGAAAACAGGTTGTGTTTTAATTGTTTAGCAAACAACCATTCAGTAAGTCACTGTCGTACCACCATTTCATGTCAAATCTGCAAAAGGCGACATCATTCGTTATTGCACACAAACAGTTGTCCTCAGCCAACTGTTTACAAACCATCAGAGAATACTGCGACAGCTCATGTGTCACAAGTATCTTCTGAACCACAGAAGGAAGAGTTACCAGCTCAGAGTAGTTTTATTTCAAGGGGTGCTAGGCAATACTCATTGCTTCCGACGGCGTTAGTAGACGCTCAGTCGAATATGGGATCACTTTATCAGTTGCGGGCACTCATCGATCCAGCATCGCATCTCTCTTTCGTAACTGAATCGACGGTTCAATTATTAAGACTGAAGAAACAAGCAATCAGGGAGAATTTATCAGGACTAGGAGGTGAATCAAAATTAGTTGCACGATCCAAAGCTGTGATCACACTACAATCATCTGATAGTCCGGATTGCTTAATTAGGGTTGACGCGTACATTCTCGAAAAATTAACGGGATTATTGCCACCACGAGAATTACAGACCGAGCCATGGCCGATGCTCAATGAAATAAGACTTGCAGATCCGGAATTTAATGTGCCAAATAAAATTGATATTTTGCTTGGGTCAGATGTCTACGGTCTCCTATTGAAGGAAGGGTTGTCAAAATGTCCTTCAGGATCATTGGTGGCTCAAGATACTATATTTGGATGGATACTTACCGGTCGGAGTAATTCGGCAATTTCATCAGGAAATATGATTTCGATGCACGTACGAGCAGACGACGTTCTCAAGGCTTTTTGGGAGATTGAAGATGAATCTCGATGTGCAAAAAGAATTTTATCTGAAGAAGAGCAGCGATGTGAAGAGATATTTGCAGCAACCACCAAACGTGATGATAGCGGAAGATACATCGTCAAACTACCTTTTAAAAATGAGTCACCAGGCTGTAAAAAGGGACAGTCACGGGATATTGCGATGAAGCGTTTTTTGTCGCTCGAACGAAGACTAGAACGAGAACCAGACCTGAAATCAGAATATAAGAAAACATTTAATGAATATCTTGATTTGAATCATATGGAACCAGTTAAAGAAAAAGATTATAATAAAGGAGTGTACCTACCATACCATGCTGTTGTACGTGAAGATAGAACTACTACAAAGGTTCGTATTGTTTTTGACGCATCCTGTAAGGGATCGAATGGAGTCAGCTTAAATGATGATTTAATGGTCGGACCTACCTTACAAGACGATCTTCGTCATATCGTTATGTACTGGAGAACGTATGCAATCTGCTTCACGGCCGATATAGTAAAAATGTATCGGCAGATACGAGTAGATGAAGATGACGCAAATTACCAGCGTATTTTATGGCGTGAAAAAATGACTGATGATATTCGTGAATACAAACCACAGGTGTTACATTTGGAACCTCATCAGCTCCATATCTAGCTGTGAGAACTTTAATGCAGTTAGCCACTGATGAAGGTGAGAAATATCCGATGGCAGCTGAAAGAGTTAAAAGAGAGTTTTATATGGACGATTTAATGTCAGGATGTCAAAATGAAAATGAAGCAATTGAAATTTACAAACAGCTGAAAAATTTACTTGTAGCAGGTGGATTTACACTTCAAAAATGGCAAAGCAATAATGAAAATGTAGCAAAAAGGATACAGCAAGAAGAGATAGGGGAGAAAATAAAAGAAAAGAAACTTATAGAAAAGCAAGATACTACGAATAAGATACTGGGGCTTACCTGGAACCGAAGAAGCGACGAATTTGAGTACGCAGTTCAGCTACCACCGATGACAGAACCTGTAACTAAAAGGAGAATTATATCAGATATATCACGATTGTATGATCCTTTAGGCTGGATAGCTCCAAGTATTATAAGAGCGAAAATATTTATACAAAAATTGTGGCTATCTGGTATAGGATGGGATGAAGAAGTACCAGAGGAACTTTTAGATGAATGGATCACTTATCGAGAAGATCTAGGACAACTTACCAATTTTCACATACCACGGTGGATGATGTGTAGAGACGATAATCAAGTAACTGAGCTTCATGGATTCTGTGACGCGTCAAATGCGGCATATGGAGCAGTAGTTTACTTGCGAGTTATAGATTTAAAGGGAGATATTCACGTAAGCTTAGTTTCTGCAAAAACTC
Source organism: Hestina assimilis (assembly GCA_023373885.1). Taxonomy (NCBI): domain Eukaryota; kingdom Metazoa; phylum Arthropoda; class Insecta; order Lepidoptera; family Nymphalidae; genus Hestina; species Hestina assimilis. Next base: position 16,476,892 of record CM041745.1, read on the forward strand.
GAGTGGCACCAATCAAGCAGGTTTCAATACCAAGATTGGAATTATGCGGCGCGGTACTTTTAGCCAAATTGTTGACCGAAGCTTCCATAGTCTTGAAGGTTCCAAAGGATGATTTACATGCATGGTCTGACTCAGAGATTGTATTAGCGTGGCTGAGCAGCCATCCAAACAGGTGGAAGACGTTCATTGGGAATAGAGTAGCAGAAATTATATCACATTTACATCGTAGTCAATGGGCGCATGTTAAATCCGAAGATAATCCTGCAGACTGCGCCTCACGAGGAGTCAAACCATCCAGTATTTCTACGCACCAGTTATGGTTGAATGGTCCGAAGTGGCTGAAAAATAAAGTTGTTGAGTATGTGAATCCTAAGAACCTAAGCACCAAACTAGAAGAGAAGTCAGCTTCCGTACATGTAGCGACTGCTAATCCTGACGATAGCGACGTCTGGTCTAAGTTCTCTTCTTTGACAAAACTTCTCCGTGTTTTGTCATACTGCAAACGGTTTCTAAAAAGAAAAAATAACAAACCAAAACATACTTACCTCCTGAAAAATGAAATAAATCAAGCATTAAATATAGTAATAAAAAAGGCACAAAAGGACAGTTTTAGTCAAGAAATAAATGATTTGTTAAAGGGAAGAGAAATAAGTAAAAGGTCTAAACTTACCACATTGAGTCCATACATAGATCAGCTTGGAATACTTCGAGTTGGAGGGCGAATTCATTGCGCACAAATTGGTCATAACGAAAGGCATCCGATATTAATTCCGCATGAATCCCATTTAGCTAAGCTTCTGGTTACAGATGCACATCTTCGGACTTTACACGGCGGCCCACAATTAATGCAAAATTTTTTACGATCCAACTATTGGATAATGGGAGGCAAGAATTTGATTAAATTTCACGTCAGAAAATGTGTCACTTGCGCTCGTTTCAAAGCGCAATGTCACAACCTGATGATGGGGCAGCCCCTGCAGAAAGAGTTTCTCCAACCAGGGCCTTCCTGTTTAGCGGAGTTGATTACGCTGGACCAATTAATATTAGAATTTCAAAGGGCAGGGGTAACAGGTCATACAAAGGATACATTTGCCTCTTTGTATGTATGTCTACAAAGGCTATTCATTTGGAAGCTGTGAGCGATATGTCCTCACAGGGTTTTTTATCAGCTTTCAAAAGGTTCGTGGCTAGACGAGGGCATTGTAGCGACCTATATAGTGACAATGGAACCAATTTTATTGGGGCAGCGCGAGATTTTAAGGAGTTGTTCGATGAACAAAATAATTTTCTTTCGGAAATTTCAGACTGGTTAGCAACCAATGGGACCCAGTGGCATTCATTCCCCCACATGCTCCTAATTTTGGTGGTTTGTGGGAGGCTGGGATTAAATCCACGAAAACCCATTTAAATAAGGTAATAGGTAACTCAACTTTCACCTTCGAAGAAATAACCACATTACTGGCTCAAATTGAAGCTTGCCTCAATTCGCGACCCATAACGTGTGTTAACGATGAAACTATGGCCCTTACTCCAGGGCATTTCCTAGTTGGAGAACCGCTAGTGTTGCCTCCTGATGGTAGATACCAAAACTCTCAAGTGAGTTCTCTAAGGAAGTGGCAACTGTGTCAGCGCATGCTACAAGATTTTTGGAAACGTTGGTCTGAGGAATACCTCATGCACTTGATGCATAGGTACAAGTGGACGCATACTACACCGGAGCCTGAAGTCGGTCAACTAGTCCTGGTCAAAGAAGATGGCTTACCTCCCGCTAGGTGGCTTATGGGAAGAATCGTAGAAAAACACCCTGGTGCGGACAAGGTTACGCGGGTTGTGACTTTAAAGGTTAAAAATTCATTTATAAGAAGACCTGTTTCAAAAATTTGTATTTTACCCGTTGCTAATTAGATTCAGTTTATTTTATGTGATAAAATATTTAATATTATAAAAAATGTTACCTTTTGTTTTGTTTTAGAAGATAATTGTTTGTTTATTGGTTGTTTTTTAAGTTGTAGTAAAGAACTGTCGTTCTTGGGGGGCGATTATGTTTACGTTAAAGTTTACTGTTGTAATAACTAGATGGCATTGATAGTCGCCTGAATCGCGCTGGCGTTGTGCCGTGTCGATTATATATAAGGAAAACTGTAATTGTTTGAAATGTATGGAATAGGTTTTTTGGCAAATATAATTATAACTAAAAGTGCTTAGTTGTAATTTCACCTTTCCATATTCCTACCACAGCTGAGGATAATACAGTACGCTTTTGTACAACCAGTGAATCCTGTATGTCGTTTTTTTTTAAGATAGATATATCTGTAGGATACTACAGAATTCTATTATTGTCCCGAAATAAAATGGATCTCAAACTTAAAATTCGAACAAATCTAACTACTGTTAATTTACATTAAAATTGCTTTAGCTGCGAAGTCTTGAAACCAGAGAAAGATTAAAGTGTTTCACTTATTATTTACTGTAATATTTAAATGCTTTTGGGCTGATTTTATATAATAAGTATTACATTCTCTTATAAAAAATCATAATATAATATACCGTAAGTCACACGCAACAAAAGATATCTATTGCTTTGTGGAATGCAAGTGATCACGTAACAATAATTCACAAGCTCGGGTCAAAGAGCGGAGAAAATTAGATCTGTAATAAACGCGGAGCGGTTGCGTAACCATGAAACGATATCAGTGTGCTATGTGTAAGTGCCGGTGAGAATAATAGTTGCAAATGTTACTTAATAGATGTATTTAATATTTGAAACTATGAACAAAAAAACTTGATTAGACGATAAAAGGGTGGATAAAACATTTACAATGTATAGCTTTCGACGAGTGGCTGCCTGATAGTAAACGATCGCCGTAGCCTACTTGAACATGCAACATTAACATTGCGGGGAAGAGGGGGAGACGGGGGTAGGAGTTTGGGTTTTTATGTTACAAGTTGGCAAACAAGCATACGGCCCACCTGATGGTAAGTGGTTGCCGAACACCGGGCGATGGGGTCGTCACATCCCGACGCCGGTTTTCCGGCACTCACACTCATGGCTTTCTCTACATGGCTTTAATGTGATTGAATGATTTAGCCGACAGCTTGCATTTGGGCTCGTTGTCGTCGTTTTTATAGTCCGATTAATCATTTAAGTAAGTAAATATTTAAGAATAAATATTCAATAGCATATAAGATAATTGTTTTTTAGTAAATATGAGCTGTGAAAGTCGCGGATCAATTGTTGTAAAGCAGACAACTTAACGCTTGTAACATTTGCCTTTTAAGGTATTCTTATTTACAATGCAAATAGTGTTATATATTTATGGAGTCACCGGAATCTAAACAACAACTCAACTCGCTACGGATTCATAAAATAGTTATTTATTGACAAAATATGTTATTAGTATATTTCGACACAATTCTAGAAACGTTATTACCGTTTATAAGTAATTATGTCACATAATATCAAACGGATTAGTACATCTTTTTAATATTAGGTCTTACTAGGACACATGGACATGCACATACTTATTATTTTGCATTGATTTCACTAATTAACTATTATCCGGTGATTATATAATATCCTTGTTAACGAGTGAGAACTTTTGCTTTTTAATCTACAAGAAAGATCATCATGACGTAAATGGTATTCAAACCGGATTCTCTTCGTCTGCGCTGCTCATCAGACTTCACGACCGTTCACTTAACATTAGCAATCATCTTGTTGGCTGCCATTACATCCTCAATAAAAAATCTAAAGTAGCTGAAGTACCGATGGTGTGTAATAATAAACAAAGGTCTTTATCAGATTCTGAACAGAATTATCAAAATAATTGACCGTATAAAAAGGCGGAACGTCGCAATTGTTTGAGTTCAGTCGCCATGTATTTTGTTATTTCAAACTTTATACGATCTACATATTATGTTTGTAGTTGATGCTCAGTTCTCGTTACTACTACACTGATCCTAGTTATGATCTCGCAGGGCTTGTTTAAATAAAGAGTGTTAACATTTCGACGAATATATAAAGTTTTGAGGTGTGCAGGACGAAACCGTCTTCTCATGCCTGTATAGTATAATAATGGTGATATTATATTAGGTTTATATTTTGACCTATCATTAACCAATATTATATGCCGTTTGTCACTAACTACTAACTCAATATATTTTAGTAAATCAATAATAATAATAATGTTTGTTTGTTGGTTTAGTTTGTACGGGTTAATCTCGAGATCTGAATCTGACAAACCAAGAGGCCGAAACCGGAGCGTTGACTTGAGGTACCTATAAAGCTGACATCACATTAATTTCACGCGCGGGTAATATGGGCTGCGAGGAATCTGAACTCAAGTGACTCAAAATGAACACTAATCATGTTACATCGGTATGTCCGTGTCAGAGATATGAATAACAATAACAACACATAGTTAGAAAGCGGTCGTCCTTGTAAGTAAAAGCGAGTGAAAGTGGCCGAGGAGCGAGATGATAAACACTTTTTACTGACTCACTTTTTGACAGTGACCTCAAAAGTATGGACACGATATTATAATATTATAATATGGTATTCACTTTCGTTTCATTTCATCTTCGAAAAAAGTAGTGAGCGGTTAAGTAGCTGATGGTTACAGTTATTGTATGTCGGGTAAAATCTACGAATGTTATAGGAATAAGTTTCATTTAGACATCGTCAGTGTTAATCCGCCTCTTCACTAATCCGATTCAGCATCCGGACGAAGCTTGTACACTTATCTGATAAAAACAAAATAATTCAATTAACCGAAAACTTTCAACGAATATATTATGTAAAGGGTCGTAAGTAGTTCGCTAGTGTTGCTGACGTTGTTCGAGAACGGGCTAAGATTGGTATTATTATTAAGGAAATAAAGATGAGTAATCCAAAACAGAAGCACTAATATCAGATACAAATATGTTTAACTATCGACTGAGCTAAAAGTGAAAATAAAGTGTAAGATCATCTTCTTTATTAATAATATTGTGTGAGTATTCTTTAATTTTTACTTGTGTATCAAGATAAGGTTCAAAGAAACCATTATGCTTGTAAGAGGTTTGTCCTTCACAGGTCGAAATAATGTTTTAGCAGAAGACGATTATGATCAACAACCTCGGAGATGTGTTTAGAGATGACTTAATGTTTCCGAAAAAAATAATTATTTAAATAAACGTTTTAGATATTTTTAGAGTTAAACCTAGATGTAAACTTGAATATCTTAAAGTTGAAGCAAAATTTGAGTCTTCTAATTAATTCAATAATCCATTTATAATAACATGGTAAATTAAGCAAAAATAAAAGCACACTTGACTCCACGTACTTAAGCTAGATTTGAAAAATATATACAATTACTACAACTAGATTTAAAAAATATATAATCGTATCGGGGCTATTTTTACATGAGACTTTTAGATTTAACGTCTATCTAACGGCTAGTACGAGTATGTTTGTCTGCAGGCAAAAAACTATCCCAATCCGCACCGGCTCCAACTATGGAGCAGAACATTCTGCAAAATGTAATGTGGAACTGCACTTAGTAGTACGAATATATTTTATTGAATTATAATTAGCAGTCAAGTGCGTGGTGGACCACGCACCGTCCAAACTAAAGGATTCCGCAGCTTGATGATGAAGAATCTTAAGGACAATTAAGCTAAGGTAAATTCGTAGTAATTAGTAAAAGTAATATAAAAAACAAAGTTATGTTCAAAACAAATGTGGATGAAAGTTCATTTGGTGTTCTACAATCTCAAATTTTTCCAGAATTTTAAATCTCATAGTTCAAAAGTTAGAGAGCAAAATGAGTGTGACATACGGACGGACGGACGGACGGACGGACGGACGGACAGACGGACAGACGGACAGTGACGAAATTATAAGGGAAGCTTAAAGAAATTTCAGTTTCAGTTTCTCGAACAATATACCTTTATTTTTCTTTTGGAAATGATATGAAACGCATACTTATTTTTGCTGCTGATAAAAATATTAATTGTTGCTGATTATTAAATTTTAGATTCATCATCTTTGAAATTCAGGTCTAAAGCTCTTCTCTACTACGGAATCTTTCATTCCGATCAGACGCTGACTTGATCAATTATGTTATTATTTATGTTTAAAGTAGTAGGTTCAAATACCATAACTACTGGTTACTGTCACTCGATTGGTTGCGGCTTTTCTGTAAAAAAATATTACAGCCACGCGCAGGCGCACTGCGGGTCGCGAACACTTCACGTAGAAATCTTTATAAATGAAGATTTTGTATGTATTGCAATTATATGTGGTTCGTAACTACAAGTTGTAAATATAATGAGACTGGCGAAAAAGCAGCAGCATACATAAATCGCGGCATCAGTAATTCATATTTCATCGGAATCAGTTTACTTAATTACCTCGAAGTTATCTCGTAAGATAATGCAAAAAAAAATCATCTGAGCTGAAAAACTTATCCCTTTTGAAGTTTAATTAATCAATAGTTTTTCTGCTGTGCTTAGAGCGGCCGAGGCCCGGGGCTGTATGTATAAACGTAATTATTTACGACATCACATTAGAAACCTCATTTTTTTTTCTCCACTATTTAATGGATTTTATTATACATATAAATCTTCCTCTTCAATCACTCTTTCTATTAAAAAAAAGTAGTAGTTGCGTAGTTTTAAAGATTGAAGCATACACAGGGACAGACAAAGCGACTTTGTTTTATACTATGTAGTGATGATGTTGAGTAAGGCTGACTATATTATGTCAATAAATGTAAACTTCAGTGCGAAAATACCATGTAATCGTTTTTACTCGAATTGTCATCAGACGACGATAACCACGAGTCATTGCGGTTTACGTTTCGTTCATGTTTCTCAGTTAAAATAACTGTTATTGTACAACCAGCCGCTCGACTCGCTCGCTGACCTCGCCTATAGGAATCAGATTAAAAGGTTTTACTTTTCTATTAATATTATCGTTTTAGCTATGTATATACAAAATAATATGTCGAGTCCTTTCCGATCGGCTTGATCCTTTGGCGTAGAGATGTTGGATCGCTCTGCATCTTCTATCGCATCTATCACGGGGAATGTTTTGAAGAATTGTTTTGATTTATTCCGCCGCTAGAATTTTACCATCGGACATCGCGACAAAACTCTAAATTACATTCTTACCTCCTCGATGTCTGGAAATCCACAACAGCGCGATTTGAAAGACATTTTCTAATTCGCACAACCGACGATCTTTCCGAACCGATACGACTTGGGAACCTTCAAGAGAAGAGCGTATTCTTTACTTAAAGGTCGGCAACGCACCTGCATGCCCTCTGATGTTGCAGATGTTCAGGCGGCGGTGATCGCTTAACATCAGTTCAGCCTCCTCGCCGTTGGTCCTTCTTACATAAAAAAAAATAAGCCTAAAAGAACTGAGTTATGTCAAAGATAATAGAACTCAAGACGTACTAATCCTGTGATACAGTATTTTATATTTTAATAGGAGTATGATGTGGTCTTCTAAAAGGTTTGTTCAACTTAATAGGGATGATGTGAAACCATGTAAATATTTAATAATCACAATTTTCAAAAACACATAATTATTATTTTTAAACAAAAACAATTAGCTTGCTTGGTTTGCTCCGTCAGTAATGTGCATATAAAATATACTTTATGCAAATACATTCCCCAGAACACAACACATTAAACAAGTTATCTAGCTCGATCTAGTTTTCTAAAAATATATCGCAAAGAATGAATTTAGGTATTTTATCGTATGACTCATGATATTAATAATAATTATTGTACGTCTTAGTAGGTTAGTATTAAAAATGCGAAGCGACAATATTAGACCTCACTTCTTTCGTGAATCATAGCACTTGTCGCCGATTACCCGTTATTACTGTATCAGTTATTTACAGGGATCAAAACAAAACAAATACAGGCATTACAAAAAATAAATAAATGTTGCCGATTATGGCTTTTTTGTACCGATTCGATTCGATCGATCGATTTACTGCGTTGATATTTTGTTCTTCTTTATTAAATGAAAAATTGATGATGTCCCACTCAAATCCTTGTCAGTAATTCTAGCGTAGTTCAATAATAAGTGCAAAGTATACTATGATCAGCTAATGAATATTTACCTAAATCTTGTATTCAATATAATTTAAAGTTAATAGTTTTGAAAAGTGACATGTGATTAATTAAACATTTTCATTTAACATTTTGTACTCCAGCACTGATATTTTTTTGTAGACAAAGTGTCGGTTTTACGAGTAGAAATCAAATTACGTATTTAGCATTTGTTAAAATAAGGATGTATGTTCCGATAGTTATAAGAAGTGAAGTTTAGGTTCCTTAGGTGATCGCATACCACTGCGAAACTAAGAGCGTGGGCGACGGCCGCGTGCTGTGAAGTGGCGAAAAATACATATATTGATTAAATACATCAACATTTTTTGTTCTATTTTTTAAGTCTTAACGAATATAATAATATTATGATTCAAATATAATTACACTAAATCATATATTAGCTACTACCGCGAGACAAGCGTGGGCGAATCTGCTATACTTAATTTTGAATGAAAATGTTTATTAATTGAAATTCCACACTCGCAGCCGGGTGTGGCCGCTGACGCTGATCTAGATAGCATTTATACCTTTTATGGTATTCTATATAGGATATATTTTATTTTTATTTTATATAGTAAACTAACTCGACCAGAGCTCCGCTCGCGTCGCAAACCGTTTTTCCTTTATTTCACGGAATACTAATTTTAGCAACCTTAGTTTTAAGTACCCTAAGTTACTCCTCATAACATCAGCTTGAACTGAACAACGATTTGAACTATCATTGGCAGATAAGTTCAAATCGTTCCACACATTCCAGAAAATAGCCGGAACAAACACAGATAAAAAATTTAGAAATGGTTTTTTTAAGTATGTTACGTTTGTACTTTTATATGCATTTAGTAAAAAGCTGTTGGTTTGGAATTACAAACAGACACTTCAATTTTATTTGTTTATATAGATATATACACTTTTATGGTACCTAATTATACGTAGCTTTTTATACATGTTCTTATAACATTCCTAAGTTTATTATTGTGTGTGTGTATGTGATGATCAACCTATGCGCATACTCCGGCGACAAATCTGTTACAATATTTAAGAATCTTTGGATTAAATAATATTGTATTGAAGAAATAATCAAATTACCTGATTATTATTATTATTATTAATTGATATTGTACTATAATATTTTATAAAAAATTAGTTATTATTTCAATAATTAGTATTTATTATTAATGTATTAGTAGTTTTTAGGGTAATCAATCAAAACATTATATGTTTAGAAATGAACATAGCCTCGATATAGCCGGTACTTATTCGCTTCGTAACCTCAATGTATCGTACAAAAATAATTAGCAGCCAAGTGCGTTGTGCACCACGCACAGTTGCAACTAAGGGGTTCCGCAGCTTGCGCAGGTTATGAAGAATCTCAGTAAATCTTTAAAAATAATAACGAATTAAAATCGACTGCAAAAATAAGTTGGTAATTTCATAGTGATTATTAAAAGTTATATCAAAAACAAAGTTATGAGAAAAGCTTATATATCTCTTAAATTTGTAGACCTGTCGTCTTCAAACCAAATGTGGTTGAAATTTTATTTGATGTCCTATAAGCTCAAAATTTTCCAGAATTTTAAATCGCATAGTTTAAAAGTTAGCGGGGGCGGGACACCATTTTTACGACTTTAGGAGCTAATATCTCAACAACTACTGACGTAATGAAAAAGTCAAAATTAAACCTCCTTATCATTTTGAAAGACCTATCCAAAGATATGACACACGTTGACATACGTGGAATTTTTTTTTTCAACACTTTGTTACATGTATGGACTGCTACCCTAAATTCTTATATATTTCAAGATTTTATTACAGAAACGTTGTGCGGTTCCTAGAACACACCTATTTAGTAAATTTCGTATAGATAGAGCCTATGGGTCCGAGTAAAATGGCTGTGACATACGGACGGACGGACAGACGGACATGACGAAACTATAAGGGTTCCGTTTTTGCCATTTGGCTACGGAACCCTAAAACAGCTACTACATGAATTAAAATGGTAAATGTTTTTAATATTTTAAAAATATTTTATTATTTTCTTATTACGGCTTTGGCAAAAAGCGTGCGCTGCTTCCAGCACCGTAGGGCCACGTGCAGCGTCTACCAATATATAGAGGTATAGGGACGGAAAAGGAAGATAACTTTCACACTCGTAAAGTCGGGAGAGGGTGGACGCAGGTACTTCACGAAATATTGGCCGACATGTTTTCCCCAATGTGTTGTAGTATATTGGCAGTACTGTGTCTCCTACACTGTGAACACGGAATATCTCTTAAGGTCGCTCGCAAACAACGCCTACATAATACTAACGGAAAAACTAAACGCACCACGAAAGGCCGACGCCTTTCAACTGCGGATCGAGCCTTATATCCACTTAGATAATGCGATACTATACTATACATTTAGAATTTTTATTTACAAACGGTTTATTATTCAGTATTACTGTTTTTAATTTATAAATAAGCGCCAAAACGCTACACACTGAACGGCCGACATTCGGATAGTAATATAAGCACACACAATAACGAGTTTAGACATCTGCTCCGAACGGGAATTGAACCCGCTACCTGTGGCCCTTAAGGTAGGTTCACTACCGCTGCGACACGGCATCATCATTTAATTTTAATATTCACTTTAATGAATGTAATTTTTAAAGATATTATCTATAAAAAATCTGTGTGATATATTTGGTGTCAGTGAACACTTAACATTATATTGAAACTTGAAAACTGAACCTTATTACCAGGTAAGTAACGATTAAAATGCTTTAAATAACCTCATTTAAAGCTTTTGTTTTATGGATTACTAATAAATACTTTAGTTACCATGTACTTGTAGTGCTACGTACTAATATGGCACTTGTTACTTAGTTAAGTGAAATATCTATACCGTAAGCTAATAAGGAAACTACTAGTTTCATTATGACGTAACATCATTCTCCTCCGCAGTGAACAGCAAACGTGTTTGTCTTATTTACATTAACTCACTAATTTTCCAAAACAAAGTTAATACGAGCTTCGTTCAATTTACAACATATTAAACATAAAGGAATATGACGGATTGAGGAAAATATTTAACTTTAGTTGGTATTGGTGACTTAATCTCATGTTATTCAACGTTGAACCGTTTCCTTGCTCTATTGCTCTATTGACTACATTAAAAATTTGAAGTTAGTGAGACTGATAGAAGTACATTTTAATTTCGATGATCTCTGAGAGAGCTACAAATTTAAAGAATATTTGCAACACGCTTAGTGAGTTTTCTTAGTCACTAAAAATTCAAACTTCTTGCTCTTTCCATAATAAAGTTACAGGGGGTCAAAAGTGCCCCGAGTTGCTTCGAAAAAATGATGTTACAGCTGTGCTCTTTGTTTTGCTCGATGCTACCGTACCCCCCTGATATATAAATGAATGATTATTTCATCAAATGTCATTATTAGACATTAATTTAAATAAATTAATTAACATTTTAAATACGCAGAAAATCTTTTGTATATTATAATATTTAAATCAGAGACTCATCTTAACATTTCCTTATTATTGGTTACGTATAAATGCTTTAAGAAATTTATTATCTTTAATAAGATCCTCTTCCACTGTAAATTCGATACATATTATTATTTAATAAATTAGAATAGTAATTATTTGGAAACGTCGTTTTTACTTGTAAATAATACTTGTAAATAATAATACTTGTAAATGTAATAAAAATATGTTGTTATGTTGCGCCAACTTCACTAAAACTAAACTAACATTATTACGACGAAAATCAAAAACGTAAAACATGATACTTATACCTCAATATAAAACATATTCTGTTGAAGCGCTCCATTGAGTAAAACGAGTTAATAGAATCCCGAGGCTGTTAAATTTATTGCAAATGCATACTGAAGTATGTGGGCACTAGTAGAATACCAACAATAGATAAGATCTGACATGCAAATGATAAATGCCTATGATTTAAAATAACAAGGTTCCAACTAGATAGCCATATGTGACCTCGTTAGAATTACGTCCCTTTAGACCGGTTCTATTCACCAGAACCTTGTTATCAACCTGTTACGTTCATCGCTCCTTTTCATTAGAACTCCTCGTAGTCACTTCTGTAACTATATATAGCAATTACCTGCGAGTCTATCCTTAATTAGGATTTCACACTGAATGTAGAAAATTCTTAAATAATTTTGAATGAAATAATAAAAAAAAACTCATGATCAGTGATGTAAGACCACGATAAAGAAGGCATTGAATGTAGTTAGATCATTTCTATTTGTATGTGTGTATGTATATTTACATGGGAAACATAGCACATGGGGATTGTAGCAAGGCGTTAAAGGATCGGTAGTAGAGACCGGCTGGTCAAAACAATTTTCTGGTGTTGTGAGAAAAACAAATTGTAAACTTTTTTAAGATGTAATAAATAAAATAAAATAAATAATTAAAATACAATTTAACGACCATTGTTGCGTGCTTGCTTTGGGGCTCACCGGTCACGGGTTCGATTGCCGCTCGGAGCCAATCTTTGTTATAAATATCTGTTTCTATCTGGGCGTTTGTTTTTGGAGATCTCCGCATTGTGCCTCAGAGAGCACGTTAAACTTTAAAATACATGTTTCTTTAACTCTAAACAATAACTTAAAAACAAATTTCATATTTGCAAAGATGACGGACTGCCATACAAACTTTCACCTCACCCTTTAGGGTTGAATTTACAAAAGTACTTTTTATTTTTTTACATTTAAAAAAAAAAAAACTCGAGGCGTTGATGAGTCAGAGAATCAAGTCTTCTCCGTTTACATATACTTGTATGAAAACAATATCAATTAAAAAATAATAAAATAATTTATGTGAATTAAAATAAAGTACGGAATAAAAAACTTAAAAGCCGAATTAATATGACCACATTTAAGTTTAGAGTTACATTTAAGTTTCCTTAAAGTTAATAGCCTGCTAATGAATTTAAGTATTGTATCAAACAATTGAAGGCGAGTGGTGCAGGTCACTAATAAGGCTCTCAGTGTAGGCCACTTGACTCCAGGCTGGTGACCGACGGGGTCAATTATACAGTGAGCGAGAATTGGTATTGTACAATTGATGTAACAATAAGCGTTGTTGTTGTCACAACGACGCAGAGGTCACGACCCCGGCGGAAATCATTGTTTATCAATTATAAGCTTAATAATAATACTCAATGAGGCCTTTGCATTGTGTTTCCATTAGATTCATATGTAGGTACGTACAAAAAGGAAAAAAATATTAGTGGTTCTTATTGTATGGTTGATTTTATTTTTATAAGGGTTATTACTTTGACAGAATACTAAGTGACAACGAATGTTTGAGGACTTGTTAATGAATTATTTATTTTTTATCTATAACTTGGTTTTGGTTTGTTTTAAAAAAAAATAAGCAGAAGGATCTGCTTTCTGAATTCGACTAAAATTACATTCACTAAGATTTCGAATTGAGTTGAGTTCAGTTAAGTCTTAAATAACATTTTAGGTAAATAGTATACTTATGACGTAACTGTGTGCTGCTCTAGTTTCATATACACTTAGTCGTTAAGTTTAGACTTTCTAAAGTCTAACAATAACCGATTGAGGACCTAGTTCACTTTTGTCATCATGCTAATTTGTGGGGAAACTAGAAACCTCAAATTCTGGGCATATTATGAATAGCTCTGGCCGAGATGGTAGAACGTAGAACTTTGACTCACTATATTTGACATCAACAAAAGCTATTGCCTTGAATAGATGCGATGTTTCTTTCGTATGTTTACCAACTTCTCGTTGAAAAAAAATATTTGTAGGTTCAAATTATTTGGGTCATATGAAATAGTGACTAGATTCCGTAGACTTCCTTCATAGAGATATAGAGAACGAGACTCCACATTAAACTAGTGAATGTAATTGAGATCTCTCTGATATCTAATTAATGAGATTGTTTGACTTCTTGATTGTTGACTCATGTAAAGAAATATAATAATAGGTATATTACTGTTAAGCATACATTATCAAATATATAATATTTTATTATCTTAAAAATAACACCACAAAACTTATGTGAAAGCATACAATTTGTTAAGTGGTAAAAACGAACAATTTAATTATTACTAAGCTATCAAAATACTCATAGAATATTTGAGGTCTATTGAGCTACGGATTGTTCTGAATAGTCGTAAGGGAACCGATGACGACACCGCCGTTATCAAATTGTTATACAATCGATACGCACCGACGCCGACGCGTTGCGAGTCGCGCCGCCCCGCCGCGTCCGCCTTTGTGCGACAGCCGCGCCGCACCCGATGGTTTCAAATATCATCTCAGACCATTTCAGTTTCAGAGAGCTAGCTACTGTGGTTGTTCATAGTTTCATATATTTCTTTCAATATTTTACTTTTACTGAATTATAATGGATTTTCATTTGCAATACATCATTATTATACAAAAAAGAAAGTCCCGTCAGGTGCACTGTGATTTCGGTGAGTTTTAATTTTGACAAAACCAACGTGCATTGCATTTATTGTTGTTTGTTCTACGATATTATTTCAAGATAGAGTTATTAGATTTACTTAAAATATACTTAACTGCGCTTTTCATAATCATTTTGGTTGGACCTGCGATGGGGCTATTTTCGTAACAGTCTTAAAATATACATAATTATATTGAGTTAATATGGAAATAGGTATAAAATTGCGATATTTCGTTCTTTATAAATCCTGTTGGAATCCCATATGGAAAATAAGCATAAAGTAATTATTATTCTAATCACAATATGAGTCCATCAAAGATATTTATGAAATAAAATATGCAAGGAAATTTCGAAACGATAACAATTTTAGAAAATAGTTCATTGCGTAACGCATTCGAACTTGCCTCCGACGTCAGCGTACTTAGCATGCAATACAAATAAACTGAGGTAACATTCACGTCTCATTGTATGGATAGGTGCTAATTTGATGCCGTTTATATTATAATAGAGGAGCTGTGAGGCAACTCATAATTGTCGCTGACTGCGGGTCAACTATGCGGGCTTCTAACACTATATAGGTATATTATGCCACAGAGCCTTATGTGTATGAGGCTCAATATAAATTACGTTAATTACCATAACCATTAGCATTCGATGGGATGAGTAACATTTAAAAAAAATTCAAATGTTTTTGAATCAATGGAACTATTTATGTTTTTGAATGAAATATGTAGGTATTTAATTTATAAACTAGAATTTTGACTAAACTTCTACAAATCTACACCACATTAACATTAGAACTCCATTAAATATCCCACCCGGGCGGGGTCGGCACAGCTCGTCTTCTTCTTCCATTGGTTTCTCCTCCACACATTTCTATCCTCTTCCACACATTGCATCCACGTCTTTTTCGGGGGTCCTTTCTTCATATTAGTCTACACACACTACTCACTTTCAAACCCATCGCTCTTTCGGCTTTGGACTTTCATCTCAGCGCATGCCAATACCAGGATAGTCTTCCACTCCTCAATTTTTCAATCACTGGCGCTACTTTCAATCTTAGCCTTCTATGCTCATTATATAATTAATTATTAACATTTAATGTGGATTCACTAAAATATCTACAAAGCAAATCGTTAGTGTGGCGGTTTCAATTTTTGTTTTTAAATACATACAATGATAAAGCTCGTTGGGTACTCTGCGTGCGCTGTTGGGTACCTACGTGTCGCCACATCGTCATTGTTGCGTCCTCATTATCATAATATGACTCGCACGCTCGACGGGTTACAATAATGTTTATAATTATGTATATTCTATATATATATTATGTACATTGTATTGAGGCTCCTTATTTTGTGCTTTTGTGTTAATTTTTTACTAAAAGTTTTGGCTGCGCCTTGATTGCAATGATTATTTTGACACCGTTGTGGCGTTGTGGGTAGCGAGTCTGCCTTAAGCCTCGACGGTTGCGGGTTCGATTCCCGCTCGGAGTAGATGTTTGTATTAATCGTACAGGCATGTTTTCCGGTCTGGTTGTGTTTGTCCTTGTCATTGTGAATGTCTCCGGACCCCCGACACAGGATATAATAATCCTAATGGGGGCCGTTGAGTGTGTAGCGTTTATTTATTTATTTATTTATTTATTATCGTTTTAGATATGATTATAAGTAATATATTTTTGTTGCAGGTAATATTGCGCTGCTCTTGACAATTATTCACGGTAAGGAACTGTTTAACATTATCCAATATCAGACCTTTATTGAAATAGTCTCGCATACTTCATAATTATATAAATGTATCGATACAATATACGACTATAATACATAAATATATTTTATATTATTGAATTACTCAATAGTGCTAGGTCTATATAGCAAGCGAACGGTTACCACCGCAGTGTCTAATAGTTTTGTAAAGCAGTATACCTGTTTATCGGTTTGAAGGGCACTGTATCTAGTGAAATTTCTGGGCAAAGGAGATTTAAGAACCAATATCTTGAGCTGTTGGCAACGTTTGAGTGGCACCTACTAATGTATGCTGTTGCGTGGGTTCATAGGCTACGACAACCGCTTAGCATCAGGTGGGTCGTATGCTCGCTTACCAACTTAGTACTTAACATAAACAAAAAAATCTTAAAAACAATATGAGATAGCATTTACTTATGGGATACGTGTCTAATAGTTATGTTGTTAGATGTTTTTTATTCGATTTTAATAACTTCTGCTTGACTTTTACTAACACAATTTCTCTCTCTAGAAATCCGCGATTCTATAGGTGCTTAGATACTAAGAGGTACTATAGTTATGTTGCATATAATCCGGTGAAGCAATTATATTGTAAGCAGTAACCTATGAAAAGTAATCTAATCACTTGTAGAATTCCTTATTTGTTTAAAGTTAATATATAGTTCTAACCAAAGATTAGAAGGAGATTTCTTAATCACATTTAAATTTAGAAATTATTATGACATTAAATGAAAAAAATATGGTTTCTCAACGCAAGTACAATTAAATAAATGGAAAACGTAAAACAGCGGGAAAACAAACGACAAAAAAGATTTCAACATTTGAAATAAATTAAAATGTTTAACCTTAAATTAAACGGATTTCTCAGTTCTTCGATCGAAACGAAAATGACACAAAGTGGCGCATAGAGCCCAACAGGACTACGAATGAGGATGCTTGTGTGAAACTTCACTATTATTCCGATTTGGTATAAATTTTTACAATGTTTCTATAAAACGTAGTGAATAAAATAGTTTTCCTTATAGAGTTGATGCTCCATATTCTAAGAAGCACTGGCCAGTGCCCAGTGGCCAGGGCTGCACGCGAACGGGTTCCTAACACTCATACATTACAGGCACTGAGTTAGGTTTAGTTTTATAAGAATATATTGATTTCACATGAGTTGTATGGACTATTTCTCGAGCCAAGAACTATACTTTTTATTTGAATATTTTAAAGTATTTTTGCGTTATTAAATTAAATTTTAAAACTATTTCTATGCCTAACAAGGCGTATAAAAGCCCTGCCTAAACTCATGTATAATTTCATAGAAGATAAACATCCTCTAAAAATATTTTACAATTTTAAACTTACTTAATTTTACACTTTGCCGTTAAATATTTGCAGATGCCTTTAATTGTTGAGCTGTTGTCGTACCCAAAAAAACCTTTAAAAAAGAAAACATTACTAATATTCTTTATAGATAGATGAGACAAGTTTTTTGTGTATTATGTTTAATATTGTGTAATTTAAAATTGAGTCTGAAAATGTGTCATTACCCGACTGCCGGAGGGTAATGTTTTCAATTAATTTTTACATCGAAAACAAAATATTTTTAGTTCATTTATTATTTTAAGCAGAATAGTATGAATTAGAAAACCCTGGAGAGGATATAATATAATAGGACTTTACGAGCTGTGAGAAGCGCGCCGATGATGAGCGAAATTATTTTTCTACACAATTGTATTTAACATTTCATAGTCGCATCGCGTATTTCTTTCCCAGAGTCCAACAAATTTTCCTGAGGGACATGTATGGCCTTGTTTTTATTTAAATTAATATAAATAAAATAAATATTTAACAGCGCGTCCGGAGCATGCGGTGAGGCGTTCGATCAAACAAAGAGTTAGCAATGTATTTACAGACATCTTCCCACGGTTTTTGTAAACGACATGTTGTATTGTGATTATACTTTAGTAAACATTTCCGTAGTGCTTCAAATCTAAAAAAAGACAACTAAATTTACAGCTAAAATTGGTTCTTAATAAATACATAAAAATTTTATAATTACATTATATCCTTATTGATTGATACCTGATTTTAAGCGAATACCGTCGTACATGACCATATGTAACGCCAGAGGGCTTGCAGGTGCTTTGCCACTCACAACATTACAAAGTATTAGTAATAATGTAAAGTGTCGGTGTGAATTTCTTGATGTAATTCATTGTCGTCATCAAATGGCGCTCTGCTAAACTCGAACTTCATAACTATATACCACGATAGGTGCTAACCTTTAGGTACCACCTACCGACGACTTACTTTGTAAATTAATGTTTTTATATCTATACACATAATAATAAGCAGCTACACCTCAAAAAAATACGGCGCATGTGTGAAGGCAAGAAAAAGAAATTGACCAATTCAATTCAAGGTTTTTTCTAGCGCATGCGTAGCGCGTACGATGATATTATTTGTCCATTTTACGCCATATAGACCAATAGTCCATAGCATACAGATCAGTGCCATGATCATCTTTTTAAACATTAATTCGCTAAATGAGTCCCGGGGCTCAAACTAAGTTTAAATATCAGTATTCATCGCGTTTCGCGGATAGCTCCCTCTCCGTTTCAGCACACTCTTGAAACAGTGCGAGCGACGTGCAGCGGACAGGGTGTGCGTGGCCAGCTTCCGTACGGTTAGTATTCAAGTTTAGTGAGTCCCCTTGACTCGTCATAGTTTATATTATTTATTTATTTTTTAACCCTCATTTACGTTTATCGACTGCCTACTGCCCCTTTAATTTTTATATATTTTAAGATTTCATTAATAAATCGTGTAGCGGTTCGTAGAATACACCTATTTACTAAATTTCGTATAGATAGCCATTAGTCTCCGAGTAAAATGACTGTCATACGGACAGACGGACAGACGGACAGACGGCAATGACGAAATTATAAGGGTTACGTTTTTGGCATTTGGCTACGGAAGCCTAAAAAGGAATCAATAGTTTGCTACGTAGCGATGTGGCGCAGTGTAGCGTCGCGCAGCTTCGAAGACTACAAGCCTGAGTTTTGTTTGCCGCTTGCCATCCTTGTTGCATAAAATAGTATAAAATATTTATACTAAAATAAAACATTGAATAGAGAGATAGACTACTTAAATAAACAATGTAGTATTAATATTATATTATTCTAGTTTTAACTTACTATATACAGTGTAGCCCATAGTTAGTTATAAGACCAATGTCTTAAGGATAGCACGCAGCTATGTTACTGAATGATTATATTATCAGCTTCATATATATTGCATTAAATTTTACTTATATATCATTCTAAAACATTATTCCGTAATTAATTACTGCTGATTGTTACCTTTTTCTTTGGGTAATACTCAGACTACATGAAGAAAACCTTTCGCTCTGTTATGTTGGCGTGTTGGCGGTAACGTGAACGAGATAATATGGATAGAGAAGGTTTGATTGTTTTTTTAAAGTTAACATCTTATTGATGGATGAAGTCTTCCTCTTCTATTAATATGAAACGGAAAGTAGGTTGCTGCATACAAGTATTAGAATTTATTTTGAAATTTGTAATCGGACAATAATATTATATACCATTGCATGGCAAGAAAGTGCGTTTAGAAAAAAATCAAAACGCACTTTCTTGCCTGGGGACTGGGGACACCTAGAGTTACATATCAGGTACAGTTTAGACAAACAAAGGACAAATCCCACGACTTTGTTCTTGTATAATATTGTAATATCTTGTTTTGTTTATTTCCATAATTATACTCTCAAATATATAAAACCAGATTTTGCATTTTAAAATTTAATAGCCTCTACTCGTAATGAAATGCGTCTGTTAATCATGTTTAGTTTCACGATTGTCGCTTCTCACGTTTTGTAACATGTGAACATCTCAGTAGCTGGGAGGTGAAGTAAGCACTAGAAGCACACCTACATACACAACGAATAGCTTTATCGTGGCTATAACTAGCAATGCGTGAATACTATAACTAATCTCCGACACAATATGTCTTCAGATTCAGTACTATCATTTTGTTACAAAGAAGCTAAATTACCATGCTGCCCGTCGCCCATGCAAAGTTTTCCACTGATCCTTTACCGACCTTTATGTATGAAATTTTAGAATCCTTTGCCTATAAATGCGGTTGGTTAAATTTGGATTGTGTACGGGATTGCTCATTAGGTATACCTGATGCTAAGAGTCAGTATATTGATAATATATATTAACTATAAGAACTGTTAAAAGATAATGTAAAAGCTTATCATTATTTTTTTCATATATTTGAAGAATACATTTCTGAACTTTCTTAAGATTAAAGTCCTATTTTGCAAAAGTCACTGCTGTTAATATGAATGTGTTACAGATTTTTTTAAATAATGATTGTCAAGTGACATTTTCGGTTTCATCACACTAATATTAAATTTATTCATGAGATCCAGTTCACATAGCCTTAATACAAATTATTACTTTAAATTTCTAGATCAACTAACGACTAGATATGGTGACTCACATATTACACATTAGAAATGCCGAGACGAGTTTTGTTAATAACAATCACCTGAGACGTTAGCAGCGCTACTCAGACTGTATATGAATTGAAGACATTAATTTTATATAAAAAAATCTACATATCAAATCAAATCAAATATTTTTATTCAACGTAAAAAGCATATATCTTATTTGTTGAAAGTCAAGATTGTACTACCGGCTCCAAAATTAAACCTCTTTTTTTATAGTAAGAGAAATAACTTTCCTCACGACATGTTTAAGAAAAATAACACATATGCTCGTAATCTTTTTGTAAAAGAATTAATGAATTTACAAACAGAACAATATTTTATCATCTTAAGCATCGTACCGAAAAAAACTGTCATTATCTCTGCTAGTAATGAAAAAATAAAAATGGTAGCTATTTTGACTTCAGTTTCTCAAAATTTTAAAGAAAAAAATTTTTATGTTTACGTAAAATCATCATATTATTTGTGACGCAAAGATTTTGTCTTTCTCTGTCATAATATCTGTCATTAAGTTTCAGTTTCAATTTTGCACGTCACGCGGCTTTGATTTCAATTATTATATTTAAAAATCACACGAAATAGGTCACGAGACCGATTTGAAACTTGTTCCTAAATCTGGTTCAAAGCAATTACTAGTATTGGGTATGTTCAAGGCGATGCTACTCGTACCGGCACATTCGGAGCAACTGGTTCTGTCTTGTGCAAGGCGCTTCTTGCTCAAGAAATGCTAATTAGAGACGGCATGAAAGGTATAATACTAACAGCACGACTAGTTTATTGTACTTGTTTAACTTTAAACAATTTATTAGTTCTATCTATTAAGTTTTATTTACATATTTCAACTTATTTTATCATCTTGTGGAAGCGGCTACTTAACTTTAAAAAAATTTAGTAATTTATCCAAACTCCGGAACTTTAAATGCTAAAAGAACTTCAGGCTGCTCGTTGCAAAGTTTACAAGTACTTCTTATCGCAATCACGTGAAGTCAGCGCGGATCAAGGCAATAATTTTGTCTCTAAAATATTAGTAACATTATCCTGCGCGAAACTACGCTAGTATGAAATTTTTCCATGTCATATTATAATATATTTAATAATTTTTGTTTCGTTCTCTCAATATTTATTAGAAAAAAAACATCCTTTTTAACAAGGATTTGTATTACAATAAATTTTGAGGTTCCTAAAACCGACACGGCCACTTTCACATTTATTACGTAAATGTGGATTAATAAGTGATCAAACATCGATGTGAGGACATTGCTTTACGAAGTGCTTCACTCGCTTGGATATTTAAAAGGAATAGACACATTACCAAGCAGTCGAAATAAAGTTAATGAACACGGCACATTGGTGTATCTGCCGAAAGGGGTTGATACCTTTTGCAAGTCTAAAAAATCAGACGCGGAAGCTTACGCCGTTTTAGAAACTTGTAATTATATTTATGTAATCAAAGCAACATGTTTAGTAGAATGTTGTTTTATAATGCATTATTTATTTAAACTTTGATATTAAAATTTTACGTTTCTATGACACATTAAGCACATCAATAAATTAATAAATGGACAAATTAATTGATTTATTTATTTGTTTGGCACACTTCCAGATAATTAACTAGAGCGATATGACATTCATTTAAATGCAAACCCAAATATTTAATTATTATTAATAATAATTAATATAAGGCGAATCCAAACAGAACAACGTGTTTCAAAATATTCCACGTCATCGAATTCCTTTCAACTTGTAACTGTCGAAGTATGAAACTTGTCATAATTTATAGAGCATTAGACTACCGATATTTCAATTGTAGGCTAATATAACTCTTATTATAATCAATTTAAAAGTTAGTTTAGGAAGTAATGCACGATAAAGCGGTAACTTAAACAACAATAAAAGTCAATCGGTATTTGCATAATTAATGTGCCTTTTCACTATTGGATGTTATCATTACATCTCGTATTTATCTATGCCAACCTTGGAAGCTTGTTAAATCAATGTATTAAGCCTCATTGATTTTATGTATAATATTTAAAATGATGTTGTTAGTGTTTCTGTATACAACCATATTAAAACTGGTACACAAGCAAACGGTCTCTTTGATGGAGAGCCACGAGGTATCAGGAGAAGTAGGTTTGATCCCCCGGTACCCGAATTAATCGAAAGAAATGCACATGAATATATGTGAGAACTAGATTGATATATAAAGGATAATATGCCAGTACAAAGTAACAAATAAATAATAAGCGTTTAAAAAAAAAACGTTGCACATTCAACGCCCCCATTAGGATAGTGATATCCTGTGTCGGGGGTCCGGAAACACGCACAAAGACTAGGACAAATTAAATTTAAATTTAAAGGCGTCGGGATGTGACGACCGCATCGCCCGCTGTTGGGATAACCTCTGTCACAACAGAGATTATTCCACCAGTGCAATCAGTCACACTGGTGGTAGGTCTTTTGTTGCAAGAGGCCGGCTAGGTAGGTACCACCGCAGTGTCCGATATTCTGCCGCCAAATAGTAGTGCTTAGGCACTACTGTGTTCCAGTTTGAAGGGCATTGTACGCTAGTGAAATTACTGGGCGAACGAGATTTAAGAACTAATATCTCGAGGTTGGCAACGCGTGAGTGGCACCTACTAATGGTGCTGCAAGCGCTCATAGGCTGCGGCAGCCACTTACCATCACGTATGCTTGTTTGCCAACTTGTAACATAAAAAAAAAAACAAATAGACCCAGGCCAGAAAATATGCTTGCATGGTCAATATAAACATATTATGCTCCGAGCGTGAATCGAACCTGCGACCTATGGCGTTTAAGGCAGGTTTGCTGCCGCTGCGCCATAATGTCGTCGTTGGTAGTAAAATTATCGTTATCTATAAAACAGAATGATATAAACCTATAGATTTTCTATATACTATAGAAGGCCCGTTCCTTACAGCCAAAATGTCAAAGACAAGCTTGCAACGTAATCGAATAAAGTTAGCGTTACTTGTGGTTATCAGAATCTATTTGTTACACTATCGAAGTGAACTACTACTTCTGAGCTAGTTTAAACCTAACCTTTAAGATAGAAAGTTTATTCCAGACCATCAATTCGGTTTTAGAGAGAAACACTCAACTGTTGACCAAGTACACAGAATATAATTGAAAAACATTAGAAGAAAAGAAAGATTGTTCAACATTATTCATGAGGTTTGGCATATAAGGCGTATGCATGAGATTGGAAATATGTTTTTAAAGGAGTTTGCATTTATCTTAGAGTCTTACCTAACACACAGAATGTTCCGGGTAAGGTATGATGATGCTTATTCAGAGCTTAAGCATATAAAAGCAAGGAAGTGTACTTGGTCCAGTCCTGTATGTACTCTACACTTGCGATATCCCAGACTTAGAGAACAAAACCATTTCTAAATTTGCAGATGACACAGCTGTAGTAGCTACGCGGTTCACTTAAAAAGGAGTAGTGGAAAAGTCCAAATAGCTTTGGTGAAATGAAATGAATAGGAACAAAATTTAATGAGACAATAGGAACAAAATTTAAATCAGTTCATATGGAATTTACAAAGAGAAGAGGAAATTATCATCCGGTGTACATAAATTTTTTTTTTTTTTTTATTTACGAGTAGGCAAACGGGCCTGATGTTAAGCGATCACCGCCGCCCATGAACATCTGCAACACCAGAGGGCATGCAGGCGCGTTGCCGACCTTTAAGGAAAGAATAGGCTCTTCTCTTGAAGGTTCCCAAGTCGTATCGGTTCGGAAAGACCGCCGGCGGAAGTTGATTCCACAGAGTGGTTGTGCGAGGAAGAAAATGTCTTCTAAATTGCGCTGTTGTGGATTTCCACAATATAATGATACTAGTGACACTAGACACAAAGCTTTACTGGAAGTCTCGTGGCAAGAATAAACGGATGAGTAACAACTTCTCTACAAGTAGATATACTATATACTTGAAAAGTATTCTACGTTATCTGTGCACAAGAAAATACATATAAACGAGTTCTTATCCCCGTATGGGCATGTGGAATTCAGCTCTGGGGCTTATTGCCAAACAGAGTAAAACGAAAATCATACAAAGATTCTAGAACCAAGTTCTTCGGGGCATTGTAAAAGCACTCTGGTACGTATAAAATGACGACCACTCTACACAGCAGGTCAACCCTGGTCGCAAATATATAACTATAGTTAAAAATATGCCGAAGCTCATGGACAAAGACTTCATCATCATGTGAATGTTTTAAGTTTATGTACTAAAATAATGTAAATGATAGTTTAGCGATTGCTACGTAATATAGAGTACATATTATGTATAAAGACGTAAGTGCAAAGTGCTATCCCCTTAATAGTAAATGAGTGACAAGTTGAACCAGAATAACTTTGGTAACGACTAATATCAGTTGTTCGCCCTGATGACAACCGTTAAGCTTATTACGTTTATAAGTGTTTATCAATGTGTCCGTGTTGTATGTAAATTATAATCACAGGTGTGTGTTTATTCATAATCGGTTTTGCGCTTAAGCGCGGCGAAGGTTAGGTTTCTTTGTTCGACGCTATTATGATCTGTTATTATAAGTAACAATACTTGGATGTTCGAATGATTACCGTACAAGCAAATGTGCTAAGAGGCTTTATGTTAAATGGCATCCATCCTAACCTGAAATGAACATAATAATTTTAACGACAACGATAAAATGCTCGATTTGCCCTTGTCTACTTGGGCATTCTGGTGTTGTACATGAGTAATATATGTTTATCAGGTATAAGATGATAATATGTAAGTAAAACAAAATTAATTGTTATTCTAACCTATATTTTATTCGCATTTGGATAAAAGGTAAGGATGCCTGGGAAATTATATCACCTCCATCGAAAACTGTAAGCTGAGGTGTTGCATATTCTTTACATTATTGTGTTTTTAGACGTTCTGCCGTTTACCATTTTCTTTGGATAGAATTTGCTACGATACAGAAACCTTTTGCCCAGTTTTCCTCAAACCTGGCGTACCGCAATGTCTGGTTTCGAGCAGACCGATTCCGACCTTGATTTTGATCTTGAACACTGATTATAGTGTATAGAATGGGTGAAAAATTAATGCGCAGGCTCGATTAAAAAAGCCTGATCAACCTGAAGTCGGCATAATAAGTAACCACGAACCTATGATCGCCACGGACTATGAAAAAATCACGTTTAAAACGGGTAAAATTAATTATCGAAATTAGTCCAGTATTTATTGGGTGCTACTTGCAAAAAAATCTAACAGAAAACCAGAGTTCCAAAATACACAAGCTTGTATCATATCCATATTCCTTTTTTGTTGAATATTTTTCAACATAAAACTTGGTTATAGGTTTGATTGTGCAGATTGGATGTTAGAGTCATCTCACACCTACACTCACAGTAAATATCAATCAAAATGAATATTACCTAACCTCTAGTTCCCATCAAAACGCTTTAAAAACACACTGCACACATGTCCATCGGTCGCGTGTCAGATTGCCGGTGCTTCCTGTCCGAGTGCGAACAGCTGTAATTATTTCTTAGCCTTCACATTATTTGCGGCCGTGACGTCAACAATTTGTGTATGAAATGAGCTATTACATGTAATATTTGCAACTTTACGTAATGTATCTATTCTGGTAATATAATTATTGTTATGGAATAAGTAAACTAAAAAGAATAACCTCGTAAGCGGTTTTTTTTTTTTTTTTTAGGTGGAGAAATCCTAATGGATACCCCGGAGCTGGGGCTGCCAGGGTTATGTGAGACTCCTACTCACTAAAACTCCACCAGGTTTCATCTCTACGCCGGGCGACGGTCGGGGGCATTCGTGCTGTGCACTTGACCCCGTCTGACCGTCGCAGCGTTGTCTGCGTCAAAAGTGGACGCAGACCCTCCTCGCCCTGTTGGGCATGAGAGCGAGCAGAAACCCATAAGGCTCGCTCTCATCCTCCTCGCGGGAGGCCTGTGCAATGCGGACGCCTGTCGTCCCAGCGACATTCGTCCGCAGGCCACCCACTAGGGCAGCGTAGCTTGGTGCCACCACCTCCTACGCTGCCCCATCCTTCTGCGCCTCGACGCCTCCGCCAAGGGATCGTCAATTCTGAGGCGCTGGGCCTCCCTTTTACGGGACATGACGGTCTCGCAGAACTCGGAGACCGCCGTCCACGCCCTCCTGTTGTCTAGCATTGCCCGGATGACCTCGGGCAATGATTGGAATGGTCCAATCACCGACATCAGCCGCAGCCGATCATTGAGCCAGGCCGGACACTCCTCCAATGTGTGCTGGGCGGTATCGTCTACCCCCCAATCACACGACCGGCACACGGGGCTGGACTCCCTGCACACAATAGTATGCAGGTACCTGTCAAAGCACCCGTGTCCCGATAGCACCTGCGTCAGGTGAACCTCGTAAGCGGTTGCCATAGCCTATGAGTGCGCGCAACACCATTAGTAGGTGCCACTCAAGCGTTACCAACGAGAGATATTTATTCCTGAATTTCCTGTGCCTTTCAAACCGGAACACAGTAATACCTAAGCACTACTATTTGGCGGTAGAATATTTGACACTGCGGTGGTATCCACCTAGCCGGCCTCTTGCAACAAAAGACCTACCACCAGTTTGACTGATTGCACTGGGGGAATAATCTCTGCTATGACAGAGGTTATTCCAACCGCGGGCGATAGGGTCGTCACATCCCGACGCCGGTATATTAGAAGGAAATGCAATATACATACATAATATGTATTTGTTCTATATATGTTGATATAATCTCGGTAATTGTATTGCAGTAAGTTGAATTCAGTTGAATTCATGAAATTATAACGACGTAACTCAAAGCAGATAGGTACTGTGACTTGAGTTTTGTGCAACTATTTTAAAGGTTAGCCTCTAGGTTACATACTGTTATACCTACCGTCTGTAGGCGCGCGGCGCTGTCAGGCGCGAATTATTACAGCACTCCTACGTAAATATTTGCAAGATTAATTAGTTTGATTATTGCGTAAAAGTTGAATCAATAATATTCAAGACGAGATGAAACGAAAAAAGTGTTTTCAACTCAGTGTGATAAACAAAAATGTTCCTTTCTTTAACTTAAAATCGCAGGAATGACTGTGCGAACCCATTTTAATGGTGGTGTTTCGGCGCTTACATTCTTTCAACGTAACGAAACAGCAAACATACTGCATACAATTGTGGGCGGGGGACATTCCCTAAATTAAGCCCGTGTTTTTTTGTTATAATCAGCTAATCTCCACATAGTTCTTATATAAAGACGGTTATTGGGATTCAATTATTAAATATTGGCCTATAATTATTCCAATTAAAATGATGACCTCACTATAATTCAGGAACTCCATGAATCTTATGCGTATTTTCTAGTATTATTTCATTTACCAGTAAGTACAAGTCGAACGTGATTGCGTGAATATTTCTCGTGCTGATAAGGCACGCGTGATGATTACGAGAAATAGCTGGCGACTTAAATCATCTTATTATGGAACGAGTGCCGATAATGTTGGTTGTGTTTAAGATTACTGAACTCAATTATAGTTTAGTAAATGAGGTTTCTTATATTATTTTTATACTTGCCTTTTCAAATTTATATAAAACGCTTCTGAGCTCTTTCTTTCTATAATTATTTGACTAAATATTTTTTTAGACACGAACATTTGTCTGGTTATTCTACTTTCCCAACATACAAAATATAAGGGCGGTTTGCAAGTAGTTATGATGACTAGTATTTTCCATGTTGGTATTTGTCAATTTCAAGCCTCGAAGCAGCATTAACATGGTCGCAGTAAGTCAGATAGCCGTTTAAGTTAACAAGAAATTAGATTCTAAGCAATTGTTGCCTTGTCCTCTTGCTATTATTACATCTATATTTATGTTCCTTTATTGTATCTATCAATTGTGTGTGCGTGTGTGTGGGGCTTTCATTTCAATACGTCGAACATAACAAAATAAACACTCCCGAATGACCCGAAACATCCACTCTGAGACTTAGCGAGGGCCAGGGCTGTCCTCTCTTCACGGCCAGCTCTTTTGAACTGTGTACTAGTTGTGGTACATTCAATTTGCATTTGTCCGTCGGCGGAGGCTCAGTATTGAGAAATATTCCAGCTGCACAACGAAGCCATTTTAAGCTTAGAGCAGAGGGAATGTGAGGGCAATCGCTTCAAGGGAATGTAATATTCACTAATTGCTATATACTATGTCGTTCTCTTTTGTTAGAAATCTTTAGCAATTCAGTGAAAAATTATTTCGTTTTTCTTTCTTTTGTTTTTAATAAATATATAAGAGATAAAATTGATTTCTTTATTGATAGTAGAATTTCGATTATTCATATTATATCATCATTACGTTATCGTAGATTTGTTATAGTTTTGTTCACCTTTCGTCTTAATTCAACAAGCCATAACTACTGTGATATGTAATCGTTCATTTCGTTTCGTTATTCGAAAGGCCATTTAAACCGAACCAGCGACTACAGGTATTAAAGACCGAATGACTACAGGGCAAATTGAAGATCCCTTTACCCGTATGAAGTTACATTTTGACATTTAAAGGAGTTCCGCTTATTTCTTATGTGGTACGGAACGATAACATACGATAATCGACTGCAACGCGGCACTGAGACACAGGACAAAATGGATGTAGTGATAAATTTATTTTTAAACTTCAAGGAGTTCCGTTCTCCGATGCCTCTATCAGATATTATAAAATTTGAAGCCTCGCCTATTCAATAAAAATCGTTTCAAGTTGTTCACACAATTATAAAAGTATTATTAAGCCCGTTTAGAGTCTGTTGATTTTTGAAGTCGGTTCAAAAATTAAAGACATTTCACAAGAAAATGTTAACATCAAATATAATCATTTAATAGTGTAATATAATTCCTAAGTTAATGAAAACCAGATAATGAAGCTAATCACATTTTTGCCAGTTAAACATCTCGCGTGTCGTTGCGCAAATTTCACTGAGCGTTGTTTTATAACATTTCTTAGTACCAAGAGAAGCAACAATTGAGGTATTTACTGTTAATTGCAGGAGTGCTATTGATTTCTTAAAATATAACTAAGTATTATAAAAAAATTTGCTAAATATAAAGATAAGCTGGAGCGACAGCCTAATAACCTTTGACTAATAACAGTAATCTTACTTCCTACTAATACATATAACAAATGCGAAAGTTTGTTTGTTTACATGTTTGGATGTTTGTTACTAGTCACACAAAAACGGTTCAACGGGTTTGTATGTTATTTAGCACAGATATAGATTGTTACCTGGATTACGACGTCTTTCACGGAAAATGTTCTTCCTTCTGAGTGAGATACTACGATCTAAAATTACGATTTCTACTTTTGCTTTTTCTTTTTGAGAAAGAAAAAATCTTACTGGACCAGGAAGTTAGCTTAAATTACTTCTATACGATTGAGTAATGTGAAATATTATTTTTAAATAGGTTTAGGGTGTTATTGTGTTCTTTCACATCATGCCAAGGTTGTAATGACAATCTGGCTTGTTTGCATTTCATCTCGGTCTATTGTTTTCTTTTGAGGTGAAGGATGTAAGCAGAGATGCTTGATTACCACTAATTATCTTCATGCAATCAGGCATTTAAGGTCGGGTGATTTGTGGCGGTGAAATTATACCTTAAATAGCTTTAATTTCAGATGGAATAGGGACGCTGTTTAGGTTAATTTTGTTGTCAAAAGTTTTTAAAACTTATAATGCGATAATACTATATACGATATATTATAATACTATACATGAAATTAAGTTCTGACATAAATCGAAAACTTTGTTTTGAATAGAAACTATGCTCTCAACATTTCAGGTGCTGGACGACGCACGACGACACAGAGCAGCGTCAACGCGACACGGGACTCACAGCTGCTGTCTCTCCTCGCAGCGAGACGGAGACAGTTGCTGACGGGCAGGCTGACGAGCCACATTAACACTTTCGCAACCCTAGCACATAAACCTCAAAAGTAGGAAAATCTTTTACTATCTGTTATTTAGATAATAAACAAGAATACATTTTAAATACAATATATTTTGTAGTATTTTATACGCGTATATGTACTTTAAACAATCATATAAACAAGCGTACTTACTGTATAGATGCTTGCGACACCAGAAGCTTTATAAAGAAAGGAGGAAAGATACCAAAGGTGGTTTGAATTTGGGGTTTTTATTTGGACTACTATTCAATTTTCATCACGAAGCCACCCATGAATTGTATTTATTTAAATCTTGGACTAAACAAGTCAATAATTCAAAGAGGTAATCAATAATTAATTAAAAATATTCTAAATTTTAAACCCAAAATTAATATTTATTTCAGGACTAACACGACATTTGCTCAGTTGGAAATAAGAGATGTCAACAGTTCATTTGTGAAGAGGGTAACATTCGAAAATTCTAGCAATGAAGCTATTGCACCCACCTTGAAACTTGTGTCCCGTGAAGGTAATAAAGAAATACGCCAGGAAGTGAAACCACATGAAATAAGACATTTATTTATACCTCGAGTGTTATATCAAGAAAATAAAAGCAGAGCTGGCTTTTTAAATAACAGAAGGAAGGAATTATTTAATAAGACTATTGTAGCTGAGACTACTACCGAGAGCGCAGTAGTGTATGTTCCATCAGAACGTTTGGAAGGTCTTGATAAGGAAGTCGAACTAGACCCCGATGAAGAGTTTCAGGTCGACGAAAGTAATCATGGACTTTATTTACTTAATTATTCAGATGTGGATAATATTACACAAAGTCATCCAGATTTAAATAAAATAGCATCTAGTAATGAAATTAAGGATAACATTACATTTAATTCTGCGACGACGACACTTATGCCCTTTGAGGAGAGAGAGAAAACAACTACATCTGAAGAAAGACAAGAAAAAGAAGATAAGCCAGAAGTTAATACTATAGAAAACAGTACAGATATTCAAAATACAAAACCTGAAAGGGTAGATAATTTTAAAGACAGTAGCAATCAAACTCTATTTATGTCTGAAGAAATATACAATCATTTCCGCCCTCTTGAATCTGAATTGCCTGATGAGGAAATGGCTCCATTTATTTATTTTGGTCAAAAGCTTGGAGGTCAAGGTGTAAATGATAATTTGACTAATTCTCCGTCTTTATCGGCTTCTACAAAATCAGTGAATTTCATAGCTGCACCCTCAGAAAAGCGAAAATTTAATTCAAGATATTCTGCAACTGAAAAGTATAAAAATACTAGCACCGGCGAGGATGAAGTTAACGAAGACATGGATGTATCTGTTGTGAAAAATATTATAGAAAAAAATAAAATAAGAAACACTGTAAAAGGACCGGCACCGGCACGACACGTTGGATTAGTCAATGCTTATAGAAAATATTCAAGTACAACACAGTCAACTCAAAAACCACAATCGTTTAGTCCATTGGAAATGACTGAACCGATTCAAAACATTACGCCCAGTAGTTTAGAGAGCAATAAAGAATCCTTTCTACACAATGACACTATACCGGATAAAGATACTGTTTTTCTTAATAGTAATTACACAAGGAACTCTATAGCCAATAAAACAAATACAATATCACAAATTCCACCTGTAAGAAATTATACACGTACATATTTCAATCTGCGCAGGCGCCCTTCCAGATTAACTACATTGTCAAACACTGAAAACGGATTGACTGAAATAGCAAATATCACAAGCACTGAAAAAGTGGCAACTTCAGTTTACACTGCCGTTGTTACATCAGTATCAATAACTTCTTCAATAAAAGGTCAAAATAAAACAGATGCCTTAGGAAAAGAATCCGATAATAATACAATATCTGAAGGATTGACAGAATTGAAAAACACAACAATACCAACTGCGATATTAATGAATGAAACAATAACAAATGTTCCGCCATCATCGACAGTGAGATCATTCAGGCATAGAATAAGAATTAGAACAACAACAGAAAAGACATTAAATTCTGTTCCAAATTCCACGCCTAAAACTTTTGATCAAAATGTTTCTCCTCAGGGAATTAATAACTATACTGGTAGTTTTAAATTAGAAACAACTACTTCGAAAATCTCCGATAGAATAGCTACTTTGTTCCTTCAAGATAATAACGAAAATACGACAAATGGAGCAACAATAAAACCAAAAAATAAATTGCGAAGGCGTCGACCAACAACAACTAGTACTAGTACTACGACATCAGCCACTACTTATGACCGCTTGCCGACGACACATAACAATAAAGAAATTACTACTTCAACAATTTCAGCAACAACACTACCTACGACACAAGTCTTCGAGACAACAGACAATTATTTCAAACCCTTCATTGTCACATCACGAACTTCATCTGAATCGAGCTCTAAGCCACTGATCTTAACTTTGCAAATTTCTACAAATAAAACGGAAGCAAACAACAATACTAAACCGAATATATTAGATGATTCACAAAATGAAGAAGTGGTAATAGAAGCTGAAAAAACGTATACAGCATCATATGTATTAGCAGGGTTAGGATTTCTTCCAGTCATTGCTGTGGTAGCGTTTGTATTAAAAAATCTTCTCAACAAGAAGACCAAAGAAATCGATACCGAATATGAAGGGTATTTCGACGATAGCGCTGATATAAAAAAGGAATCACCGATTACCCCTGTTGCACGTCCTCCGTTGCCAACGCCAACTAAACCGGATCAGAAGTGGGAATTTCCTAGAAATAAACTACGTTTACAGACTTTATTGGGACAAGGAAATTTTGGACAGGTAAATAAATTGTAACTCAATGATTTAGAAAGTGTAGTACATTTCTTTGATAAACTCATACTAATAATAAATTGTAATATTATTTGCAATACATCTATTACAGGTTTGGAAAGCTGAAGCAGATGATTTAAACGGTCACGATGGCTTAACACGATTAGTCGCAGTGAAAACAATAAAGGAATCCGCTTCACAAAAAGAGAAACAGGAACTTCTGCACGAAATTTACATCATGCAGAAGATTGGAACACATCCCAATGTGGTCACGCTTTTAGCTTGTTGTACCGAACAAGGTGAGTGTCTAAATTATTCTTTTAAACGATGAAATTCCGGGAAGAGGAGAATGGAATTTATTCGAATATTTGTAATGATGATCCAGCCGGCGTAAAGTAACAGTATCAGTAGGTAATGTTGCGTTTCCCACCCCAATCTTCTATCCCCTCTGTACGCTTCCTTTTTTCCCGTTTTCATCGCTTCCCTCCTATCCCTGGGGTTGGCAACGCCAATGTGATATTTTCACTATTGCAAGCACTCATAGGTTGCGATGATTGCTTACCACATGTATGCTTGTTTGCCAACCGTCAGAATATAAGAAAGAACACAATTTTTATTTTGGGCACCTAGATATCTATTCTTTTAAAGTAGGATCATAAGTTTAATATTTTTAGGGTCCATGATCACGAAGGGTAACAACGCACCGCCTCTTGCTCGTATTTTCTAACTTTAACATTAAATAGATTTAAGCTTAGGTTAGAATAGAATACGGTAATAAGCACAACGCAAACGATGTAACGCGATAAATAGACAAGATTCTCACAATCCCGCATCGAATTATAGCGACATCTATATTGTATTGTATTGTATGTATTCTATGAATCAATATTAAGAAACTAGATCGTCGCAATTCTGAATCGCGCTTTCAGAGTTTTCAATGTCATTTAGTATACCAATCAATTTTCTTATGTTTTCTGTTTGAGAACCCTATAAATGTTTCAGAACCCTATTTGCTGATTATGGAATATGTAATGTGCGGAAAGCTACTAACGTACCTGCGCGAGCGACGATCGAGACCAGACCGCTTCAGCGGCAGCGGTGCGCTGACCTCTCGTGATCTCACCGTCTTTGCCTACTGCGTTGCGAGGGGCATGGACTACATCGCCTCTAAAGGGGTAATTATAAAGTCAATTTATTTGAACATTAGTACGATATAGTTACTTTTGTCTTATACATTTGAATGGATTTTTGAAGATCGTGCACCGGGACTTAGCGGCTCGCAACGTTCTGGTGGACCACAACAAGCTGTGCAAGATCGCCGACTTCGGCATGTCGCGTAGCGCCGGTGCGGGAGCGCGCGGCGGCCGCGGTGCGCTGCCCGTGCGCTGGATGGCGCCCGAGGCTCTACTCTACAACGTGCACAGTCATCACACCGACGTCTGGGCCTTCGGGATTCTTCTGTGGGAGATTGTCACGCTCGGTACGTTTCCGAAAGGACTGCACAATAATTGGCATATGAAAATGTTGTACGTCGAGTTTTAGTTGTTACTATTTAAAAACAAAAACTTTGTGTTTCTATAACCTTATAGTCATTTACATTCTCCGCAGGGTCGACACCATACGCCGCGATGTCGGGGCGAGAAGTGCTCACGGCGGTGACGGAGGGCTACCGGCTGGAGCGGCCGGCGCACTGCAAGCCGCAGCTGTATCGCGCCATGCACGCGTGCTGGCACGCGGACCCCTCGCAGCGCCCGAGCTTCGCCGCGCTGAAGGCGCAACTCGCCGAGCTGCTGGACAACGAGCCGGCGGAGGGCAACTACGTCGACCTCGACTCGTTTTACCAAGAGTCGTCCGTCTACAGCGACCCTTCGGCCATCATACACGATGACGACGGCCTCTCCGCCGAGTACGACCGGGAGAGAAGATGTTTTAGAGAGTGAGCCTCGATATTTGTGCTTATTTCAAAATTACGTTTAAGTGTTTCAAAGTTTAAGTATTAAATTACAAATAAATATATTTTCAGGCTACAGACTGGACCACCTAAATTCGAAAATAGAGCCTTCAACTTACGAGACGAGGAGCTCCGAAATAAATTCAGTATCGGCACGCCACGGATGGGAGGGTTCGGTATCCGGGACGTCCCGTTCAACGAGAGAAACTTCTCCGATGGAGAGTTCAATGAGCGAAATTTCCAGGATAAGAGCCCCCCGGATAGAAGTTTTGCCGATAAGAACTTTAACGACACGAACTTTACTGAGCGTAAAGATGGTAAACTATCGACGTCCAGTTTTCACAGAGAGAGGGAGAGAGAAAATCCTCTCGTTAGCAGGAATAGCTTTAATGGCTTCCCACGAATCGGGACGAGGGAAAACCACTTTCAAATGACGCCGGATGGTCGCAACAAGAGGGTATCAGAATTTGAATGTGACATTTAAATGTTGTAGATAACTAAATGTTCAAGCTAGTGGTATGCGGAATTCGACTCCTGATGATAATATTCTGTATAATTGGAAATTGGAAAATTTGTCTTCGGATGTGAATGTTCGCGCTATGAATGCTATATGTTTGAAACGTTTTTTATTACAAACGCAGACGGCAAAGAAGATTACAGTTTAATTTAATTTCTACTTAAATACGATATGTAATTACTACTACTTTTCATTGTAAAGTAAATACAGACATTTAAACCTTTAAATGTCTGTATTTACATTTTTCGAGCATACGATGTGAAAATTGTACTACTTTTCTTTAAAATTTCATTCGAACATTGACACGTTAATTAAATTTTTTCTTCATCCAGGCGAGCTCATGACAAATTATGCTTTAATATTAAATACAATCGATCTGTAATTTAGAACTATGTTGGTATTGTAAATAAAAAATAATTTATAACAGTATTTACAGTGAAAGGCACGTCAACAAATGTATTGTAAATAATAGTAAGTACTTCTAGACTAAGTTGTATAAAATAATATATACAACAGCACAACAATGTGAATGTTCATTTTTTTTTTTCGTTTGAGAAACGGTAGAGTTAGATATTTTTATAATTTCAATTCATTGATATTTTGGTAACATTGTTTTTTGTTGTATTTTTGTGAGTGCTTTAACATTATGTTACAATATTAACTATGTAATCAAAGACATTTTATCCGTAAGATAATGGTGCTGACAGCGTTTTTTCAATGAATTATTAATCGTTATTGTAAATATTTATAATGTTTTATACGAGTGTTACTAATAATAAGATTCCTTTAACTTCAAATCTCAGTTCAATATTATCTTCTAGTCTCTAAAATGTATAAATGTGTTGGATTGTTAAATGATGTGATTATTGGATAGAAAGTTTTATTTTGAAATGAATAAAATATCAAAA
Organism: Hestina assimilis; assembly: GCA_023373885.1. Lineage (NCBI taxonomy): Eukaryota > Metazoa > Arthropoda > Insecta > Lepidoptera > Nymphalidae > Hestina > Hestina assimilis. The sequence continues at coordinate 16,513,875 of CM041745.1, forward strand.
TAATATGAACATACATACATCGTTTTTTTTACAATATTTTCATCAGCGAACAATACTACTTCGTATTTTTCACAACATTGATGGTATATCGGTAATGGAAGGAACAGAAAGTCAGTCATTTTTGAAACTAGAAGCATGAAAGTTTTTTTTAAGGTTAAAAATTTGAGATAAATAAACAAATTTTTTTTTTTGTAAAATTCCACCTCAATGGTGAGGTGATGTAAAAAGGGGAAAAATTTTTATGGGAGTCATTTTTGAAGTTTAGAAGCATGAAACTTTGTCATTCGGTAAACAATTAAAAATAAAGAAACAAGTGTTATACACTTTCTAAAATCCCACCCTGTTGAAGGGTACTTTTATTGAGCGCGTCGACGTCCGGCGTAGGCGTCTGCTCGCCAGTGGCGCTGCGTGGTGACTGTGGGGTGTGGGGACTGGGATGGGAGATCGGCTATCGGCTATCTATCGGCGCGAAGCTACGTGCGCCTGCGGCTCGCGGCTGACCGAGCGCTATCACGACTACTAATCAACGACTACAAATAAGAAGATTTGCTTTTTATATTTTTAATATATTTAACAAATTAAATGTTGCCATTCCAATACACCCTGAAGGGGTGAAACGAGGGTTAAAAGTTTTTGTTAAAATCGTTATTCACGCGGGGGAAGCCGCTGGCAGTACTTACTCGAAGCCCTGGATAGGTTGCAGCGACGAGCGATTCGCACCATTGGCGATGAAGAGGTCTCCGACACCTTCGAACCACTTCCACTGCGTCGTGAGATTGCCGCCCTCAGCGCCTTCTACCGACTGTATCACGGCGAGTGTTCAGAGGAATTACTCTCCCTCATACCTCCCTCCCCTTTCCATGCTAGAACTGCGCGTGCCGGTCTCCGGTGTCACCGACTAACTGTGGCATCAATTCCTTCGCGAACAAAAAAGTTTGGCAATTCTTTTCTTTGTCGTACTTCTAAAAAGTGGAACTCATTGCCGGCTCACGTGATTCCCCGTCCTATGATCTGGGCTCCTTCAAACGAGGCGTAAAAAGGCATCTTGCGGGTAGGCAGAGTGAGGGTGGCTAGCGCGATTGCATCCTGCAACTGTGTTAGCCGCCTTCGCGTTTGGATTTTTTGTAGACATTGGCTAAAATATAATAATATTTGTTGGAGGTATCGGAAAAAATAAGCTCCCAACCTTTCAACGAAAACGCTGGCCTTAAACCCTTTGAGATATATCAAAACGATGTATGGTGAAATGTGTATCTTCTATAGGTATACAGAAAATTCCGCGATGGCATATGTCTATCATTTAAGGATGACTTACTATATCCATTTTAATACTTTAAAAATTTAAGTACTAACTTTCATTTTCGGAAACCACTTAGTTGTATTGTATTAAATGTTCTCATTACAAAACGTTATTCATGCGAGCGTAGCCGCAGGCAGCTACTAGTAATATTATAGAGCTGAAGTGATTGTTTGGTTGAAAGTGTTTTTATTGCATTTAATAGCACATTCCTCAAGGAATTCTATGGGCTATGCAACATCATGATACGATACTTATAAGCCGAGCAATAAGATAGAAAGCGTGGGCGGGCGATGCGATACGTATGGAACAGGACGGTCTCACCCGACGGGAGACGAACTCAGGCGGAAGCATTACCCCACAGCATTACCGAGATCCGTCGAACTGGCTGTCTGCGAGATGGTCGGCTCCCTTCGTCGTTTACTATACAAATATAAATAAAGCGGGTGAAGCCGCGGGCACAGCTAGTTTAATAATAAACTCTAGCACTTGCTTACGCAAAGTACCTTTTGGCTCAGTATTCACATATACAGACATTAAATGTATATTACATTCGACACCAGTTCATTATTTAAAACTAGAAGAAGAATCATTTAGTGACACCGAGTACGAAATAAAGTAACAAGTTAATTATGTGTAAGTTATACTTATAATCATTGCTTGCTCAGGTAATTACAAAGTCATAACAGGTATTACAATATTATTGTTTTTAAGTCCATTTCATTTTTTTATTCATAATAATATAATATTCATTATATTCATAATTTTATACTTTTAAGTCATAAAAGGTTTTGTTTTCAAGTATAATATCAATGTTAAATGCCTGTTTTCATTTAAACTAGTTCCTGGTCAGAAAAATAACAAAAAAAACCTCAAAATACTTTCAAATTCCTCGATTAAAAATAAAACAAAATAATTATTAATACTTAATACTGACACATATGGTCACATATTGGTAGTTTCATATAATTTTTTGAATATTTGCATGAATTGTTCGAACAAGTACGAAAACGAGAACCAATTTTAACCAGCCCGCTGAAGTACTGAAATGGGTTGTTGAATACCTTACGTTGAATACTTTAGCGCAATCGGCTTTTACATTATCGTTTACTAGCTGTGCCCGCAGCTATACTCGTGTGCTCGGACGAACGGACGACCATTGTTTGCGAGTTGCGAAATTTCCTTAAAACGAGGTCGCAGATTCAATTTACTGGTGGTCACCCCACTTTAGCTGGTGGGGTGATCTGCATATAAACAGGCAAGGTTTCTGCCATCTGTGGTTATGAAACACCTTTTGCAAGAGAATATTTTTTTTTAATAAGGGTTATACGGGCAGTTAAGCCACAATGTTATCTTAGTATTTTTAATTTTTTAGTGAAGACCTGCGCCTAGCAAACGATTGCTATGTCGAACAGAGACCCGATCAGTACTGAGTTTAATTTCTTAATCAACAACTCAACTTCATATTTGAGATACGTGAATACATGAAGGGGTCACACCAAATTAGAAAAGAGATGTGCCCTCTTAGTTCAAATGTAAATTGTTTATGCGTTTGTCTATGGATTCATTTTTGCCTACGAGTGTTTATAATTTTTTTTGCGACTTTTTATACAATTCTCATACGTCTATTACGAGATTAATAAATTAATAATTACGTAAAACCTGTACGAAACTTGAACGTTGCCGTGTTTTAGTGTTTTATGTACAGTATAAATGAAAAAAGTAGTCTTTGAATTTATGCAAGGTTTTTATTAATATTGTTTAATTTATTTTTTTATTTATTAAGATTACAGTCTATAATATAGTAGTGAAGTAGTAACCATAAACGATACTTGTGTGACGCTGTCTCCGGTGGAAAGACTGAGGTGGTTTGTCATCATCATGATGTCACAATAAGCTGTAATAGTAGCGTTAAATAAATGTAAAGGTGCGGTATGAACAGAATAAAAGAAATTAATGTATGTGCCAGTTCATAATTGAACGTAAACAAGTCTCGGGTCAAAAGACCTAGAAATAAAAATTTCAAAGGGTATTACGATCAATCTTTTTCTAAGATTTTAGTTATGAACAAAATGTTCGGTTCCAAAATTGGAAGCTGCTATCTCCAATGCGAAATAAGAACCAAATGTTGAAAATTTGGCTAGTTATAATACATTATACGACGATATACACATGTATTTATTCGTAAAATGTATTAGCAAATCGTATACCAATAACAATGACTATATCATGAGATTTGCTTCTACTATTATTATTTAGTATAAAAACATTTATACACGCTTACACTGTATTAATTAAGTGTTAAGTTTTATAATATTACCTAGTCTGCTTTCAACCCGACCGAACTCGATGTTGTAGTTGAATGTCGAAGTTATCAATATGTTTTGTGATAATCTCAAACGAGAGTCTGAGCGGGTGCTCCTTGTCATACGCGAAGCTCGTGGCTGGAAGCAGACGATACCGCCGCACGATGGTCACTAACGTTGTTTTTATTGACAGCATAGCGTACAGGTAACCTAAAACATAAGCGTAACATAAGCGTATCAACAATCATAGAACAGTGGACAGGGTGTAAAATGCTACATAGGAAACATCTTTTATTTTATTCTTACCAATGCAGTTTCTAGGCCCAAAACTAAACGGCATGAAAGCTCCGGGAACTGGAGTTATGCCCGAAAGAAAACGCTCAGGTTTAAAATGCTCTGCATCTGCACCCCAGTACTGAGGGTTGCGATGAATTCCTGCGATACCTATGATAAAATCGGAGCCACTAGGAACTGTCACACCCAAAGCTGTAAAAATTACACTATTTTAAAATATAAAACAAAAAGGTCAAATTAAATGATGTAACGTCTTACATTGGTATCCACTTACGAAGGGCGAGGTCTCTCGCAGAGTCTCTAGCAATAAAGGGTATCGGAGGGTACAAGCGTAGCGTTTCCTTTACAACTGCATCCAAATATTTTAATTTCAGGATGTCCTCAAGTTCAAGGGGTCTGTTTGTATCACCGAGAACTTCTTTGAGTCTAAAATTACAATCGTCACATTTTTAATGGCCGGATTTAAAAGCAAGAATAGTGCTACCCAAATAATTTATTTAAAAGAAAATATGTACTTATATTTAGAGGTCAGTATCTTATTTGGGTTATAAAATTACAAAATATACACAGCGATACTAGCTCTTTATAGACTTTGTCTTGTATGTCCTGATGCTGCGACAGCAACACGGCTGTGAAGCAAATTGCCGTCGCCGACGTATCGGTGCCGGCTATCATAAGAATGAGAGACTCCTCCCGAATCTCTTCGAGGGTATAAGCGTTTTCACCTGTCTCCGATATCTCAAGCATCGTCTCCAGAAATGATTTGAAAGTTGTGCCTATAAAGTAATTTGTCGAGTATTAAATCTCCATTTAATTGAATCGAAGACAAAGTATGTAATTCAATGTTCATACTGTTTTCTGCGTTGTTTGTATTTATTGTACATTCGCTCATTAGCTTTTGTTTTTGATGAATTATCTGAAAAATATCAATACGATTAACAATATAAATATAATATTACAGATAATGATTTAATGGAAGTCGTCGCTTACGTTATCAAGAAAGTCGTGAACTATTTTCGTAGCCTGTTTCTGCCTGTTGCATATTGGTAACAATTTGTATATAAAATCATAATGCATCCAGAAACTGAGTAGACGAGTCGCTGTATCTCTATTGTGTTCTTCGTAAGCATTAAAAAATGGGTGGTCAGGTTCTTTCTGCAGACATATTTTTACTCCTAATGTCGTTTCTAAAATTATAAAAATTTAGTGGAGTTTGAATATAAGAAACTAAATCAGTTATTTATCGATGTTTTATATCCTTGAATATTAACGGAAAGTAATGATACCACAAACGGAATCCAGCGTGTAGCGACTGACGTAGTGCCAGCACGAGAAGTCTCCGGCTCCAGCTCTCGAATCGAATTGTTCGAGCACTAACTTGGCATTTGTTTCGAAAATTTTTATAAATTTCGTGATGTTTCTCGGGGCGAATGTCGGCGCTAAGATCTTCCGCCTTCGATGCCATATACTTCCTGTAAAATGTACTTATTAAATAAAATGGTTTTCTATGAAATACATTTTAACAAATTAAACAAACTTACCGGGTGCAAAAACTAAGGCATTACCGGCGAAGTTTGAGCAAAATCTATAAACAAAGCTTTTGTCGAAGGCCTTCTTCAAGACTGCAGTCGCTTGTATGGGATCCGCTATCGCTAAATGGATTTGATTAATCGTTATCATAATTATTGAGATAAAACAAAACTGTCGGCCGCCGCTTGCAGGTTCAATACCTCAGGGAGTTGGGGATGTGCCTCAGTTAATAGTAGTGTTCTGTATCAGCAAGCGACGGCACTAGGTGGGACCTGCCTTACATTTCCAACATTTCTCCATTTTTTTTTAACTTTAACTCAAGAACTGGATATTGTTCTTTGCTTACTCATTGAAAAAACTTTTCAAGTTTTAACTTTTAAAGTAATCATAAAATTTTATAGTATTAAATTTCACACAAAAATTATAGAAATATTACTGAAAGTTCATTAAAAGGGGAATCAAACTAAAATATCTTACCTACAATGAATCTATATGCCAGCCAAATGCTACAAGTTGCGTTTTTCGTTTTGTATGAGTTGGAAAACAATTTCATTAAATTCCTGAAAATATCTAAAACACAAAAATATATTGTTATTGGTATAAAATATATAAACACTCAATAAAACAAAATACTAATTCAAATTAGCAATTATAGTGACAACTTTTATTGTGCAAGTCTATTTCGTAAAGGGTCATTGCCGCTGCGCCGGACTTTTCTTCGGAAATTAGTTTTAACAATAAGTTTTTTCTCAATATCACCCAAACAATTGTTCACCTTCATTATTTCCAAAATAGTGATGTGCGTGTCCAATGATCGGCAGGTGGGACAGGTCTGATCCTATCTGTTGGTGTAATTTGATTAACCTTCTATTCTTCCACCGATTCACTAACAACAGAAGAATCACTACTATTATTAAATAAAGAAACATGGTGCTCGTCTGATTTCAAAAGAATAAGCTAAAAATTTTGTAGATTTTGTATTTATACCCTATAAACGCACCTGCGTCAGAAGCACTTCACATTGTAAAAAAGGCAACGACGTGACGCCGACACACGAGACGTTTCTTGCAACATTCACTTCGGAGTTCAATAAACCAAACTATATTAATTATAACTTATTGTGTTGAAGATAAATTCATACAGACATATTGATTTCTCAATATCACTAAAGTTGAAAAATATGACGATTAATCTTCTGTGGCTATGTGAATTACAAATGCTTCATAGTATAAAATCGGTTTCCATTACATTGACAAAAATTAATTAAAACTGAAGCGATTATTAAAATATACCTAGTGGATGGATAGACTAAAATTCTAGATTGGGCACACAAAATAAAAAGCGTGAAGTGAATGTCAACTGGACCTTAAAAATAGTGATGGCATTGTAATCGCCGAATCGTAATATATATTACATTCATGCTGTGAGACATAAGATGTGCGTGCACCGGGTGTCAGGTCTAAGAAGGAAATATCAGTAAGTACGCTCTTACACACTATTTCCTAATTAAGTAATCCATTTGGTCCAAAAAATAATAATAATAGAGTTTATAATAATAATTGCTATGAAAAATAATTTAATTTTTTATCGTCGTAAAAATAAATTATTGTAGTGTCGGAAATTATAGCAGCATGTTGTTGGTCAACTGGCATTTCAAGCTTTTAAATGTTTTGTAAACTCCAAAATATTATTTACGCTTTTAAATATAAATAATTGACTCATTTACCAGGTTTTTATTTGTTAAAGCCTGTCCTGGCAAGCCTTGATAAACAAACATTCCAAATATGAATGCCCACAAAATGCGCAATAACGTTTTATAAAATATTTTCAATATCTATATATTAAAATAGCTAAGTTTAAACGCTACTTTTTATTTTTTATTTCATGATGCCGCACAATTAGCATTTTTACAATCACGCTGATTGATGGGAAGCGGTCACCGGAACGCACTATGAACGTTTGCCATATTTAAGGTATCACAGGCGCGTTGCCAACCCAAGGGATAAGAGTGAAAGGATAAGGAGGAAAAAAGGAAAGGATAAGGAGAAAAAAAGGAAGGGAGCAGAGGGGTGTGAGACGGGGCCTCCACACTCGTCGCACGAAACGCAACAGTACCTGCTGATACTGTTACTTTACGCTGTGGAGGTACGACGTGAGAAATGGCTCCAACACTACGGGAGGATCCTCCGACCAGGCGCGTGATATTACCTGGCGGGTCGAAGCCCGTGGCCGAAGCCCAATGACTTACGTTGGAAAGTTGTATATATATGTTAAGTTGGTAGGAAACTCTGCTAGCGCGATTTAGGATCGTGACGCTCATTGGTCGTTCATATCATAGTTGTCACTGTAGCTTGATGCGAGATGTGACAATCTTGTCTTTCTATCGAGTTACGTCGTGTTGCGTGTAGATGTCGCTACAACGCCAATTTTCTGTGAGACGGTAGTACTTAGTTCCCGGTCCAGCCTGCCCATTTGTGCTGGGAGAAGCATGGCTCTACTGCTACTATCAAATTTGCTTACTTTAATTGTTTTTAGGGTTCCGTAGCCAAACGGAAAAAATGGAACCCTTATAGTTTCGTCATGTCCGTCTGTCCGTCTGTCCGTCTGTCCGTCTGTCCGTCTGTCCGTCTGTCCGTCAGTTCGTCCGTCCGTCCGTCCGTCCGTCCGTATGTCACAGTCATTTTACTCGGAGACCATTGGCTCTATCTATACGAAATTTACTAAACTGGTGTATTCTATGAACCGCAAAACGATTTTGTAATGAAATCTTAGAATATATAAGAATTAAGGGTAGCAGTCCATACATGTAACTGAGTGTTGAAAAAAAAATTTCAACGTTTGTCAACGTGTGAGATATCTTTGGATAGGTCTTTCAAATGATAAGGAGGTTTGATTTTGACTTTTTTCATTAAGTCAGTAGTTGTTGAGATATTAGGTCGTAAAAATTGTGTCCCCTCCCCTCTAACTTTTGAACTATGATATTTAAAATTCAGGAAAAATTTGAGCTTAAAGGACATCCAATAAAATTTCAACCACATTTAGTTTGGTCTACAAATTTAAGAGATATATAAGTTTTTCCTATAACTTTGTTTTTCATATAACTTTTAATAATTACTATGAAATCACCAACTTAAATTTGGAGTCGATTTTAATTCGTTATTATTTTTAAAGGCCTTAAGCTTCTTCATAACCAAGCTGCTAAACCCTTTAGTTTCAACTGTGCGTGGTCCAAAACGCACTTGACTGCTAATTTTTTCATAATAATATTTCAATAAAATTTACGTTATAAGCATATTTTCTTTAATATTATATACAAATATATGTAGATAAAAATACATTATGACTTTACTAATCTTTTTTCATATTATTTATATTATTATTATTTATATTTTCATACTTTATTTATTTAATATTTTCATTGTTTTAACAACATATTTTTTTACCAACCTTAAAAAAGTTCTGATTCTACACAATATTTTTTTTAAAAATTTATTTTACTCAAAGACGGCCTGTTTTATTGGATAATACATAATAATAATACACAGTCAAGATCTGATGATGGGATCCTGGATAAATTATGTGTGAACTATTCAAATTTTATAAGCAATTGCGTTTTAATCTTTTTGGAACGAAATTCCTTATCGCGGCTTAGGTTTTTTTTATTTAAGGTGGAGAAATCCTCATGAATACCCCGGAGCTGGGGCTGCCGGGGTTATGTGAGACTCCTAGTCACTAAAACTCCACCAGGTTTCGTCTCTACGCCGGGCGATGGCCGGGGGCATTCGTGCACTTGACCCCGTCTGACCGTCGCAGCGTTGTCTGCGTCGAATAAGACGCAGACCCTCCTCGCCCTGTTAGGGCATGAGAGCGAGCAGAAACCCATAAGGCTCGCTCTCATCCTCGCGGGGGCCTGTGCAATGCGGACGTCTGTCGCCCCAGCGACATTCGCCCGCAGGCCACCCACTAGGGCAGCGTAGCCTGGTGCCACCACCTCCTACGCCGTCCTCCGACGCCTGGACGCCTCCACCAGTAGATCGTCACCTGCCCCGTCCTCCGACGCCTGGACGCCTCCACGAGTGGATCGTCCGTTCTAAGGATGATCTCGGGCAATGTGAGGTCCGTACCAACCACGGCAATAAGCCGCAGTCGCTCTACCGTCCACGCAGGACACTCCTCCAGTGTGTGCTGGGCGGTGTCATCCACCCCCCAATCACACGACCGACACACGGGGCTTGACTCCTTGCACACAATAGTATGCAGGTACCTGTCAAAGCACCTGTGCCCCGACAAGATCTGCGTCAGGTGGGCGAGCCCGACTTCCGCTCAACCCATCTCTTGAGCGATGGCTGAATGGCTTCGATGGTCCGATGCCCAGCCGTCGGCTCGAGGAGTGCTTGCGACCACCTCGTCATCATTGATGAGCAGCCCCTTCTTCTCCACCGCTCGAAGTCGGTGCGACCGAAATCCCTACCTGTGTTGCGCGCCTCGTCCCTTTTCCTATAAAGGAAAGCTGAGAGCTCCGCCTGGAGCTCCCATGGAGGGGATCCTGCAAGAGCACAGGCCGCCTCGAAAGATATCGTGCGGTATCCCCGGATTGCCCTGATCGCCATGACTCGCTGAGGGCGTCTCAGCCGAGCCCTATTACTGGCGTTCAGGGCATCCAACCACACTGGCGCGCCATAGAGCGCCATTAAAGCCACCACACCGGCGTATAGTCACCGACACGTCGACCCCGGTCCTCCGACGTTCGGGAGCAATCGGGCGAGACCCATGACATTAGAAGTTTTAAAGCTTAAAGCCCTACAAATATTAAAGAAAAATTTTCTTCAGCCATTTACCAACACTTCTGCATATATAACTCAGTTTTTAAATTTTGTGGGTTGACATGGTATTGCTTATTTGCGTCCAAATATGAACTGTTTATTTGAAATAGTATTAGTACGGTTATTTGACAAATCTTTTATTTTAAGTAGGTATGTATAATTGTATATTTGTGCAGTGTGTTGCGATATAATGGAGCTTGTTGGGATGGCGTGGATTGTAGGAGAGCGAAGCCAGGTGCAACAAAATGATTTTTTGCATGGTTGAGACTAGAATAATTATAGATTTGTATTTATAAATATGCAGCTAATTGACTATATTTAAAATATTATTATATGAATGAGTAATAAAATTTTGAAATAAATATACATATTCCAAAATTTTATATATACCTAATACCTACTATAGATATGGTGTTGAAAATGTCACTGTATAAAGTATTATGAAACAATTTAACAGTTAAATATTTATGAAGCAAAACATGTAAACTTTATGTACACGCCATACTTTGCAAAAGAAATTATTAGCATAGCTATATAATTAATACAACAAGAACAACACTTGATTAATATTTGCCAAATTTCAATTAAGTAATGTATTTTTAAAGATTTTTGACAGCGGAGATCAATGTTACTGTGTCGTACAAGCGCCCTCTATTACTGACTGGACGGGAGATGTCCATTTAACGCGGTACGTCGTGTTTCAAAATGCTGCGTGTAGATGTCGCAGCTGTAGCAAAAACAGCTAGAGCATTTTATAGAATTTATTCAATTACTCTGTTCATCAACAGATGGCGCTTCATGACAAAATGAATATTATTATACATAAAAGTAATAAAATAACAATAAATATTATATTAATATCATATTTACGTTAACAAGAATAGAAAAAAAAAGAAATAATTCCATGTATATATGTTTTTTTTTTTTTGTTATTGTATATTTTTTTTTTTTTTTTTTTTTTTTTTTTTTTTTTTTTTTTTTTTTTTTTGCTTTGAAGTCTATACACTAAGACATTGAGGAAATTCTGAATCGCGGCATCAGAGTTTTCTAAGCAATGAACTATATACAGAACCCGTCACAGGCAGGCAGGCAGCTGCAGGCAGGCAGGCATGCAGGCAGGCAGGCAGGCAGGCAGGCAGGCAGGCAGGCAGGCAGGCAGGCAGGCAGGCAGGCAGGCAGGCAGGCAGGCAGGCAGGCAGGCAGGCAGGCAGGCAGGCAGGCAGGCAGGCAGGCAGGCAGGCAGGCAGGCAGGCAGGCAGGCAGGCAGGCAGGCAGGCAGGCAGGCAGGCAGGCAGGCAGGCAGGCAGGCAGGCAGGCAGGCAGGCAGGCAGGCAGGCAGGCAGGCAGGCAGGCAGCTGCAGGCAGGCAGGCAGGCTATGCTATGTTATGCATGGCTATGTTATGTTATGCAGGCAGGCAGGCAGGCAGGCAGGCAGGCATATGCAGGCAGCAGCAGGCATGCGCAGGCAGGCAGGCAGGCAGGCAGGCAGGCAGGCAGGCAGGCAGGCAGGCAGGCAGGCAGGCAGGCAGGCAGGCTGGCGCAGCGGCAGGCAGGGTGTGGCAGGCAGGCAGCAGGCAGGCAGGCAGGCAGGCAGGCAGGCAGGCAGGCAGGCAGGCAGGCAGGCAGGCAGGCAGGCAGGCAGGCAGGCAGGCAGGCAGGCAGGCAGGCAGGCAGGCAGGCAGGCAGGCAGTTATGCAGGCAGGCAGGCAGGCAGGCAGGCATATATGGCAGGCAGGCAGGCAGGCAGCAGGCAGGCAGGCAGCTATGTTATATATGGCAGGCAGGCAGGCAGGCAGGCAGGCAGGCAGGCAGGCAGGCAGGCAGGCATGCAGGCAGGCAGGCAGGCAGGCAGGCAGGCAGGCAGGCAGGCAGGCAGGCAGGCAGGCAGGCAGGCAGGCAGGCAGGCAGGCAGGCAGGCAGGCAGGCAGTAAGGCAGGCAGGCAGGCAGGCAGGCAGGCAGGCAGGCAGCAGGCAGGCAAGGCAGGCAGGCAGGCAGGCAGGTGTGCAGGCAGGCAGGCAGGCAGGCAGGCAGGCAGGCAGGGTGCAGGCAGGTGGCAGGCAGGCAGTGCAGGCAGGCAGGCAGGCAGGCAGGCAGGCAGGCAGGCAGGCAGGCAGGTTGGTTAGGTTGTGTTAGGTTAGGTTGTGCAGGCAGGCAGCAGCAGTTAGGTTGTGCAGGACAGTTAGGTTAGGTTAGGTTAGGTTAGGTTGAAGTTAGGTTAGGTTAGGTTGTGTTAGGTTGTGTTAGAAGAAAGAAGAAGTGTTAGTTAGGTTAGGTTAGGTTATATAAGTTAAAGAAGAAGAAGAAGTTAAGAAGATGTTAGGTTAGGTTATTAGAAGTTAGGTTATGTGTTGTGTTGTGCTAGGTTAGGTTAGGTTGTGTTAGTTAGGTTAGGTTGTGTTAGGTGTTAGGTTGAAGAAGAAGAAGTTAGGTTGTGAAGTTGAAGAAGGTTGTGTTAGGTTAAGAAGAAGAAGTTGAAGCAGGTTAGGCTGTGTTGTGTTGTTAGTTAGGTTAGGTTGTAAGAAGAAGTTAGGTTAGGTTAGGCTAGGGGTTAGGTTAGGTTGTGTTAGCAGGTTGTGTTGTGTTGTGTTAGGTTAGGTTAGGGTTAGGTTAAGAAGAAGTTAGGTTAGGTTAAAGAAGAAGAAGTTAGGTTAGGTTAGAGTTAGGTTAGGTTAGGTTAGGTTAAAGTTAGGTTAGTTAAGTTAGGTTAGGTTAAGTTGTGTTGTGTGTTAGTTAGGTTAGGTTAGGGGTTAGTGTTAGGTTAGGTTGTGTTAGGTTAGGTTAGGGTTAGGTTAGTGTTGAAGAAGGTTGTTAGGTTAGGTTAGGTTGTGTTGTTAGGTTAGGTTAGGTTAGGTTGTGTTGTTAGGTTAGGTTAAGTTAGGTTAGGTTAGGTTAGGCTAGTTAGAAGTTAGGTTAGGTTAAAGAAGTTAAGAAGAAGTTAGGTTAAATAGTTGTGTTAGGTTAGTTAGGTTAGGTTAGGTTAGGTTAGGTTAGGTTGTTAGGTTAGGTTAGGTTGGTTGTGTTGTGTTGTGCTAGGTTAGGTTAGGTTAAAGAAGTTAGGTTAGGTTGAAGAAGTTGTGTTGTGTTGTGTTGAAGAAGAAGAAGTTAAGGTTAGGTTAGGGTTAGGTTGTGTTGTGCTAGGTTAGGAAGAAGTTAGGTTGAAGAAGTTGTGTTAGGGTTGTGTTGTGTTAGGTTAGGTTGTGTTGAAGTTAGGTTAGAAGAAGAAGAAGTTAGGTTAGTGTTAGGTTAGGTTAGGTTAGGTTAGGTTAGTTAGGTTAGGTTAGTTAAAGAAGAAGAAGGTTAGTTAGGTTAGGTTAGGTTAGGTTAGGTTAGGTTAGGTTGTGTTAGGTTAGGTTAGGTTAGGTTAAAGAAGAAGTTAGGCTAGGTTAGGTTAGGTTAGTTAGGTTAGAAGAAGTTAGTGTTAGGTTAGGTTAGGTTAGGTTAGTTAGGAAGAAGAAGTTGTGTTAGTTAGGAAGAAAGGTTAGGTTGTGTTGTGTTGTAAGGTTAGGTTGTGTTGTGTTGTGTTGTGTTAGGTTAGGTTAGGTTAGGTTAGGTTGTGTTAAAGAAGGTTAAAGTGTTAGTTAGCTGTTGAAGAAGTTAGGGCAGTTGTGTTGTGTTGTGTTGTGTTAGGTTAGGTTAGGTTAGGTTAGGTTAGGTTAGGTTAGTTAGGCTAGGTTAGGTTAGGTTAGGTTAGAAGTTAGGTTAGGTTAGGTTAGGTTAGGTTAGTTAGGTTAGGTTAGGTTAGTTAGGTTAGTTAGGCTAGGTTAGGTTAGGTTAGGTTAGGTTAGGTTGAAGTTAGGTTGTGTTTGTGTTAGGTTAGTTAGGCTAGGTTGTGCCAGGTTAGGTTAGGTTAGAAGAAGAAGAAGTTAGGTTAGGTTAGGCCAAGTTAGTTGTGTTGTGTTGTGTTAGGTTAAAGTTGTGTTAGGTTAAAGAAGTTGTTAGGTTGTGTTAGGTTGTGCTAGGTTAGGTTAAAGAAAGTGTTAGGTTGTAAGAAGAAGTTGTGTTGTGTTAGGTTAGGTTAGGTTAGTTAGGTTGTGTTAGGTTGTGCTAGGTTAGGTTAGGTTAGGTTGAAGAGTTAAGAAGTTAGGTTGTGTTGTGTTAGAAGTTAGGTTAGTTAAGAAGAAGAAGTAAGTTAGGTTGTGTCTAGGTTGTTAGGTTAGGTTAGGTTAGGTTGAAGAAGAAGTTAAGCTAGAAGTTAGGTTAGTTGAAGAAGAAGAAGCTAGGTTAGGTTAGGTTAAGTTAGGTTAGGTTAGGTTAGGTTAAGTTAGGTTAGGTTAGGTTAGGTTAGGTTAGGTTAGGTTAGGTTAGGTTAGTGTTAGGTAGGTTGTGTTGTGTTAAGGCAAGAAGTTAGGTTGTGTTGTAGGTTAGGCCAGGTTAGAAGTTAGGTTAAAGAAGTTAAAGAAGCTAGGTTGTGTTAGGTTAGGTTAGTTAGTTGTGTTAAAGAAGTTAGGTTAGTGTTGTGCTTAGGTTAGAAGAAGAAGTTAGTTAGGTTAGGTTAGTTAGGTTAGTTGAAGAAGTTAGGTTAGGTTAGGTTAGGTTGTGTTAGGTTAGGTTGTGTTGTGTTGTGCTAGGTTAAAGTTAGGTTAAAGTTAGGTTGAAGAAGCTGTTAGTTAGTGTTGTGTTAAAGAAGTAGTTAGTGCTAGGTTAGGTTAAAGAAGAAGAAGAAGAAGCAGTTTAGGTTGAAGTTAGGTTAGGTTAAGAAGTTGTGTTAGGTTAGGTTAGGTTGTGTTAGGTTAGGTTGAAGTTAGGTTAGGTTAAAGAAGAAGTTAGGTTAGGTTGTGTTAGGTTAGGTTAGGTTAGAAGAAGAAGAAGAAGAAGAAGTTAGGTTAGGTTGTGTTAGGTTAGCTAGGTTGTGTTAGGTTAGGTTAGGTTAGGTTAGGTTGTGTTAGGTTAGTTAGTTAGGTTAAAGAAGAAGAAGAGGTTAGGTTAGTTAGGTTAGGTTAGGTTAGGTTAGGTTGTGTTAGGTTAGGTTAGGTTAGGTTAGGTTAGGTTAGGTTAGGTTAGTGTTAGTTAAAGAAGTTAGGTTAAAGTTAGGTTAGGTTAGGTTAGGTTAGGTTAGGTTAGGTTCCGGGGCGTCGCGGTTGAATGCGCAAGCGATCCCGTGACGTCCCAATATGGCGCTAGACGGGACCTTGGGGTTTTAGTTTGGGCATGGGGGCCAGGTCTTCTAAAGACCATTGCACATGGCTCGAGTCCCACACCCCCGCGCCACTTTTTACCATCTGTCCCGGCGCGGTGCAAATGCATTTCCCGCAAGTAAAACAGTTAGGTTAGGTTAGGTTAGGTTGTGCTAGGTTAGTTGTAGTTAGAAGTTAGGTTAGGTTAGGTTGTTAGGTTAGGTTAGGTTAGGTTAGGTTAAAGAAGAAGAAGAAGTAGGTTGAAGTTAGGTTAGGTTAGGTTGTGTTGTGCTAGTTAAGAAGAAGTTAGGTTGTGTTAGGTTAAAGAAGAAGAAGTTAGGTTAGGTTAGGTTAGGTTAGGTTAGGTTAGGTTAGGTTAAGAAGAAGCTGTTAGGTTAGGTTAGGTTAGGTTAGCAGTTAGGTTAGGTTAGGTTAGGTTGAAGAAGTTAGGTGCTAGGTTAGGTTAGAAGAAGTTAGGTTAGTTAGGTTGTGGTTGTTAGGCTAGGTTGTACAGTTAGGTTAGGTTGTGCTAGTTAGAAGTTAGGTTAAGAAGAAGAAGTTAGGTTAGGTTAGAAAAGGTTAGCTGAAGTTGTGGTTAGGTTGTGCTTAGTTGAAGAAGGTTGTGTTGTGGTTAGGTTAGGAAGAAGAAGTAGCTAGGCCAGGTTGTGCTAGGTTAGTTAGGTTAGGTTGAAGAAGTTAGGCTTAAGTTGTTAGTTAGAAGTTAGGTTAGGTTAGGTTAGGTTAGGTTAGGTTAGAAGAAGTTAGGTTAGGTTAGGTTAGGTTAAAGAAGTTAGGTTAGGTTAGGTTAAAGAAGAAGGCTAGGTTAGGTTAGGTTAGGTTAGTTAGGTTAGGTTAGGTTAGGTTAGGTTAGGTTAGGTTAGGTTAGGTTAGGTTAGGTTAGGTTAGGTTAGGTTCTCTCCACCGCAGAGGTAACACCTGCGGTACCCTGGGTTTGTCGTGCCGGGGGCCCAGTAGCCGGGAGCCAGTCGACGGTGCTTAGAGGGGCACCGTCGGCCACCCGGTGAAGCGAACAGGGTTAGCCGGCTTCCCGAGTCTTTGGGGAAGGACTCGAGTCGGTCGGTGGGGTTGCAGGCCCACCCGCGTTTACGCGGGCGGTGCACATATGTATATAGGAGGCATACCGACTTCTGGGCTTGCCCTGAAGTCGGCCGGTGGGGCCGTAAGGCCTCGGAGTTGTATATTTGTATATTGTATATTTGTATATGTTTGTATATATTGGGGCTTTGCCGTCTTCCTGGTTTTCCTGGGAAGTCGGCACAGGCGGAGGCCGTAAGGCCCGAGCGCGAAAGCGCTAGGGGTTTATTTGTGCATATTTGTATATATGTATATATGTAGGTATCGCCGGCTTTCGTGAGTTTATTGAGAAAACAAACCTTCCGAAGCCGGCCCAGGCGGAGGCCGCAAGGCCCAGGCGCGTAAGTGCCACGGGGGCTTTATATTTATCTTTATATGTATTAGTATGTATGTTATGCGTATTTATGGCGGCACTATGTTGCCGCCTCGCGGAGGCCGAGCGTCTATGCGTTCGCGCGGAAGTGTGTATATATTGGCATATAAGCATTTGTGTGTAATTATAGTATCTATGGCGGCACCATGTTGCCGCCCCAGGAGGGCCCCTCGGGCAAGCGTCGGGGCGTCGCGGTTGAATGCGCAAGCGATCCCGTGACGTCCCACTATGGCGCTAGACGGGACCTTTGGGGTTTTAGTTTGGCATGGGGGCCAGGTCTTATAAAGACCATTGCACATGGTCTCGAGTCCCACACTCCCCGCGCCACTTTTTACCATCTGTCCCGGCGCGGGGTGCGTAAATGCATTTCCCGCAAGTAAAGGTTAGGTTAGGTTAAGGTTGAAGTTAGTTAAGGTTAGGTTAGGTTAAAGAAGTTAGTTAAGAAGTTAGGTTAGTGTTAGGTTAGGTTGAAGAAGAAGAAGTTAGGTTAGGTTAGGAAGAAGGTTAGGTTAGGTTAGGTTAGGTTAAGTTAGGTTAGGTTAGGTTAGGTTAGGTTAGGTTAGGTTAGGTTAGGTTAGGTTGGTTAGGTTAGGTTAGGTTAGGTTAGGTTAGGTTAGGTTAGGTTAGGTTAGGTTAGGTTAGGTTAGGTTAGGTTAGTTCCCTCTCAACCGCAGAGGCCAAACTCTGCGGTACCCTGGGCTTGTCGTGCCGGGGGGGTTCAGTAGCCGGGAGTCGATTGTGCAGGTGGCACCTTCGACTGCCCGGTGAAGCTAACAGGGTCGGACGGTTCGGGCGTGGGGCGTTTTACGTCAGACCGCGCCTAGGAGGGTGGTGTCGTATGGGTCGCTCCGGTACTTTTCTGCTTATCAGAATGGACTGCGAGCGGCTCCTGCGACACCGGTGGTGTGTTTGACCGGGGCCTTCAGCCTCGGTCAGGCGGTAGAGGAAGAAAACCTCTTTAAAAAATAACGGCGGTCGGTCGTAGAGGGAAACAACCTCATTAAAAAGTTAGTCTCGGCGGGGGAGCCCTAGGAACCAGGGCTCCTTGGTTGGGTTTGCCGGGGCCTTTCGGTCCTGGTCGGAGGGCGCGAAAGCGCCGTGGAGTATTTTATATATGTATAGTATGTATTAGTATGTATATATGGCGGCAGTATGGTGCCGCCCAAGGTGGAGGCCGAAAGGCCTGGCGCGTTCGCGCGCGGAGGTATGTATTGGTATATATGTATTAGTATGTAGTGTATGTATATATGGCGGCAGTAGGTTGCCGCCACCGGTGGGCCCTCGGGGCAAGCGCCGGGGCGTCGCGGTGGTATGCTTCGGTGATCCCGCGACGTCCCACTATGGCGCCAGATGGGACCTTGGAGTTTTAGTGGGTAGGGGGCTCGGCCCGAGTCCACACACCTCCTGCGCCATTGCACCCGTCCCGGCGCTCGAGTGCGTAACTGCATTTCTCAAAGGTTAGGTTAGGTTAGGTTAGGTTAGGTTAGGTTAGGTTAGGTTAGGTTAGGTTAGGTTAGGTTAGGTTAGGTTAGGTTAGGTTAGGTTAAGTTAGGTTAGGTTAGGTTGGTTAGGTTAGGTTAGGTTAGGTTAGGTTAGGTTAGGTTAGGTTAGGTTGGGTTAGGTTAGGTTAGGCTAGGTTAGGTTAGGTTAGGTTAAGTTAGGTTAGGTTAGGTTAGGTTAGGTTAGGTTAGGTTAGGTTAGGTTAGGTTAGGTTAGGTTAGGTTAGGTTAGAGTTAGGTTAGGTTAGGTTAGGTTAGGTTAGGTTGAAGTTAGGTTAAGAAGAAGTTAGGTTAGGTTAGGTTAGGTTAGGTTAGGTTAGGTTAGGTTAGGTTAGGTTGTGTTGTGTTAGGTTAGGTTGAAGTTAGGTTAGGTTAGGTTAGGTTAGGTTAGGTTGTGTTAGGTTAGGTTAGGTTAGGTTAGTGTTAGGTTAGTTAGGTTAGGTTAGGTTAGGTTAGGTTAGGTTATGTTAGGTTAGGTTAGGTTAGGTTAGGTTAAGTTAGGTTAGGTTAGGTTAGGTTAAGTTAGGTTAGGTTAGGTTAGGTTAGGTTAGGTTAGGTTAGGTTAGGTTAGGTTAGGTTAGGTTAGGTTAGGTTAGGTTAGGTTAGGTTAGGTTAGGTTAGGTTAGGTTAGGTTAGTTAGGTTAGGTTAGGTTGGTTAGGTTAGGTTGTTAGGTTAGGTTAGGTTAGGTTAGGTTAGGTTAGGTTGTTGTGTTGAGGTTAGGTTAGGTTAAGAAGAAGTTAGGTTGAGGTTAGGTTAGGTTAGGTTAGGTTAGGTTAGGTTAGGTTAGGTTAGGTTAGGTTAGGTTAGGTTAGGTTAGGTTAGGTTAGGTTAGGTTAGGTTAGTTAGGTTAGGTTAGGTTAGGTTAGGTTAGGTTGAAGAAGAAGAAGTTAGGTTAGGTTAGTTAGGTTAGGTTAGGTTAGGTTAGGTTAGGTTAGGTTAGGTTAGGTTAGGTTAGGTTAGGTTGTGTTAGGTTAGGTTAGGTTAGGTTAGGTTAGGTTAGGTTAGGTTAGGTTAGGTTAGTTAGAAGAAGTTAGGTTAGGTTAGGTTGTGCTAGGTTAGGTTAGGTTAGGTTATGTTAGGTTAGGTTAGGTTAGGTTAGGTTAGGTTGGGTTAGGTTAGGTTAGGTTAGGTTGAAGTTAGGTTAGGTTAGGTTATGCTAGGTTAGGTTAGGTTAGGTTAGGTTAGGTTAGGTTAGGTTAGGTTAGGTTAGGTTAGGTTGGTTAGTTAGGTTAGGTTAGGTTAGGTTAAGAAGTTAGGTTAGGTTAGGTTAGGTTGAAGAAGAAGAAGGTTAGGTTAGGGTTAGGTTAGGTTAGGTTAGGTTAGGTTAGGTTAGGTTAGGTTAGGTTAGGTTAGGTTAGAAGAAGAAGTTAGGTTAGGTTAGGTTAGGTTAGGTTAGGTTAGGTTAGGTTAGGTTAGGTTAGGTTAGGTTAGAAGAAGAAGAAGGTTAGGTTAGGTTAGTTAGGTTAGTTAGGTTAGGTTAAGGTTAGGTTAGGTTAGGTTAGTTAGGTTAGGTTAGGTTAGGCTAGGTTAGGTTGTAGGTTAGGTTAGGTTAGGTTAGGTTAAGAAGAAGTTAGTTAGTTAGGTTAGTTAGGTTAGGTTAGGTTAGGTTAGGTTAGGTTAGGTTAGGTTGAAGAAGTTAGGTTAGGTTAGGTTAGGTTAGTTAGGTTAGGTTAGGTTGTTAGGTTAGGTTAGGTTAGGTTAGGTTAGGTTAGGTTCGCCTCCAACCGCAGAGGTCAAACTCTGCGGTACCCTGGGCTTGTCGTGCCGGGGGGCTTAGTAGCCGGGAGTCGATTGTGCAGGTGGCACCTTCGACTGCCCGGTGAAGCTAACAGGGTCAGACGGTTCGGGCGTGGGGCGTTTTACGCCAGACCGCGCTCAGGGAGTGGTGGTGTCGTATGGGTCGCTCCGGTACTTTCTGCTTATCAGAATGGACTGCGAGCGGCTCCTGCGACACCGGAGGGGTGCTTAACCGGGGCCTTCAGCCCCGGTCGGGCGGTAGAGGAAGAAAACCTCTTTAAAAATAACGACGGTCGGTCGTAGAGGGAAACAACCTCATTAAAAGTTAGTTCGGCGGGGGAGCCCTATAACCCAGGGCTCCTTGTTGGGTTTGCCGGGGCCTTTCGGTCCTGGTCGGAGGGGCGCGAAAGCGCCGTGGAGCATTTTATATATGTATAGTATGTATTAGTATATGTATGGCGGCAGTATGGTGCCGCCCAAGGTGGAGGCCGAAAGCGTCTGCGCGTTCGCGCGCGGTGGTATGTATTAGTATATATGTATTAGTATGTAGTATATGTATATATGGCGGCAGTAGGTTGCCGCCACCGGTGGGCCCTCGGGGCAAGCGCCGGGGCGTCGCGGTTGTGTGCTTTAGCGACCCCGCGACGTCCCACTATGGCGCCAGATGGGACCTTGAGTTTTAGTGGGTAGGGGGCTCGGCCTGAGTCCACACACCTCCTGCGCCATTGCACCCGTCCCGGCGCTCGAGTGCGTAACCGCATTTCTCGGCAAAAAAAGGTTAGGTTAGGTTAGGTTAAGTTAGGTTAGGTTAGGTTAGGTTAGGTTAGGTTAGGTTAGGTTAGGTTAGGTTAGGTTAGGTTAGGTTAGAAGAAGGTTAGGTTAGGTTGGGTTAGGTGGTTAGGTTAGGTTAGGTTAGGTTATGTTAGGTTAGGTTAGGTTAGGTTAGGTTAAGTTAGGTTAGGTTAGGTTAGGTTAGGTTAGGTTAGGTTAGGTTAGGTTAGGTTAGGTTAGGTTAGGTTAGGTTAGGTTAGGTTAGTTAGGTTAGGTTAGGTTGAAGTTAGGTTAGGTTATTGGTTGGTTAGTTAGGTTAGGTTGGGTTAGGTTAGGTTAGGTTAGGTTAGGTTAGGTTAGGTTAGGTTAAGTTAGGTTAGGTTAGGTTAGGTTAGGTTAGGTTAGGTTAGGTTAGGTTAGGTTAGGTTAGGTTAGGTTAGGTTAGGTTAGGTTGGTTAGGTTGGGGTTAGGGTTAGTTAGGTTAGGTTAGGTTAGAAGAAGTTGAAGTTAGGTTAGGTTAGGTTAGGTTAGGTTAGGTTAGGTTAGGTTAGGTTAGGTTAGGTTAGAGTTAGGTTAGGTTAGGTTAGGTTAGGTTAGGTTAGGTTGTTGTGTTAGGTTAGGTTGTGTTAGGTTAGGTTAGGTTAGGTTAGGTTAGGTTAGGTTAGGGAAGGTTAGGTTAGGTTAGGTTAGGTTAGGTTAGGTTAGGTTAGGTTAGGTTAGGTTAGGTTGGGTTAGAAGAAGTTAGGTTGTGTTAGTGTTAGGTTAGGGTTAGGTTAGGTTAGGTTAGGTTAGGTTAGGTTAGAAGAAGTTAGGTTAGGTTAGGTTAGGTTAGGTTAGGTTGGAAGGTTAGAAGAAGTTAGGTTAGGTTAGAAGTTAGTTAGGTTAGGTTAGGTTAGGTTAGGTTAGGTTAGGTTAGGTTAGTTAAGAAGAAGTTAGGTTAGGTTAGGTTAGGTTAGGTTAAGAGTTAGGTTAGGTTAGGTTGTGTTAGGTTAGGTTAGGTTAGGTTAGGTTGGGTTAGGTTAGGTTAGGTTAGGTTAGGTTAGGTTGTTAGGTTGAAGTTAGGTTAGTGTTAGGTTAGGTTAGGTTAGGTTGGGTTAGGTTAGGTTGTGTTAGGTTGGGATTAAGAAGTTAGGTTAGGTTAGGTTAGGGAAGTTAGGTTAGGTTAGGTTAGGTTGAAGAAGAAGGTTAGGTTAGGTTAGGTTAGGTTAGGTTAGGTTAGGTTAGGTTAGGTTAGGTTAGGTTAGGTTAGGTTGAAGAAGAAGTTAGGTTAGGTTAGGTTAGGTTAGGTTAGGTTAGGTTAGAAGTTGTTAGGTTGTGTTAGGTTAGGTTGGTTAGGTTAGGTTGGGTTGGGTTAGGTTGCTAGGTTAGGTTAGGTTGGAGGTTAGGTTAGGTTGGGTTAGGTTAGGTTGAAGTTGAGTTAGTTAGGTTAGGTTGAAGTTAGAAGTTAGGTTAGGTTAGTTAGGTTAGGTTAGGTTAGGTTAGGTTAGGTTAGGTTAGGTTAGGTTAGGTTAGGTTAGGTTAGGTTAGGTTAGGAGTTAGGTTAGGTTAGGTTAGGTTAGGTTAGGTTAGGTTAGGTTAGGTTAGGTTAGGTTAGGTTAGGTTAGGTAGGTTAGGTTAGGTTAGGTTGTGTTAGGTTAGGTTAGGTTAGGTTAGGTTAGGTTAGGTTAGGTTGGTTAGTTAGGTTAGGTTAGGTTAGGTTAGGTTAGGTTAGGTTAAAGAAGTTGTGTTAGAAGTTAGGTTAGGTTAGGTTAGGTTAGGTTAGGTTAGGTTAGGTTAGGTTAGGTTAGGTTAGGTTAGGTTGTGTTAGGTTAGGTTAGAAGAAGGTTAGGTTAGAAGAAGAAGAAGGTTAGGTTAGGTTAGGTGAGGTTAGGTTAGGTTAGGTTATGTTAGGTTAGGTTAGGTTAGGTTAGGTTAGGTTAAGTTAGGTTAGGTTAGGTTAGGTTAGGTTAGGTTAGGTTAGGTTAGGTTAGGTTAGGTTAGGTTAGGTTAGGTTAGGTTAGGTTAGGTTAGGTTAGGTTAGGTTAGGTTAGAAGAAGTTAGGTTAGGTTAGGTTAAGAAGTTAGGTTAGGTTGGAAGTTAGGTTAGGTTGGGTTTAGTTAGGTTAGGTTAGTTGTGGTTAGGAAGAAGAAGGTTAGGTTAGGTTAGGTTAGGTTAGGTTAGTTAGGTTAGGTTAGGTTAGGTTAGGTTAGGTTAGGTTAGGTTAGGTTAGGTTAGGTTAGGTTAGGTTAGGTTAGGTTAGGTTAGGTTAGGTTAGGTTAGGTTGTGTTAGGTTAGGTTAGGTTAGGTTAGGTTAGGTTAGGTTAGGTTAGGTT
Source organism: Hestina assimilis (assembly GCA_023373885.1). NCBI lineage: Eukaryota > Metazoa > Arthropoda > Insecta > Lepidoptera > Nymphalidae > Hestina > Hestina assimilis. The sequence continues at coordinate 16,537,029 of CM041745.1, forward strand.
AGGTTAGGTTAGGTTAGGTTAGGTTAGGTTAGGTTAGGTTAGGTTAGGTTAGGTTAGGTTAGGTTGGGTTAGGTTAGGTTAGGTTAGGTTAGGTTGTGTTAGGTTAGGTTAGGTTAGGTTAGGTTAGGTTAGGTTAGGTTAGGTTAGGTTAGGTTAGGTTAGGTTAGGTTAAGGTTAGGTTAGGTTAGGTTAGGTTAGGTTAGGTTAGGTTAGGTTAGGGTTAGGTTAGGTTAGGTTAGGTTAGGTTAGGTTAGGTTAGGTTAGGTTAGGTTAGGTTAGAAGTTAGGTTAGGTTAGGTTAGGTTAGGTTAGGTTAGGTTGAGTTAGGTTAGGTTAGGTTAGGTTAGGTTAGGTTAGGAAGAAGAAGAAGAAGTTAGGTTAGGTTGGGTTAGGTTAGGTTAGGTTAGGTTAGGTTAGGTTAGGTTAGGTTAGGTTAGGTTAGGTTAGGAAGGTTAGGTTAGGTTAGGTTAGGAAGAAGTTAGGTTAGGTTAGGTTAGGTTAAAGAAGAAGAAGTTAGGTTAGGTTAGGTTAGTTAGTTAAGAAGAAGTTAGGTTAGTGTTAGGTTAGGTTAGGTTAGGTTAGGTTAGGTTAGGTTAGGTTAGGTTAGGTTAGGTGGTTAGGTTAGGTTAGGTTAGGTTAGGTTAGGTTAGGTTAGGTTAGGTTGTGTTAGGTTAGGTTAGGTTAGGTTAGGTTAGGTTAGGTTAGGTTAGGTTAGGTTAGGTTAGGAAGTTAGGTTAGGTTAAGAAGTTAAGTTAGGTTAGGTTAGGTTAGGTTAGGGTTAGGTTAGTTGAAGTTAGGTTAGGTTAGGTTAGGTTAGGTTAGGTTAGGTTAGGTTAGGTTAGTTTAGGTTAGGTTAGGTTAGGTTGGGTTAGGTTAGGTTAGAAGAAGAAGTTAGGTTAGGTTAGGTTAGGTTAGGTTAGGTTAGGTTAGGTTAGGTTAGAAGAAGAAGAAGGTTAGGTTAGGTTAGGTTAGGTTAGGTTAGGTTAGAAGAAGGTTAGGTTAGGTTAGGTTAGGTTAGGTTAGGTTAGGTTAGGTTAGGTTGTTAGGTTAGGTTAGGTTAGGTTAGGTTAGGTTAGGTTAGGTTGGGAAGTAGGTTAGGTTAGGTTAGGTTGAGTTAGGTTAGGTTAGGTTAGGTTAGGTTAGGTTGAAGTTGTTAGTTGGAGTTAGGTTAGGTTAGGTTAAGAAGTTAGGGTTAGGTTGTGGAGGTTAGGTTAGGTTAGGTTAGGTTAGGTTAGGTTAGTTAGGTTAGGTTAGGTTAGGTTAGGTTAGGTTAGGTTAGGTTAGGTTAGGTTAGGAAGTTAGGTTAGGTTAGGTTAGGTTAGGTTAGGTTGAGTTAGGTTGAAGTTGGGTTGTGTTGGGTTAGGTTAGGTTAGGTTAGGTTAGTTGTTAGGTTAGGTTAGGTTAGGTTAGGTTAGGTTAGGTTAGGTTAGGTTAGGTTAGGTTAGGTTAGGTTAGGTTAGGTTAGGTTAGGTTGTGTTAGGTTAGGTTAGGTTAGGTTAGGTTAGGTTAGGTTAGGTTAGGTTAGGTTAGGTTGTGTTAGGTTAGGTTAGGTTGAAGAAGTTAGGTTGAAGAAGAAGGTTAGGTTAGGTTAGTTAGGTTAGGTTAGGTTAGGTTAGGTTAGTTAGAAGAAGTTAGGTTAGGTTAGGTTGGGTTAGGTTAGGTTAGGTTAGGTTAGGTTAGGTTAGGTTGGGTTGAGGTTAGGTTAGGTTAGGTTAGGTTAGGTTAGGTTAGGTTAGGTTAGGTTAGGTTGGTTAGGTTAGGTTGGTTAGGTTAGTGTTAGGTTAGAAGAAGGTTAGGTTAGGTTAGGTTAGGTTAGGTTAGGTTAGGTTAGAAGAAGAGTTAGGTTAGGTTGGGTTAGGTTAGGTTAGGTTAGGTTAGGGTTGTGTTAGGTTAGGTTAGGTTAGGTTAGGTTAGGTTAGGTTAGTTAGGTTAGAAGAAGTTGTGTTGGGTTAGGTTAGGTTAGGTTAGGTTATGTTAGGTTAGGTTAGGTTAGGTTAGGTTAGGTTAGGTTGGGTTAGGTTAGGTTAGGTTGGGTTAGGTTAGGTTAGGTTAGGTTAGGTTAGGTTAGGTTAGGTTAGGTTAGGTTAGGTTAGGTTAGGTTGGGTTAGGTTAGGTTAGGTTAGGTTAGGTTAGAAGAAGTTAGGTTAGGTTAGGTTAAGAAGTTAGGTTAGAGTTGAAGAAGAAGAAGAAGTTGAAGTTGTTAGGTTAGGTTGTTAGTTAGGTTAGGTTAGGTTAGGTTAGGTTAGGTTAGGTTAGGTTAGAAGAAGAAGAAGTTAGGTTAGGTTAGGTTAGGTTAGGTTAGGTTAGGTTAGGTTAGGTTAGGTTAGGTTAGGTTGTGGTTAGGTTGTGTTAGGTTAGGTTAGGTTAGGTTAGGTTAGGTTAGGTTAGGTTAGGTTAGGTTAGGTTAGGTTAGGTTAGGTTAGGTTAGGTTAGGTTAGGAGTTGAAGAAGGTTGGGTTAGGTTAGGTTAGGTTAGGTTAGGTTAGGTTAGGTTAGGTTAGGTTAGGTTAGGTTGGGGTTAGGTTAGGTTAGGTTAGGTTGAGGTTAGTTAGGTTGAAGTTAGAAGAAGAAGTTAGGTTAGGTTAGGTTAGGTTAGGTTAGAAGAAGAAGAGGTTAGGTTAGGTTAGGTTAGGTTAGGTTAGGTTAGGTTAGGTTGTTAGGTTGTGTTGTGTTGTGCTAGGTTAGGTTAGGTTAGGTTAGGTTAGGTTAGGTTAGGTTAGGTTAGGTTAGGTTGTGTTAGGTTAGGTTAGGTTAGGTTAGGTTGTGTTGTGTTAGGTTAGGTTAGGTTAGGTTAGGTTGAAGAAGAAGAAGAAGAAGTTAGGTTAGGTTAGGTTAGGTTGTTAGGTTAGGTTAGGTTAGGTTAGGTTAGGAAGAAGTTAGGTTAGAGTTAAGTTAGGTTAGGTTAGGTTAGGTTAGGTTAGGTTAGGTTAGGTTAGGTTAGGTTAGGTTAGGTTAAGGTTAGGTTAGGTTAGGTTAGGTTAGGTTAGGTTAGGTTAGGTTATTTAGGTTAGGTTAGGTTAGGTTAGGTTAGGTTAGGTTAGGTTGTTGGTTAGGTTGGTTGTTAGGTTAGGTTAGGTTAGGTTAGGTTAGGTTAGGTTGTGTTAGGTTGGTTGGTTAGGTTAGGTTAGGTTAGGTTAGAAGTTGTGTTAGGTTAGGTTAGAAGAAGAAGTTAGAAGTTAGGTTAGGTTAGGTTAGGTTAGGTTAGGTTAGGTTAGGTTAGGTTAAGGTTAGGTTAGGTTAGGTTGGTTAGGTTAGGTTAGGTTAGGTTAGGTTAGGTTAGGTTAGGTTAGGTTGAAGTTGTTAGGTTAGGTTAGGTTAGGTTAGGTTAGGTTAGGTTAGGTTAGGTTAGGTTAGGTTAGGTTAGGTTAGGTTAGGTTAGGTTAGGTTAGGTTAGGTTAGGTTAAGTTAGGTTAGGTTAGGTTAGGTTAGGTTAGGTTAGGTTAGGTTAGGTTAGGTTAGGTTAGGTTAGGTTTTTTTTTTTTTTTTTTTTTTTTTAGGTGGAGAAATCCTCATGGATACCCTGGAGCTGGGGCTGCCAGGGTTATGTGAGACTCCTACTCACTAAAACTCCACCAGGTTTCATCTCTACGCCGGGCGACGGCCGGGGCATTCGTGCTGAGCACTTGACCCCGTCTGGCCGTCGCAGCGTTGTCTGCGTCAACAATGGACGCAGACCCTCCTCGCCCTGTTGGGCATGAGAGCGAGCAGAAACCCATAAGGCTCGCTCTCATCCTCGCGGGGGCCTGTGCAATGCGGACTCCTGTCGCCCCAGCGACATTCGTCCGCAGGCCACCCACTACGGCAGCGTAGCTCGGTGCCACCACCTCCTACGCTGCCCCGTCCTCCAACGCCGCGACGCCTCCGCCAGGGGATCGTCGTCTCTAAGGCGTTGGGCTTCTCTCTTGCGCGACATGACTGTCTCGGAGAACTCCGAGACCGCCGCCCACGCACGCCTGCTGCTCAACATTGCCCGGATGGTCTCGGGCAATGTCAAGTCCACTCCAACGACAGCCATTAGGCATAGCCTATCCGCCGTCCACGCCGGACACTCTTCTAGCGTGTGCTGGGCGGTATCATCTACCCCCCAGTCACACGAACGGCACACGGGGCTCGACTCTCTGCACACAATAGTATGCAGGTACCTGTCGAAGCACCCGTGTCCCGATAGCACCTGTGTCAAGTGGTACGTAGGGGAGCCTGTTTTGCGCTCGACCCATTTCTTCAGTGACGGCTGGATGCCGGCAATAGTCCAGTGTCCAGCCGTCGGCTCCAGGAGATCTTGCGACCACCTGGTCAATACCTCCTCGGTGCCCCTTCTCCTCCACCGCTCCAGGTCACTGGGGCGGAGCCTTCTTCCGGCGTTACGCGCCTCGCACCTCTTATTGTATAATGAGGCGGAGAGTTCCGCCTGGAGCTCCCACGGGGGGTACCTGCCAAGGCACATGCCGCCTCGAAGGACACGGTGCGGTATCCTCGGATCGCCCTGATCGCCATGACTCGCTGAGGGCGTCTCAGCAGAGCCCTGTTACTGGCGGTCAGGGCACCGACCCACACCGGCGCGCCATACAGCGCCATCGAGGCCACCACGCCAGCGTAAAGGCGCCGACACGTCGACCCCGGGCCACCGACATTCGGGAGCAGGCGAGCGAGCCCAGCCGCTGCTTGAACCAGCTTTGGGCCCATCCGCCGGAAGTGCTCACCGAAGCTCCACCGGCTGTCGAGCGTGAGGCCCAAGTACTTAAGATGGGCTTCCACCCCGATCCGCACACCCCCAACTGTGATGTTAGCGTTGGGGGGTGGTCTTCTACGTGGCCCATGAAAGCATATGGCGCTGGTTTTGTCCAGCGCCACATTGAGCCCTAACCTTCTGATTCTGGCCACCACCTGAGCTGTTCCAGCAGTGGCCAGAATCGCCGCGTCCCTGAACGAGTCTCCGCGGGCAACTACCAGAGTGTCGTCAGCGTAGCACACCAGGTAGAGCCCGCGAAGGAGTGCACCACGAAGCACCACATCATAACCGATGTTCCACAGGAGCGGGCCAAGAACCGACCCCTGTGGAACTCCCCGACTCACTGGATGCCTGATAAGGTCACCCGCCCTATTTTGATATAGGACAACACGCTCCCGCAGGTAGTCCGCAACTAGACGCTGCAGATACCTGGGCACCCTGTGGAACACTAGTCCGTCCAGGATGCACCAGAACGGGAGCGTGTTGAATGCATTGGCGATGTCTAAAGACACCGCCACTACAGTGTCACCTCGGGAGGTCGACTCGGCAGAGAGGGCCTTGACGCACATGATTGCGTCGATGGTGGAGCGGCCCTCTCTGAATCCGTATTGACAATCCGCCAAATCCGGACCCACAGTGCGCAGGTGTTCAACTATGCGGGAAGCGACCACCCTCTCAAAGCACTTCCCCGCCTCGTCCAGCAGCACTATGGGCCGGAACGCCGATGACGAATTGTCCGTGCGGCCCTTCTTCCTGGCAAGCACCAGCCTGCCTTGCTTCCAGGTTGACGGAAACTCTGCCGTTCGGAGGCTGGTGTCCAGGAGCGCCCGGTATGGCGTCTCCAACGCAGTCTCCAGCGCCAGAGCTAGTACCCGGGCGTGAACCCCGTCGGGTCCAGGGGCAGTCTTCTTAGCCCGAAGCCTTTCGACTATGCCCGCAAACTCTCCGTCGGAGACTGGCGGGGCCTCAAAGGCGTCTTCGGCCGCTGACACGCTGGCATCAGGTGGGATCGTTCTTTCCTCCTCTGCTGGAAATAGCGCAGCCACCGTCTCCTGCAGCTGCTGAGGGTCCAGGGCTTCCGTGACCGGGACGCCGTAACTGCGCAGGCGACTGCGAATCGCGCGGTACGGTCGTCCCCACGGGTCCCTACTGAGCCCCTCCAACAGCTCCTCCCACGAACGTCTCTTTGCTGCCCTTATGGCCGCCTGAAGATCTTGTTTGGCGGCCTTGTAGACATCGCCGAGTCTACGCTCGTCCTCCGCCAACCGAACTCTTCTTCGACGGTATCGAGCCACCGACTTCTTTGCCCTCTTGCAGGCTTCCCGGAGAGTGGCGAGTTCCTGCGACCACCAGTACATGGCCGTGTCTGGTGGAGGTCGCCTGGCGCGAGGCATCGAGGCATCGCAGATGCGAGCCAGTGCCTCGCGAAACCAAAGGGCCCTTTCACTCACGGCCAGTACTGGCGCCGAGTCGGCTTCCCACGCCTGAACTACTGAAGCCTCAGCGGCTACTTGCCTGTTCAACCGCGTTATTGCCCATCGCGGGAACACGGGGGCAGTACCACCACTGGAGACGGAGACGCCGCAGATGGAGAATCGGATATATTGATGATCCGAAAGCGTCTCCGTCCCCGCCAAGACCTGCCAGTCTCGTATCCGCCTTGCCGTCGCAGGAGACGCAAATGTGAGGTCCACGATGGACTCCCCCTGCGGACGGACGCAGGTCGGCACGCTACCTCTATTGAGGACCGTCAGGTTTAAAGATGCCGCCCAATCTTCCACCTCACTTCCGCGTGGGTCCGTCACCGGGGATCCCCAGGCAGAGGACTTAGCATTAAAGTCCCCGGCGACGATAACCTGCAGCGGAGCAGCGCGCTGGACCGCGCCTCCGAGTTCTGCTAAGAAGGCCTCGAATTGGGCGAGGGTCTTATTGGGGGAGAAGTACACTCCAACAAGAGCGTACCCTCCCCACCCCGCTACCACAAAGCCATCTCCACGCTCGCGCAGGACAAGCGGGGTCTCTGCGGACCACGCTCCGACCACGGCCACTAAGCCCGACCGGTCTGCGATCCAATTGTGGCGGTCTGGAACCGTATAGGGTTCCGCCACAACTGCCACACCCAACCGCCACTCCGCCATGTGCTGCAGGAGAAGGTCCTGAGCAGCGGCACAGTGGTTTACGTTCACCTGGAGAACTGAGCGGGCCGCGTTAGGCATTTTCTACTGCCATCGGTTCCTCGCGGGACGCCCGCTCAGCCACCGGAGCCGCCTTCGGCCCAGCACCTCTATTCCCTCTCTGCCGTCGGGGGGGCAAGCACCCTTTGCCACCCACCGCATGCTTAGCAGGCTTGCCCGCCGCGGCACACACCACGCAATGCGGCGCCTCTGAGCAGGCTCCCGCTTTGTGGCCGTCCTTCCCGCAGCGGTAGCATGCGCTCCCGCGGTCCTCCGAAGCCTTGCACGCCGCCTTGGTGTGCCCCAGCTGCAGGCACCTAAAGCAGCGGAGAGGGCGGGGCTCCAGCAGCTTGACCTGCACCGAGCTCCACCCAATCAGCAGACGGCCCGCTGTTAAGGCCTTGGCTGCCGCCATCGGTATTTGGGCCCAAGCCGCCCCAATACCCCCAGGACCGATCTTAATGTCGCCCACCTTAATATGGCTTAGGGGGCAGGCTCCCTTTGCCGCCAGCGCCCTGAGCACATCCTCGCCGGTGATGGAGTCGTCCAGACCGGTGAGTCGGACGTCTACCGACTTATGTGGCCGGACGACTCTCATTGTTTCCGGAATGACGCTCTTAATGTGCGCCGCTAACTGGTCCGCCTTCTCGGCGCTCACAGCAGCGGGCATTTCTAACAGCCGCGCGCCGGTCGCCGTCGTGCGGAACTTGAACCCGCCCTCAATACCGAGTTCGGACAGGTTCACCCGGTCCCGCACGTTCTTGAGGATGCTGGCGTAGTCTGCCTTTTCCTCCGGCGGCGCGGCTATTACGACCGCCTGAGTACGCGGTGGTTTTGCCCTGCGCTTGGCCTTGGGCTTCTTAGGCTTCTTGGGCCCCTTCCTTTCCCTCGTTTTCGGCAGCGGCTGGGCTGCCGGTTTTGAAGCTGACCTCTTCTTACCCCTTTTGTTGCCGGTGACCAAGGTCCAGGCCTCTTCCCCTGCAATTGCAGCTGAGGGTGTTGCAGCCTCTGACTTTTCGGCACCCTTTTGGGGCCGCAGCTCCTCCCACTCGATGTCGTGGGTTGTTTGGCTGCTGCTTTTGCCGCCTTGGCATCGGCGGCCAACGGCGGACGCACCCGCTCGGGAGGCAAGCTGAGTCTTGCCTCCAAAGACTCGATACGGGCGTTCACCATGTTGCCTATTTGCACCATGGCCGCCCGCATCCACTCTTCTCTGTCTACGTGTAGCGATAAAGGAGCCACTGTTGTCTCCATTGGAGTCGGTGCTGCGACTGGGACTGCCGCCCGCACTTCCGATCGGAGCTGCGCAATTTCTTTTCGGAGTTCCGCCACCTCCTCCTTAAGCCGCGCGTTCTCCCTAAATACCCGCCTAGTCTCCTCCGTTGTTGTAAGGGAAGCTAGCTCTGTCGTCCTTTCTTTTATTGACGCCACGCTGAGCTTAAAAGTGCGGAGCATCTGTCCCTTAAGATGTGAGGACTTCCCTGCTGCCTCCGCAATAAGCCCGCACTCCACGTCTATGGCGCGGTGGAGCTCCTCCGCCGTTGCGCCAGTGAGCGGCTGCTCTTCCCGCGGGCACTCGACACGCTTCTTGTTCACCTCTGTCCGAGTTTCGTATGCCTTCCTCTCTAAATTCTTTACAGCCTCCTCGTACTCGGAGGCTTTCTTCTTCTTGGCCAGGTCCTGCTTAGCCTTTAAAAATCCAACCCACTGGCCCGTGGTCGGAGGCCTTCCTCTGCCTCTCTTTTGTTTAGGGACTTCGACCTCCGTCTCCACACTGGAGTCGGAGTCCCCGTCACAAGTCCTCAATCCTGAGCGGGATCGCTTGCGAGGTACCCGCTTGCGTCCCGCTGTCGCCTCGGAATCGGTAGTCGTTTCCGAGAGGAACGATCGTTCCAATACTACCGATGGTGCGGTCTGGGCGGATACCGCCTCCGCACCCCCGGAACTGTAGCCCCCCTGGCTCAGGCCACCCTTGCGAGCGACCGAATGGCGAAGTTTGCCCCCTCCAGATTCGGTGGGGCAGACGGGGCCCAAGGGCCCCGTGAGGGATTCTCCGGCAATGCCGGTACCCTCCTGGAGTATACGTTCGTTATTTGTACTTGCCATTTTATCGTTTTTGTCCTTTTTAGGGTGAGGTCCCCTCCGCTAATGACCGGACACCCTCCGGCCATTCATCCCATCGGCGCGGGAGACCTTGGGATTAGGGTGATTTTTACCGAGGTTTTCTTCCTCCCCCAATTCCCCTGAAGAACCCCCATACCCCTGGCAGTCGTTAGCCGTCGTCGGCGACTATTCCGCAGAGCGGGCACCGACGCCGTTTCCAGGGTGCACCACGAGGAGGTGACCGCCTTTGCACCCCAGGTTAGGTTAGGTTAGGTTAGGTTAGGTTAGGTTAGGTTAGGTTAGGTTAGGTTAGGTTAGGTTAGGTTAGGTTAGGTTAGGTTAGGTTAGGTTAGGTTAGGTTAGGTTAGGTTAGGTTAGGTTTTTTTTTTTTTTTTTTTTTTTTATATTGGTTTGTGTGAGATCTCCCCTAACATTATCAGGGCCCTTTTTTGTTTTTATATGATTAATTACATTTAATTTGTGATATTTTTAACATTTTCTTTTCTATCAAGTTTTATATACAAGGTTATTTCGGTTTTTTTCTTTTATGGTAATTTTTACAATATTTTACATTACATTTACTTTTGCTAATTTTTATACATGTTGTTATACATTGCGTTGACTACTATATAGTAGAATACTCTATAATGATATATTAAGTGTAATAATTTTTGACATTCCAAGAACATAACATATAAAATAATTTGACAATAGAAGAATAGTATGAAATTTCAATAATATCTAAAACTATAGACAATTCAATGAGACTTCAATTACATATATAATGCGATATAAGTAAGAATACTGTGAAGATAATACAGGTAAAATATAAAGTATACAATAAAATAGTAATAACAATTAATCTAATAACAATGCTATTCGCCAATTATTGCGCTTCTCAGATATGATTCATTGAAAAATTTGCTTTTTTTTTCCTTCGTTATTTTCTTTATGCAATGTTATAGATTTACATTAGTACTTAATTCCTATGAATTTTACTGCACTTAATTACACACCAATTAGTAACAGTTTCAGCGTCTTATTCTATACTCGAGTTTTGTTTCTTGTATACCCTCTTTTTAATATTAAAACGAAATGTATACCGACTCTCTCAACAATTAGCCAGACTCGAGCTGATGTTATCAATGGATGTGGGAGACGTAAGTTATGTAAGTATTGTAAGTAATGTGAGTGATGTATGTGATATGGGTGATGTGTTTAATAGGGTGAGATTGGGTGATGTGATACTTTTTGATCCATATATGGGGCGCAATGCGGCTTTCCAGCACTACATACAGTCTATATAAATATAATACATATAATATATATTTATGAAATAAGTATAAGATTACATATATAAAGTGATATAAAACAAAAATAATATATATATATAGTAAAATGTAATATATAATAACTAAAATGTAAGACCTATATATGTCTAATACATATAACTTATAATTATAAAATGAGTTTAGAGTTACATATATAATTTGATATAGAAAGAAAGTAATAATATATATATATAATAATGTGTGATATATAACAACTAGCATATATACAATCGTTTTAATTTGCCTAATTTTAGCAGTACGCGACTGAGGATCGCGCCAGTGCGTCCCACTTTGCCCTGATGGGGCATTCCTCGCTGTATGCTGCATGTTCCGTCTTTGGCAGTCTCTCTCTCGTGCAGTTCCTGCAGGTGGGCCCACGTCCAGCCGAGACCTGGGGACACTCTGTTTTTCGGTGCTCGCCTCCGCAATGGTTGCAGAGGTCCGCACTTTCTTGGCAGAGCCTCCTACCGTGGCCGAACGCGAGGCACCTGGAGCACTGCACGAGGGGGGACTGGTCCTCCACTTTAACCCGTTGGAGGTCAATATAAACCCTGCCGGCGGACGTAAGCCTCTGCCACACCGTAGGGGAGACCCGGAGGACGACGTGGGACTCTAACTGGTTCCTCGCCCTCCTCCGGTACCTCACCTCGATGTCAGCCTCGTCCGCCGACAGGTCCCTGAACAGGTTCTTATTTTGCTCTGGGAGAGCCGACTTTATATCTTCGTCCGAGTTGTAGCTGAGAACGTTTCTCAGTATGACGAGTGGCCTTTTATTTGTCGCGGGTTCGACTCGCAACTGCTCATCTTTTGTGAGCAGCTCTTTTGCTCTCGCAAGCTCTTGTTCAGAGGCGCAGCTTAGGACCACCTTCCCCTCCTTTACCTTCCTCAGTCGCTCTACCTGTATTCCATTTTTTCTTGCGTTTATGCTGGCCCTGATTTTCTCCACCACTTCACTACTAGTGTCAATACCGGAAGTAGCTGAGACGATTACAGAGTAGGTCCGCGGGGGCAGCGTGACAGATGTTGGTGTCGGCTGTGGTGCAGGAGCGGGTGGGGACCTCTGCGCGACGGTCTCGGCGTATGTTGGGGTATTGTCCCTCAACTCCGATACCGTCCCACAGAGTCTCCCCGTCTGGGTCTTCCACTCCAGCACGTTATTAGCCAGCTCGTCGTTGGCAATTTTTGCCTGCTTAGCATGCCCTTCGACCATGGCGGCCCACGCTGCCACCGTCTCAACTAGATTCTGTCCTTGCCGTTGCATTTCTATGGTGCTATTTAATCCGCTAACAATCATTTGATTTGTTTCATGGGACTTTGCGATGTCCTGGCGCAGGTCCGCGACCAGAGCGGAGAGGAGCCTAAGTTCCGATCCGCCCTCGTCCGGGACCCGCGCCACTCCATCAACGTCCACTTTCCTAGCAGAAGACCCCGGTGTCTTCTTATATTCATTTTCAATGTGCTCGACTAGCCCGACTAGCTTGTCCAGCATCGCGAAGGCTGTGGTCTTTAGCTCCGTTTTTAAATTACGGGCCTCACCTAACGCTTGTTTGGCCTTCGCGCTGTATGAACTCGCTTTGTCGAACCAGTTTTTTGAATCGATAGCACCAGCGGCAGATTTACCTTTTGAGATGGTCGCTTCGGTCTTGGGGCTGGCCATTTTGGGGGTCTCACAAACGAGGGATGTAAAGGTCCCGACAGCAATATGTCTGTTATTTCTCCGAGACGGGTGTAAATTGCCCGCAACGGTTGTGGATTATAAATCTAAATTATTAATAAATTAAATTGCAAATTGTAAGTAATAGTTAAAATTTGTAGTTAAAATTTTTTATTGTAATTCTTTGTTAATAATATTTCCAATTTTAGTTTTTAATAATATTTTAGTTAAAATAATGAATTTGTATATAATAAGATATTTAAAAGAAGAATTTTTATTGTTTTAATTTCCACTGAGATAACAGACAATTTACTGTTTTAAATACATTTTAATTAAATTATACGATATTAGAGTCAATAATTATATTTAAAAGCAGGCAGCAATAGCTAGCCTGCCTTGTCTTGTCTAAGAATTTTTTATAAAAGTCAATAATACATTAAAACTTAAAACTATATTATATGGCAATCTTATCGATTAGCCGTCTACTTCGCAGCCTTAACGACCCTGTGTCTTAATTTAATTCGCAGGAATGGCCTATGCCCTCAGGCCCCCCGTAATTACCATCCAGTGCGCAAAGCGCTTAGTTGTCAATACAACATGCGCCTGCTGCACCGGAAAAAGATAAGATGGGTGACCGTAGCGCACAAACCGCCCTCTGCGGTTTACTCTTAATATTAAAGTCCTGGTGTTACTTTCCGTCACTAGGTGGCCCTATTTATGAATATTTTATATATATATATATGATATATTAATTATAATTAAGTTCTAATATATATTGATAACAATAAATACAATTAATATTATTTCAACTATTGTTGTGTGTTTTATAATTATTGTGTTTATTATATGTATTGCTATTTATTTTTAATAAGTATATATATTTAATATTTGGTCTATTTAACCTATTTGTCCCTAGTGGGCGCTTTAATGTTGTATTTATTTGTCGCTAGATGGCGCAAATATTATATTCTTATGATAAATAATTATTATTTATATATATGTCTATTTTATGTTTTAATATATATTTATACCAATAAATACAAAATAACTATTTTGTGTGTTTTAATTATTATGTTTATTTTATATATATGTGCCTAATATTTATAATAAGTATATATTTTAGTATAGTCTATTTAACCTATTTGTCCCTAGTGGGCGCTTTTTAATTTTGTATATATGTTTGTCACTAGATGGCGCAATTATTGTATTTTTATAATAAAATAAATATTATTTATATATATGTTTACTTTATATTTTAATCAATAAATACAATTTAATATTATACCAACTATTTTGTGTGTTTTAATTATTATGTTTATTTTATATATATATGCCTAAATATTTATAATAAGTATATATTTTAGTATAGTCTATTTAACCTATTTGTCCCTAGTGGGCGCTTTTTAATTTTGTATATATATTTGTCACTAGATAGCGCAATTATTGTATTTTTATAATAAAATAATTATTATTTATATATATGTTTACTTTATATTTTAATGTGTAATTTTACCAATAAATACAATTTAATATTATACCGAATATATTGTGTGTTTTATAATTGTTATGTTTATTATATATATGTCTAAATACTTATAACAAGTATATATTATAATATTTAATTTAAACTATTTGTCCCTAGTGGGCGCTGCCAAGTTTGTATCTATATATCGCTAGATGGCGCTATTATAATATTTTATAATAAATAAATAAATAAATAATATTATTTTGTATGTTTTATATTAATAATTACATATATTTATATTGTAATTGCAATAAATAGTTAAGTATTATTATATATCTATTTACTTATATACGTATATATTACTAATATTTTCAATATAAGAAAAGTGTAGCTTCTTACCGCCAGAGGGCGATATCAATTATGAATCTAGAAAGTTCCAGAACTTAGTTTTAAATTTTTAGGTTTGAGAATAATATATAAAATATCTATTTGCCACTAGAGGACGCTATTGTTATAACCTATAATAATAAATATATAGAATATAAGATTATAATTTATTTTTAAACTATTGTATATATATATATATTGTAATTAAGTTATAAAATATTATTCTTATATGTATAATGTTTACTTATATACGTATATACAACTATTACTTTAGTGAAATATATAATAACAACGTGTTTTTATTTGAAACTTTTTACCGCCAGAGGGCGATATCAATTCGTAATGGAAAGTTCCAGAACTCGATATTTATTTAATGGGTTTTACGAGATTTTGAGTGTAGCTATTATACAAATCTAATTATAGGGAGAAATTAGGAGTGTAGATGAGCTGTATGTAGTAGTTTAGTATTTGTTTAAGTTTAGTGTTTTGTGATAATTCTTCAAAATTAAATTTAAGTAAATTTTTATTATTATTAGTTTGGCTATTTGCCGCTGAGGTCGCTGTTTAGATTTCTACCATTACTTCATAGGCCCCGCCCACAAGCGTGGTTTATTTAAATTTAAATTAATACTAATTTTAAGTTATTTGTCTAATTTGTTCTATATTAAGAGTTAAATAAAGGTTATATATAATTGCAAATTATACAGAGTTAATAATATTATGATATCAATAATATAATGGAATTTTAAAGTTTTACTATAAAGTTCGGCTTTTTGCCGCTAGGTTCTCTTTATAATTTCTACCAACGCTATATAGGCTCCGCCCACAACGTGGTTGAATTTAAATTAAGGTTATGTTTTGAATTTTAAAATAAGGGCCCTGATTTATCTTATAGTACTCTAAACAGAAGTAAATATGTAAGTGCAATCTATATGGAATCTACTTTTTATAAATTATTATATAATATCAAATAAAATGATAAATTTACTGTTTGACAATATAGTTCGGCTTTTTACCGCTAGTTTCTCTCACATAAAACCTACCATAAAACCTACCAACGCTATGTAGGCTCCGCCCACAATAGTAGGATTTAAGTTAAGTTAAGTTTACAATTCTATTATATTTATATTGATTTAATCCTATTAAATTACGGGTTTATCTTTAATACTACTTTAAATTAATTATCGTATATATATAAGTACAGTCTATACAAATTTCAAGTTTTTATTTAATTAGTTTAGGAGATATGTGTTTGTAACAATACTACTAACAGCTTCTACACTTCTTAATTTTTTTAAAAGTTTAATATAAAATGTTAATTTAATAATAGATTATTACATGAGAAAGATTATTTGAAAATTTGTTATTATTATTGTGAATTAAACTAATAAATTAATCTTAAAACTTAGCTGATCTCTTGTTTTGGCTGCTTGCCGCTAGGCGCCGCTGCTCCACCAACGCCTCTTTTACTTAATTTTTGGTGCGGTTTCTCGCCGCTTGAGACCGCCACCAAATCGATGTTTTATTTCGGAAACGGGCCCCAGTTTTCCTTGCCGGAAAAATCCAATTTTTGCAGGGGTAAAGACGCGCACAAAAACTAGATTCCCGGCGAAAAAAGGGGGGGTCGTCGCTTTAGTTTTCCTGCTAGCGTGGTTGATAGATTTCGACCGCGTGTCACTTTTATATTTTTGATTATAACTTCTTTAATTATGAACCGATTTTTGAGATCTATACAGATTTGGATAGGTCTCGTCAAGACGCAACTTTTGATATATAACACAGGTTTCTAACTTTAATTTTGAAATTCACTATGGCACTATTGACTTTAGAAAAATTTTTATTACTCACTGTGGGGTTGTCCAAAAAATCCAAATTTTTGCACTATGATAGGGGATGACACAACGCACACACTGACACTAAAAAACCCGTAGGTCACCGCTGAAAAACAGACGGCGCACGCGGGTTTGTGTTTCGACGATTGTTTACCTCGGGTTTTCCTTAATAAAACACTCAGTTTTTCACTTTTCGCGAAAATTTTTTCACTGTTAGGTTCAGTGTCACAGCGCGCACAAACTGTGTGATTTTTACGATTTTAGCGCGAAAAAATACTATTTATTTGATTTTTGTACTACGGAGCGACTTAGAAGCGCTGGCGCTCGGTCGGCGGTGAGAATGCGACGGTTAGGTTAGGTTAGGTTAGGTTAGGTTAGGTTAGGTTAGGTTAGGTTAGGTTAGGTTAGGTTGTTAAGTTGGGTTAGGTTAGGTTAGGTTAGGTTAGGTTAGGTTGAAGAAGAAGAAGTTAGGTTGTGGGTTGAAGGTTAGGTTAGGTTAGGTTAGGTTAGGTTAGGTTAGGTTAGTTGTTAGGTTAGGTTAGGTTAGGTTAGGTTAGGTTAGGTTAGGTTAGGTTAGGTTAAGTTAGGTTAGGTTAGGTTAGGTTAGGTTAGGTTAGGTTAGGTTAGGTTAGGTTAGGTTAGGTTAGGTTAAAGAAGAAGTTAGGTTAGGTTAGGTTAGGTTAGGTTAGGTTAGGTTAGGTTAGGTTAGGTTAGGTTAGGTTAGGTTAGGTTGGGTTAGGTTAGGTTAGTTAGGTTAGGTTAGGTTAGGTTAGGTTAGGTTGGTTAGGTTAGAAGTTAGGTTAGGTTAGGTTGGGTTAGGTTGGGTTAGAAGAAGTTAGGTTAGGTTGGGTTAGGTTAAAGAAGAAGTTAGGTTAGGTTAGGTTAGGTTGTTAGGTTAGGTTAGGTTAGGTTAGGTTAGGTTAGGTTGGGATTAGGGTTGGTTAGGTTAGGTTAGGTTGTGTTAGGTTAGGTTAGGTTAGGTTAGGTTAGGTTAGGTTAGGTTAGGTTAGGTTAGGTTAGGTTAGGTTAGGTTAGTTAGGTTAGGTTAGGTTAGTGAAGGTTAGGTTAGGTTAGGTTAGGTTAGGTTAGGTTAGGTTAGGTTAGGTTAGGTTAGGTTAGGTTAGGTTAAAGAAGAAGAAGTTAGGTTAGGTTAGGTTAGGTTAGGTTAGGTTAGGTTAGGTTAGGTTAGGTTAGGTTAGGTTAGGTTGATCGATAATTTCTGGTGTTCTTTATATATTTTGGAGTGTGGTTTTGTCTGAGTCATGTTGGACTCGGACGATGAGACCGATGCCTCGGTCGGCTCCCGGAAGCGGGCCAACCCTGTGCCTCCCTTGGGGAGCCCAGTGGGCTCGGAAACCGAGACGGAGGCAGGAGTTTCGGCTCGTAACCGGAAGGCCGGTCGAGGCAGAGGTGGTAGCACGGGCATTACCCATGCCCGTGCTGAGTTGCGGAAGTTGGTGGGCGAAGCTGAGGAGCAAGCCTTTGAAAAGGCTCTCCAGGCTAGGGTCGCCCACAAGGAGGCCGCTCAGAAGAGTGCAGAGAAGCAGCCGTCTGAAGCTCCTCGGGACATCTCGCGATGTTCTCCGCAGGAGCTAAAACTGATGGCTGATCGGAGCTGTACCGACATCCGGGAGGTGGCGCGCAAGTCCGGCCACCTCCAGGGTGTAATGGTGAAAAGGCTGAAGTCGGCGGCGGACTCTCTGCAAGACATTGTAGACTCTCTTGCCCGGAGGTCGGTCTCAGAGGAGATGCGACGGATGGCGGGTGAGAATAGAAGGCTCCGCGAGGAGATGGAAAGCCTGAACGAAGAGCTGGAGGCGTACCGCCAACGGCTCTACGAGGCGAGGCAGGCTGCGGTAAGCGTAGCCCCGGAGATGCCCTTGGAGGAGTTAAGGGCGTCTCTTCTTTCGTCGATCGGGGGGATGATCGACGCAAAGTTCGCCGGCATTGAGGACCGCCTCCTGCCGGTGACTAATGTTCGTCCTCCCCTCGCGGCGGACGTGAGACGCCCTCCTGTGGCGTCCGACGTGCCCCCGTCGGCCCCTTTGTCGGTCAGGTCTCCTTCGACTATCCCGGCTCCGAAGAAGGGAACGGCCTCGAGGGCTAAGCGAAGCAAGCGTGCAGCGGCGCCTGCCCCCCCCTCTGCTGACCAAGCGACGGTGCCGGACACCATCATCTCTTCCCAACCCGTCCCTGCTCCAGAACCAGTGGAACCTGTAGCAGGGCCTTCTGGGGAGAGTTGGGCTACCGTCGTCCGAAGGAAGGGCAAGGGAAAAAGTCTTCCCTCCTGTGGAGCCTACTAGGCGGGTAGCTCCAGCCAGGGCTACCCCTTCTAAGGCTGTGCCACCAAAGGCGAAACTCCCCGCCGTGCACAAGAACATAGCAATTGCTATGAACTTGTTGCCGGCGGCGGAGAAACAGGGAGCAACCTTTGCGCTGGCACTCACAAAGGTGCAGAAGGAGGTGGTTCTGTCCGAGCTGGGGATAGGCCCGGGCATTTCCATCCGGCGGTCGGCGACTGATGGCCGCGTGCTGGAGCTGCCAGCTGGGACTTCCCAGGAGGCAGCGGAGGCATTGGCTGGGAGAATGAGCCGGATCCTGGCAGGAATGGTGACAGTGTCGCTGCCTTCGGCTAAGAGCACCTTGCGGTTAACCGGATTGGATGATTCGGTGACCGCAGAGGGAGTGGCCGAGGCGGTGGCACGTACCGGTGGCTGCCCAGTCGATTCGGTTCGAGTCGGCGAGGTTACCGAGAGCGAAAGACGGATTGGTGCCGCAATCGTAAGATGCCCGCTTGCGGCGGCCAAGTTGCTGGTCGAGGCTGGTCGACTCTTAGTCGGCTGGTCCTCGGCCAAAGTCCAGGTAATGGATAAGCGCCCCTTAAGGTGCTTTCGGTGTATGGGCATTGGCCACACCAAGCCAACCTGCCCATCAAAGGTGGAGAGGGGCCACCTTTGCTACCGTTGCGGTGGTGAAGGTCACTTTGCGCGCAGCTGCAGCGGACCGCTGCGTTGCGTGGCTTGTGCTGACGCAGGGTGCCTCTCGGAGCATATGATGGGTGGAAGGAACTGCTCCCCACCAATAACAAAGGGTGTAACAGCTCCTAGGCTTAGAGCTGCTACTAGTCGTCAGGCTCAGGAGGAGACTGTGATGGAGCATTAGTGCCTCCCACGACGTCCTCAAAGCCTATAGTTATGCCGGTGGCCCGCAAAGACTGGCCTTTCCGCCGGGGCGTCGTGGTAGTGTGCGAAAGCGGTCCCATGACGTCCCAATATGGCGTAGACGTATTCGCAGAGTTTTAGTGGGTATTACCACCTGCTTCACAGGTGGTCGAGTCCCCACACTACCACTCGCCAGCGTGCTCTTCGGAACACGCTAGGCGAGTGGTGTGCGTAAATGCATTTCTCTGCGTCAAAAAAAAAAAAAAAAAAAAAAAAAAAAAAAAGGTTAGGTTAGGTTAGGTTAGGTTAGGTTAGGTTAGGGAAGGTTAGGTTAGGTTAGGTTAGGTTAGGTTAGGTTAGGTTAGGTTAGGTTAGGTTAGAAGAAGAAGAAGAAGTTAGGTTAGGTTAGGTTAGGTTAGGTTAGGTTAGGTTAGGTTAGGTTAGGTTAGGTTAGGTTAGGTTAGGTTAGGTTAGGTTAGGTTAGGTTAGGTTAGGTTAGGTTAGGTTGTGTTAGGTTAGGTTAGGTTAGGTTAGTTAGGTTGGGTTGGGTTGAAGTTAGGTTAGGTTGGAGTTAGGTTGAGTTGTTAGGTTAGGTTAGGTTAGGTTAGGTTAGGTTAGGTTAGGTTGGGTTGGTTAGGTTAGGTTAGGTTAGGTTAGGTTAGGTTGGGTTAGGTTGTGTTAGGTTAGGTTAGGTTAGGTTAGGTTAGTTAGGTTAGGTTAGGTTAAGTTAGGTTAGGTTAAAGAAGAAAGAAGTTAGGTTAGGTTAGGTTAGGTTAGGTTAGGTTAGGTTAGGTTAGGTTAGGTTAGGTTAGGTTAGGTTAGTTAGGTTAGGTTGGGTTGGAAGTTAGGTTAGGTTAGGTTAGGTTAGGTTAGGTTAGGTTAGGTTAGGTTAGGTTAGGTTAGGTTAGGTTAGGTTAGGTTAGGTTAGGTTAGGTTAGGTTAGGTTAGGTTAGGTTAGGTTAGGTTAGGTTAGGTTAGGTTAGGTTAGGTTGTGTTGGTTAGGTTGGTTAGGTTAGGTTAGGTTAGGTTAGGTTAGGTTAGGTTAGGTTAGGTTTGGTTAGGTTAGTTAGGTTAGGTTAGGTTAGGTTAGGTTAGGTTAGGTTAGGTTAGAGTTAGGTTAGGTTAGGTTAGTTGAAGAAGAAGAAGAAGTTAGTTGTGTTAGGTTAAAGAAGTTAGGTTAGGTTAGGTTAGGTTAGGTTAGGTTAGGTTAGGTTAGGTTAGGTTAGGTTAGGTTAGGTTAGGTTAGAAGAAGAAGAAGTTAGGTTAGTTAGAGTTAGGTTAGGTTAAGAGTTAGGGATTAAGTTAGGTTAGGTTAGGTTAGGTTAGGTTAGGTTAGGTTAGGTTGGGATTGGGTTAGGTTAGGTTGGTTAGGAGTTGGTTAGAAGTTAGGTTAGGTTAGGTTAGGTTAGGTTAGGTTAGGTTAGGTTAGGTTAGGTTAGGTTAGGTTAGGTTAGGTTAAGAAGTTAGGTTAGGTTGTGTTGAAGAAGAAGAAGAAGCAGTTGGGTTGTTAGGTTAGGTTGAAGGTTAGGTTGTGTTAAGAAGAAGTTAGGTTAGGTTAGGTTAGGTTAGGTTAGGTTAGGTTAGTTAGGTTAGGTTAGGTTAGGTTAGGTTAGGTTAGGTTAGGTTAGGTTAGGTTAGGTTAGGTTAGGTTAGGTTAGGTTAGGAAGAAGTTAGGTTAGGTTAGGTTAGGTTAGGTTAGTTAAGAAGTTAAGTTAGGTTAGGTTAGGTTAGGTTGAAGTTAGGTTAGGTTAGAAGAAGTTAGGTTAGGTTAGGTTAGGTTAGGTTAGTTAGGTTAGGTTAGGTTAGGTTAGGTTAGGTTAGGTTAGGTTAGGTTAGGTTAGGTTGTTAGAAGAAGAAGAAGTTAGGTTAGGTTAGGTTAGGTTAGGTTAGGTTAGGTTGTGTTGGGTTAGGTTGGGTTAGGTTAGGTTAGGTTGGTTAGGTTAGGTTAGGTTAGGTTAGGTTAGGTTAGGTTAGGTTAGGTTTGGTTGGGTTAGGTTAGGTTAGGTTAGGTTAGGTTAGGTTAGGTTAGGTTAGGTTAGGTTAGGTTAGGTTGTGTTGTGTTGTGTTAGGTTAGGTTAGGTTGAAGAAGAAGTTGGGTTAGGTTAGGTTAGGTTAGGTTAGGTTAAAGTTGAAGTTAGGTTAGGTTAGGTTAGGTTAGGTTAGGTTAGGTTAGGTTAGGTTAGGTTGAAGAAGAAGTTAGGTTAGGTTAGGTTAGGTTAGGTTAGGTTAGGTTAGGTTAGGTTAGGTTAGGTTAGGTTAGGTTAGGTTAGGTTAGGTTAGGTTAGGTAAGGTTAGGTTAGGTTGAAGAAGTTAGGTTAGGTTAGGTTAGGTTAGGTTAGGTTAAGAAGGTTGTAGTTGTGTTAGGTTAGGTTGGTTGTGTTGTGTTAGGTTGTGCTAGTTGGGATTGGTTAGGTTGGGTTAGGTTAGGTTAGGTTAGGTTGTGTTAGGTTAGGTTAGGTTAGGTTAGGTTAGGTTAGGTTAGGTTAGGTTAGTTGGGTTAGGTTAGGTTAGGTTAGGTTAGGTTAGGTTAGGTTAGGTTAGGTTGGGTTAGGTTGGGATTAGGTTAGGTTAGGTTAGGTTAGGTTAGGTTAGGTTAGGTTAGGTTAGGTTAGGTTAGGTTAGGTTAGGTTAGGTTAGGTTAGGTTAGGTTAGGTTAGGTTAGGTTAGGTTAGGTTAGGTTAGGTTAGGTTAGGTTAGAAGAAGAAGAAGAAGGTTAGGTTGAAGAAGAAGAAGTTAGGTTAGGTTAGGTTAGAAGAAGTTAGGTTGAAGAAGAAGGTTAGGTTAGGTTAGGTTAGGTTAGGTTAGGTTAGGTTAGGTTAGGTTAGGTTAGGTTAGGTTAAGTTAGGTTGTGATTAGGTTAGGTTGGGTTAGGTTAGGTTAGGTTGGGTTAGGTTAGGTTAGGTTAGGTTAGGTTAGGTTAGGTTAGGTTGTGTTAGGTTAGGTTAGGTTAGGTTGGAAGTTAGGTTAGGTTAGGTTAGGTTAGGTTAGGTTAGGTTAGAAGAAGAAGTTAGGTTAGGTTAGGTTAAGAAGAAGAAGTAGTTGTGGTTAGGTTAGGTTAGGTTAAAGAAGAAGAAGAAGTTAAGAAGAAGAAGGTTGTTAGGTTAGGTTAGGTTAGGTTAGGTTAGGTTAGGTTAGGTTAGGTTAGGTTAGGTTAGGTTAGGTTGAGGTTAGGTTAGGTTAGGTTAGGTTAGTTAGGTTAGGTTAGGTTAGGTTAGGTTAGGTTATGTTAGGTTAGGTTAGGTTAGGTTTGGTTAGGTTAGGTTAGGTTAGGTTAGGTTAGGTTAGGTTAGGTTGGGTTAGAAGTTAGGTTGTGTTAGGTTAGGTTAGTTAGGTTAGGTTAGGTTAGGTTGTGTTAGGTTAGGTTAGGTTAGGTTAGGTTAGGTTAGGTTAGGTTAGGTTAGGTTAGGTTAGGTTAGGTTAGGTTAGGTTAGGTTAGGTTAGGTTAGGTTAGGTTAGGTTAGGTTAGGTTAGAAGAAGAAGGTTAGGTTAGGTTAGGTTAAGTTAGGTTAGGTTAGGTTAGGTTAGGTTAGGTTAGGTTAGGTTAGTTAGGTTAGGTTGAAGAAGTTAGGTTAGGTTAGGTTAGGTTAGGTTAGGTTAGGTTAGGTTGGGTTGTGTTAGGTTAGGTTAGGTTGTGTTAGGTTAGGGGTTAGGTTAGGTTAGGTTAGGTTGGAGTTAGGTTAGGTTAGGTTGGGGTTAGGTTAGGTTAGGTTGTGTTAGGTTAGTTAGGTTGGGTTAGGTTAGGTTAGGTTGGTTAGGTTAGGGTTAGGTTGGGATTAGGTTAGGTTAGGTTAGGTTAGGTTAGGTTAGGTTAGGTTGGGTTAGGTTGTGTTAGGTTAGGTTAGGTTAGGTTAAAGAAGAAGAAGAAGTTAGGTTAGGTTAGGTTAGGTTAGGTTAGGTTAGGTTAAAGAAGGTTAGGTTAGGTTAGGTTAGGTTAGAAGAAGAAGAAGTTAGGTTAGGTTAGGTTAGGTTAGGTTAGAAGTTAGGTTAGGTTAGGTTAGGTTAGGTTGTGTTGTGAGGTTAGGTTAGGTTAGGTTAGGTTAGGTTAGGTTAGGTTAGGTTAGGTTGGGTTAGGTTAGGTTAGGTTGTGTTAGAGTTAGGTTAGGTTGAAGTTAGGTTAGGTTGAAGGTTAGGTTGTGTTAGGTTAGGTTAGGTTGTGTTGTGTTAGGTTAGGTTAGGTTAGGTTAGGTTAGGTTAGGTTAGGGTTAGGTTAGGTTAAAGAAGTTAGGTTAGGTTAGGTTAGGTTAGGTTAGGTTAAAGAAGTTAGGTTAGGTTGAGTTAGGTTAGGTTAGGTTAAAGAAGAGGTTAGAAGTTAGGTTAGGTTAAGAAGTTAGGTTAGGTTAGGTTAGGTTAGGTTAAGAAGAGGGTTAGGTTAGGTTAGGTTAGGTTAGGTTAGGTTAAAGAAGAAGAAGAAAGTTAGGTTAGGTTAGGTTAGGTTAGGTTAGGAAGAAGAAGAAGGTTAGGTTAGGTTAGGTTAGGTTAGGTTAGGTGTTGAAGAAGAAGAAGTTAGGTTAGGTTAGGTTGTGTTAGGTTAGGTTAGTTGAAGTTAGGTTAGGTTAGGTTAGGTTAGGTTGAAGAAGTTAGGTTAGGTTAGGTTGTGTTAAAGAAGAAGTTAGGTTAAGATGTGCTAGGTTAGGTTAGGTTAGGTTAGGTTAGGTTAGGTTAGGTTAGGTTAGGTTAGGTTAGGTTAGGTTAGGTTAGGTTAGGTTAGGTTAGGTTAGGAGAGGTTAGGTTAGGTTAGGTTAGGTTAGGTTAGGTTAGGTTAGGTTAGGTTAGGTTAGGTTAGGTTAGGTTAGGTTAGGTTAGGTTAGGTTAGGTTAGGTTAGGTTAGGTTAGGTTAGGTTAGGTTAGGTTAGGTTAGGTTAGGTTAGGTTAGGTTAGGTTAGGTTAGGGGTTAGGTTAGGTTAGGTTGAAGAAGTTAGGTTAGGTTAGGTTAGGTTAGGTTAGTTGTTAGGTTAGGTTAGGTTGGGTTAGGTTAAGAAGTTAGGTTAGGTTAGGTTAGGTTATGCTAGGTTAGGTTAGGTTAGGTTAGGTTAGGTTAGGTTAGGTTAGGTTAGTTGTGTTAAGAAGTTGTGTTGTGTTAGGTGAAGGTTAGGTTAGGTTAGGTTGTGTTAGGTTAGGTTAGGTTAGGTTAGGTTAGGTTAGGTTAGGTTAGGTTAGGTTAGGTTAGGTTAGGTTAGGTTAGGGTTAGGTTAGGTTAGGTTAGGTTAGGTTAGGTTAGGTTAAGTTAGGTTAGGTTAGGTTAGGTTAGGTTAGGTTAGGTTAGGTTAGGTTAGGGTTAGGTTAGGTTAGGTTAAGTTAGGTTAGGTTAGGTTAGGTTAGGTTAGGTTAGGTTAGGTTAGGTTAGGTTAGGTTAGGTTAGGTTAAGAAGAAGAAGTTAGGTTAGGTTAGGTTAGGTTAGGTTAGGTTAGGTTAGGTTGGTTAGGTTAGGTTAGGTTAGGTTAGGTTGTGTTGGTTAGGTTAGGTTAGTTAGGTTAGGTTAGGTTAGGTTAGGTTAGGTTAGGTTGGTTGTTAGGTTAGGTTAGGTTAAGAAGTTAGGTTAGGTTAGGTTAGGTTGTTAGGTTAGTTAGGTTAGGTTAGGCTAGGTTAGGTTAGGTTAGGTTAGGTTAAGTTAGGTTAGGTTAGGTTAGGTTAGGTTAGGTTAGGTTAGGTTAGGTTAGGTTAGGTTAGGTTAGGTTAGGTTAGGTTAGGTTAGGTTAGGTTGAAGAAGTTGGGTTAGGTTAGGTTAGGTTAGGTTAGGTTAGGTTAGGTTAGGTTAGGTTAGGTTAGGTTAGGTTAGGTTAGGTTAGTTAGGTTAGGTTAGGTTAGGTTAGGTTAGGTTAGGTTAGGTTAGGTTAGGTTGTGTTAGGTTAGTTAGTTAGGTTGTGTTGGGTTAGGTTAGGTTAGGTTAGAAGAAGTAGGTTGTGTTAGTTGAAGAAGAAGTTAGGTTGAAGAAGTTGGGTTGAAGAAGGTTAGGTTAGGTTGTGTTAGGTTAGGTTAGGTGAAGAAGTTAGGTTAGGTTAGGTTAGGTTAGGTTAGGTTAGGTTAGGTTAGGTTAGGTTAGGTTAAGTTAAGTTAGGTTAGGTTAGGTTAGGTTAGGTTGGGTTAGGTTAGGTTAGGTTAGGTTAGGTTAGGTTAGGTTAGGTTAGGTTAGGTTGTTAGGTTGAAGAAGAAGAAGAAGAAGAAGTTAGGTTAGGTTAGGTTAGGTTAGGTTAGGTTGAGGTTAGGTTAGAAGAAGTTAGGAAGGTTGTAGGTTAGGTTAGGTTAGGTTAGGTTAGGTTAGGTTAGGTTAGGTTGGGTTAGGTTAGGTTAGGTTAGGTTAGGTTAGGTTAGGTTTGGTAAGGTTAGGTTAGGTTAGGTTAGGTTAGGTTAGGTTAGGTTAGGTTGGAAGAAGAAGAAGTTAGGTTAGAAGTTAGGTTAGGTTGGGTTAGGTTGTGGTTAGGTTAGGTTAGGTTAGGTTAGGTTAGGTTAGGTTAGGTTAGGTTAGGTTAGGTTAGGAGTTGGGTTAGGTTAGGTTGAAGAAGAAGTTAGGTTAGGTTAGGTTAGGTTAGTTAGGTTAGGTTAGGTTAGGTTAGGTTAGGTTAGGTTAGGTTAGGTTAGAAGAAGAAGTTAGGTTAGGTTAGGTTAGAAGAAGTTAGTTGGGTTAGGTTAGGTTGAAGGTTGAAGAAGAAGTTAGGTTAGGTTAGGTTAGAAGAAGAAGAAGGTTAGGTTGGGTTGAAGGCCAGTTAGGTTAGGTTAGGTTAGGTTAGGTTAGAAGAAGTTAAAGTTGGGTTAGGTTAGGTTAGGTTAGGTTAGGTTAGGTTAGGTTAGGTTAGGTTAGGTTAGGTTGGGTTGAGTTAGAAGAAGTTAGGTTAGGTTGGGTTGGGTTAGGTTAGGTTAGGTTGAAGTTAGGTTAGGTTAGTTGTTAGGTTAGGTTAGGTTAAGAAGTTAGAAGAAGTTGAAGTTAGGTTAGGTTAGGTTAGGTTAGGTTGGGTTGTGTTAGGTTAGGTTAGGTTAGGTTGAAGAAGAAGTTAGGTTAGGTTAGAAGAAGAAGAAGTTAGGTTAGGTTAGGTTAGGTTAGGTTAGGTTAGGTTAGGTTAGGTTAGGTTAGGTTAGGTTAGGTTAGTTAGGTTAGGTTAGGTTAGGTTAGGTTAGGTTAGGTTAGGTTAGGTTAGGTTAGGTTAGGTTAGGTTAGGTTAGGTTAGGTTAGGTTGGGTTAGGTTAGGTTAGGTTAGGTTAGGTTAGGTTAGGTTGTGTTAGGTTAGGTTAGGTTAGGTTAGTTAGGTTAGGTTGTGGTTAGGTTAGGTTAGGTTAGGTTAGGTTAGGTTAGGTTAGGTTAGGTTAGGTTAGGTTGGTTAGGTTAGGTTAGGTTAGGTTGTGTTAGGTTAGGTTAGGTTAGGTTAGGTTAGGTTAGGTTAGGTTAGGTTAGGTTAGGTTAGGTTAGGTTAGGTTAGGTTAGGTTAGGTTAGGTTAGTTAGGTTAGGTTAGGTTAGGTTAGGTTAGGTTAGGTTAGGTTAGGTTAGGTTAGGTTAGGTTAGGTTAAGTTAAGTTAGGTTAGGTTAGGTTAGGTTAGGTTAGGTTAGGTTAGGTTAGGTTAGGTTAGGTTAGGTTAGGTTAGGTTAAGTTAGGTTAGGTTAGGTTAGGTTAGGTTAGGTTAGGTTAGGTTAGGTTAGGTTAGGTTAGGTTAGGTTAGGTTGTGTTAGGTTAGGTTAGGTTAGGTTAGGTTAGGTTAGGTTAGGTTAGGTTAGGTTAGGTTAGGGAAGGTTAGGTTAGGTTAGGTTAGGTTAGGTTAGGTTAGGTTAGGTTAGGTTAGGTTAGGTTAGGTTAGGTTAGGTTAGGTTAGGTTAGGTTAGGTTAGGTTAGGTTAGGTTAGGTTAGGTTAGGTTAGGTTAGGTTAGGTTAGGTTAGGTTAGGTTAGGTTAGGTTAGGTTAGGTTAGGTTAGGTTAGGTTAGGTTAGGTTAGGTTAGGTTAGGTTAGGTTAGGTTAGGTTAGGTTAGGTTAGGTTAGGTTAGGTTAGGTTAGGTTAGGTTAGGTTAGGTTAGGTTAGGTTGGGTTAGGTTAGGTTAGGTTAGGTTAGGTTAGGTTAGGTTAGGTTAGGTTAGGTTAGGTTAGGTTAGGTTAGGTTAGGTTAGGTTAGTTAGGTTAGGTTAGGTTAGGTTAGGTTAGGTTAGGTTAGGTTAGGTTAGTTAGGTTAGGTTAGGTTAGGTTAGGTTAGGTTAGGTTAGGTTAGGTTAGGTTAGGTTAGTTAGGTTAGGTTAGGTTAGGTTAGGTTAGGTTAGGTTAGGTTAGGTTAGTTAGGTTAGGTTAGGTTAGGTTAGGTTAGGTTAGGTTAGGTTAGGTTAGGTTAGGTTAGGTTAGGTTAGGTTAGGTTAGGTTAGGTTAGGTTAGGTTAGGTTAGGTTTTCCCCCACCGCAGAGGTAAACTCTGCGGTACCCTGGGCTTGTCGTGCCGCGGGGGCTCAGTAGCCGGGAGTAATAGTCGATTGTGCAGGAGGCACCTTCGGCTACCCGGTGAAGCGAACAGGGTTGCCGGCTTTCCGAGTCTTCGTCCAGACTCGGGAGCCGGTCGGTGGGGCCGCAAGGCCCACCCGCGTTTACGCGGGCGGTGTAAATATGTACATAGTGGAGGTTTACCGGCTTCCTGGGGTTACTCAGGAAGTCGGCCGGCGGGGCCGCAAGGCCCAGGCGCGGTGTTGTATATATGTAGATATGTATATGTATATATGTATATTAGGTTTTTGCCGACTTCCTGGGGATACTCGGGAAGTCGGCACAGGCGGAGGCCGAAAGGCCTAGGCGCGTTAGCGCCAGGGTGGGTATATCTTTATCTTTATATATGTATTAGTATGTATTTTATGTATATATGGCGGCACTATGTTGCCGCCCCAGGCGGGGACCGAAAGGTCTGGGCGCGTAAGCGTCAGGGGGGATATTTATATTTTATTTATGTAATATATGTAATAATAAGTATTTATGGCGGCAGTAGGTTGCCGCCCCAGGAGGGCCCCTCGGGGCAAGCGCCGGGGCGTCGCGGTTGAATGCGCAAGCGATCCCGTGACGTCCCACTATGGCGCTAGACGGGACCTTGGGGTTTTAGTTTGGGTATGGGGGCCAGGTCTTCTAAAGACCATTGCACATGGCCTCGAGTCCCACACTCCCGCGCCACTTTACCATCTGTCCCGGCGCGGGGGTGCGTAAAATGCATTTCCCAAGTAAAAAAAAAAAAAAAAAAAAAGGTTAGGTTAGGTTAGGTTGTGTTGAAGAGGTTAGGTTAGGTTAGGTTAGGTTAGGTTAGGTTAGGTTAGGTTAGGTTAGGTTAGGTTAGGTTAAGGTTAGTTAGGTTAGGTTAGGTTAGGTTAAAGAAGTTAGGTTAGGTTAGTTAGGTTAGGTTAGGTTAGGTTAGGTTAGGTTAGGTTAGGTTAGGTTAGGTTAGGTTAGGTTAGGTTAGGTTAGGTTAGTTAGGTTAGGTTAGGTTAGGTTAGTTAGGTTAGGTTAGGTTAGGTTAGGTTAGGTTAGGTTAGGTTAGGTTAGGTTAGGTTAAGAAGTTAGGTTAGGTTAGGTTGTGTTGTGTTGTGTTAGGTTAGGTTAGGTTAGGTTAGGTTAGTTAGGTTAGGTTAGGTTAGGTTAGGTTAGGTTAGGTTAGGTTGTGTTAGGTTAGGTTAGGTTAGTTAGGTTAGGATTAGGTTAGGTTAGGTTAGGTTAGGTTAGGTTAGGTTAGGTTAGGTTAGGTTAGGTTAGGTTAAAGTTAGGTTAGGTTAGGTTAGGTTAGGGTTAGGTTAGGTTAGAAGAAGAAGTTAGAGTTAGGTTAGGTTAGGTTAGGTTAGGTTAGGTTAGGTTAGGTTAGGTTAGGTTAGGTTAGGTTAGGTTAGGTTAGGTTAGGTTAGGTTAGGTTAGGTTAGGTTAGGTTAGGTTAGAAGGTTGTGTTAGGTTAGGTTAGGTTAGGTTAGGTTAGGTTGGTTAAGTTGGGTTAGTTAGGTTAGGTTAGGTTAGGTTAGGTTAGGTTAGGTTGTGTTAGGTTAGGTTAGGTTAGGTTAGGTTAGGTTAGTTAGGTTAGGTTAGGTTAGGTTAGGTTAGGTTAGGTTAGTTAGGTTAGGTTAGGTTAGGTTAGGTTAGGTTAGGTTAGGTTAGGTTAAGTTAGGTTAGGTTAGGTTAGGTTAGGTTAGGTTAGGTTAGGTTAGGTTAGGTTAGGTTAGGTTAGGTTAGGTTAGGTTAGGTTAGGTTAGGTTAGGTTAGGTTAGGTTAGGTTAGGTTAGGTTAGGTTAGGTTAGGTTAGGTTAGGTTAGGTTAGGTTAGGTTAGGTTAGGTTAGGTTAGGTTAGGTTGGGTTAGGTTAGGTTAGGTTAGGTTGGTTAGGTTAGGTTAGGTTAGGTTAGGTTAGGTTAGGTTAGGTTAGGTTAGGTTAGGTTGTGTTGTGTTGGGTTAGGAAGTTAGGTTGAAGAAGAAGTTAGGTTGTGTTAGGTTAGGTTAGGTTAGGTTAGGTTAGGTTAGGTTAGGTTAGGTTAGGTTAGGTTAGGTTAGGTTGAAGAAGAAGTTAGGTTAGGTTAGGTTAGGTTAGGTTAGGTTAGGTTAGGTTAGGTTAGGTTAGGTTAGGTTAGGTTAGGTTAGAAGAAGAAGAAGAAGAAGTTAGGTTAGGTTAGGTTAGGTTAGGTTAGGTTAGGTTAGGTTAGGTTAGGTTAGGTTAGGTTAGGTTAGGTTAGGTTGGGTTAGGTTAGGTTAGGTTGGGATTGGGTTAGGTTAGGTTGGGATTAGGTTAGGTTGGGTTAGGTTAGGTTAGGTTAGGTTAGGTTGGGTTAGGTTAGGTTAGGTTAGGTTAGGTTAGGTTAGGTTAGGTTAAGAAGTTAAGTTAGGTTAGGTTGGTTAGGTTAGGTTAGGTTAGGTTAGGTTAGGTTAGGTTAGGTTAGGTTAGGTTAGGTTAGGTTAAAGAAGAAGTTAGGTTAGGTTAGGTTAGGTTAGGTTAGGTTAGGTTAGGTTAGGTTAGGTTAGGTTAGGTTAGGTTAGGTTAGGTTAGGTTAGGTTAGGTTAGGTTAGGTTAGGTTAGGTTAGGTTAGGTTAGGTTAGGTTAGGTTAGGTTAGGTTAGGTTAGGTTAGGTTAGGTTAGGTTAGGTTAGGTTAGGTTAGGTTAGGTTAGGTTAGGTTAGGTTAGGTTAGGTTAGGTTAGTTAGGTTAGGTTAGGTTAGGTTAGGTTAGGTTAGGTTAGGTTAGGTTAGGTTAGGTTAGGTTAGGTTAGGTTAGGTTAGGTTAGGTTAGGTTAGGTTAGGTTAGGTTAGGTTAGGTTAGGTTAGGTTAGGTTAGGTTAGGTTAGGTTAGGTTAGGTTAGGTTGGGGGGTTTGGATAGTGACCTTCCCGTGGTGCCCCTGTGAGTAGTGGTGTAAGTCCAACGAACCGTAACGGAGTTCCGGGCTTACCCACGAAACCAACGACTATCCCTTAGGCGGTTGTAAAGTACTTTTGTTTACTCGACGTGTATTTTTGTGGTGTGTTTTTGTGGTGTGTCTGAGTCATGCTTGACTCAGACGACGAGACTGATAATTCGGTCGGGTCCCGGAAACGGGCCAACCCCGTGCCTCCCTTGGGGAGCCCTGCGTGCTCGGACACCGAGACGGAGGCGGGGGTTTCGGCTCGTGCCGTGAAGACCCGTCGAGGCAAGAGAGGTGGCACGGGCATTACCCGCGCTCGTGCGGAGTTGAGTCAGGCGATGAGGGAGGCCGAAGAGCGTACTTTCGAGAAGGCCCTTGAAGCGAGGGCCTTCCGCAAAGAGGCCCCTCAGAAGTCTGGCTTGGCGGGAGAAGGGTCAGCGGTTTCGCCGGTTCGAGACATCTCGCGGTGTGCTCCGGAGGAGCTCCGGCTGATGGCGGACCGTAGTGTCACTGAGGTGCGAGAGGTCGCACGCAAGTCCGGCCACCTCCAGGGCCCTATGGTTCGGAGGCTCAAGTTGGCGGCGGATTCTCTCCAGGAGATCGTTGATTCCCTGGCGAGGCGATCCGTCTCCGAAGAGATGCGGCGTGTGGCCTCTGAAAACCGGAGGCTACGAGACGAAATGGAGGGCCTTAAAGAGGAGCTGGAGGCGTACCGCCAGCGGCTCTTTGAGGCGAGGCGGACTACGGCAGTCGTGGCTCCTGAGTTGCCTGTTGAGGAATTGCGGGCGTCTCTCCTTGCGTCGATCGGGGGGTTGATTGACGCAAAGTTCGCCGGCATTGAGGACCGCCTCTTGCCGGCGAGGAGTGCTCGTCCTCCCCTCGCAGCAGATGAGAGACGCCCTCCCGTGGCGTCAGACGTGCCCCCGTCGGCTCCTTTGACGGTCAGGACCTCCCCACCAATCCTGACTCAAAAAAAAAAGGGGACGGCCTCTAGGCCAAAGAAAGGAAAGGGTGCAGCAACGACTACCCCCCAGACTGTTGCCAAAAAGACGGTGTCGGTTGCCATCACCTCTTCAAAATCGGTTCTCCCTGCCCCAGAACCAGTCGAACCTGTGGCAGGGCCTTCTGGAGAGGTCTGGTCTACCGTCGTAAGACGCAAGGGCAAGGGGAAAAAGTCTTCCCCTCCTACGGAGCCAACTGTAGCTCCAGTTAGGGCTACTCCCCCCAAGGCTGTGCGGCCGAAGCCGAAACTCCCCGCCGCGCACAAGAACATAGCAATTGTTATGAACTTGTTGCCGGCGGCGGAAAAGCAAGGAGCCACCTTTGCTCAGGCTCTTTCGAGAGTGCAGGGTGAGGTGAATTTGTCGGAGCTGGGTATAGGCCCGGGCATCTCCATCCGGCGGTCTGCGACCGATGGCCGTTTGCTCGAGCTGCCTTCTGGGACTTCTCAGGAGGCGGCAGAGGCTCTGGTTGCGAGAATGAGCCGGATCCTGGCGGGTATGGTGACGGTGTCGCTGCCTTCGGCTAAGAGCACCCTGCGGTTAACCGGACTCGATGATTCGGTGACCGCAGAGGGAGTGGCTGAGGCAGTGGCCCGTACCTGTGGCTGTCCAGTCGATTCGGTTCATGTTGGTGAGGTGACTGAGGGCAGTGGACGAATGGGTGCCACAGTCCTGAGATGTCCGCTTGCGGCGGCCAAGCTGTTGGTCGAGGCCGGTCGGCTCCTAGTCGGCTGGTCCTCGGCCAAAATCCATATTATGGATAAGCGCCCCTTGAGGTGCTTTAGGTGCATGGGCATAGGACATACGAAGCCTACCTGCCCATCCGAGGTGGAAAGGGGTCACCTTTGCTTCCGTTGTGGTAGTGAAGGCCACCTTGCGCGCAGCTGCAGTGCACCGCTGCGATGCGTGGTCTGCGCTGACGCAGGGCACCCCTCGGCGCATGTGATGGGTGGGAGGAACTGCTCCCCACCAATCACCAAAGGTGCGAACGCTCCAAGATTCGGAGTCGCACGTAGCCGTCAAGCCCAAGAGGGGAGTGTGATGGAGCACTAATGACTCTCACACTACCCCTGAAGGCTCGTCCTAAGTCGGTGGCCCGCAAAGGCTGGCCTTTCTGCCGGGGCGTCGTGGTAGTATGCGAAAGCGGTCCCATGACGTCTCAATATGGCATAGACGTATTCGCAGAGTTTTAGTGGGTATTACCACCTGCTTCACGGGTGGTCGAGTCCCACACTACCACTCGCTAGCGTGCTCTTCGGAACACGCTAGGCGAGTGGTGTGCGTAAATGCATTTCTCTGCGTCAAAAAAAAAAAAAAAAAAAAAAAAAAGGTTAGGTTAGGTTAGGTTAGGTTAGGTTAGGTTAGGTTAGGTTAGGTTAGGTTAGGTTAGGTTAGGTTAGGTTAGGTTAGGTTAGGTTAGGTTAGGTTAGGTTAGGTTAGGTTAGGTTAGGTTAGGTTAGGTTAGGTTAGGTTAGGTTAAGTTAGGTTAGGTTAGGTTAGGTTAGGTTAAGTTAGGTTAGGTTAGGTTAGGTTAGGTTAGGTTAGGTTAGGTTAGGTTAGGTTAGGTTAGGTTAGGTTAGGTTAGGTTAGGTTAGGTTAGGTTAAGTTAGGTTAGGTTAGGTTAGGTTAGGTTAGGTTAGGTTAGGTTAGGTTAGGTTAGGTTAGGTTAGGTTAGGTTAGGTTAGGTTAGGTTAGGTTAGGTTAGGTTAAGAAGTTAAGAAGTTAGGTTAGGTTAGGTTAGGTTAGGTTAGGTTAGGTTAGGTTAGGTTAGGTTAGGTTAGGTTAGGTTAGGTTAGTTAGGTTAGGTTAGGTTAGGTTAGGTTAGGTTAGGTTAGGTTAGGTTAGGTTAGGTTAGGTTAGGTTAGGTTAGTTAGGTTAGGTTAGGTTAGGTTAGGTTAGGTTGGGTTAGGTTAGGTTAGGTTAGGTTGGGTTAGGTTAAAGAAGAAGTTAGGTTAGGTTAGGTTAGGTTAGGTTAGGTTAGTTGGGTTGAAGGTTAGGTTAGGTTAGGTTAGGTTAGGTTGGGTTAGGTTAGGTTAGGTTAGGTTAGGTTAGGTTAGGTTAGGTTAGGTTAGGTTAGGTTAGGTTAGGTTAGGTTAGGTTAGGTTAGGTTAGGTTCCTCAACCGCAGAGGTCAAACTCTGCGGTACCTGGGCTTGTCGTGCAGCAGCCGGGAGTCGATTGTGCAGGTGGCACCTTCGACTGCCCGGTGAAGCTAACAGGGTCAGACGGTTCGGGCGTGGGGCGTTTTACGCCAGACCGCGCCTCAGGGAGGGTGGTGTCGTATGGGTCGCCCGGTACTTTTCTGCTTATCAGAATGGAATGCGAGCGTTCCTGCGACACCGGAGGTGCTAACCGGGGCCTTCAGCCCCGGTCGGGCGGTAGAGGAAGAAAACCTCTTAAAAAATAACGACGGTCGGTCGTAGAGGAAATAACCTCATTAAAAGTTAGTTCGGCGGGGGAGCCCTAGGACCCAGGGCCCCTTTGGTTGGGTTTGCCGGGGCCTTTGGTCCTGGTCGGTGGGGCGCGAAAGCGCCGCCGTATATTGTATTTATGTATTATATGTATTAGTATGTATTTATGGCGGCAGTAGGTTGCCGCCCCAGACGGAGGCTGACGGCCTGGGTGCGTTCGCGCACCAAGATGTATATATATACTTTATTTATGTATAGTATGTATTATTATGTATGTATGGCGGCAGTAGGTTGCCGCCACCGGTGGGCGCCTCGGGGCAAGCGCCGGGGCGTCGCGGTGGTATGCTTCGGCGATCCCGCGACGTCCCACCATGGCGCTAGATGGGACCTTGGAGTTTTAGTGGCAGGGGGCTCGGCCTGAGTCCACACACCTCTGGCGCCATTGCACCCGTCCCGGCGCTCGAGTGCGTAACTGCATTTCTCCAAGTAAAAAAAAGGTTAGAAGTTATTAGGCTAGGTTAGGTTAGGTTAGGTTAGGTTAGGTTAGGTTAGTTGTGTTAGGTTAGTTGTAGGTTAGGTTAGGTTAGGTTAGTTAAGAAGCAGTTGTGTTAGAAGAAGAAGAAGAAGTTGTGTTGTTAGGTTAGAAGTTAGGTTAGGTTAAGTTAGGTTAGGTTAGAAGAAGTTAGGTTAGGTTAGGTTAGGTTAGGTTAGGTTAGGTTAAAGTTGAAGGTTAGGTTAGGTTAGGTTAGGTTAGGTTAGGTTAGGTTAGTTAGAAGGTTAGGTTAGGTTGTGTTGTTAGGTTAGTTAGGAAGCCAGGGTTAGGTTAGGTTAGGTTAGGTTAGGTTAAGTTAGGTTGTAGGTTAGGTTAGGTTAGGTTAGGTTAGGTTAGGTTAGGTTAGGTTAGGTTAGGTTAGGTTGTGGGTTAGTGTTAGTTAGGTTAGAAGAAGTTAGTGTTGAAGAAGTTAGGTTGTTAGGTTAGTTGTGCTAGGTTAGGTTAGGTTAAGTTGTGTTTGTGTTAGGCAAGTTAGGTTAGGTTAGGTTAGGTTAGAAGTTAGGTTAGGTTAGGTTGTGTTAGGCTAGGTTAGGTTGTGTTAGGTTAGGTTAGGTTAGAAGTTGTGTTAGGTTAAGTTAGGTTAGGTTAGGTTAAGTTAGGTTAGGTTAGGTTAGGTTAGGTTAGGTTAGGTTAAGTTAGGTTAGGTTAGGTTAGGTTAGGTTAGGTTAGGTTAGGTTAGGTTAGGTTAGGTTAGGTTAGGTTAGGTTAGGTTAGGTTAGGTTAGGTTAGGTTAGGTTAGGTTAGGTTAGGTTAGGTTAGGTTAGGTTAGGTTAGGTTGTGGTTGTGCCAGGTTGTGTTGTGCTAGTTGTGTTGTGCAGGTTAGGTTAGGTTAGGTTAGGTTGTGTTAGGTTAGGTTAGGTTAGGTAAGAAGTTGTAAGAAGTTAGGTTAGGTTAGAAAGAAGTTAGGTTAGTATAGGTTAGGTTAGGTTAAAGAAGAAGTTAGGTTAGGTTAAAGAAGTTAGGTTAGTGTTAGGTTAGGTTAGGTTAGGTTAGGTTAGGTTAGGTTAGGTTAGGTTAGGTTAGGTTAAAGAAGTTAGGTTAGAAGAAGAAGAAGTTAGGTTAGGTTAGGTTAGGTTAGGTTAGGTTAGGTTAAGTTAGGTTAGGTTAGGTTAGGTTAGGTTAGGTTAGGTTAGGTTAGGTTAGGTTAGGTTAGGTTAGGTTGTGTTAGGTTAGGTTAGGTTGTGTTAGTTGAAGCTAGGTTAGGTTGTGCTAGGTTGTGTTGTGTTAGGTTGTGTTGTGTTGTAGGTTGTGTTAGGTTGAAGAAGAAGAAGTTGTGTTAGGTTGTGTTGAAGAAGTTAGGTTAGGTTAGGTTGTGTTGTTAGGTTAGGTTGTGTTAGTTAGGTTAGGTTAGAAGAAGTTAGGTTAGGTTAGGTTGAAGAAGAAGTTGTGTTAGGTTAGGTTAGGTTAGGTTGTGTTAGGTTAGGAAGAAGAAGTTAGGTTAGGTTAGGTTAGGTTAGGCTAGGTTAGGTTAGGTTAAAGAAGTTAGGTTAGGTTAGTTAGGTTAAAGAAGAAGAAGTTAGGTTAGGTTAGGTTAGGTTAGTTAAGCCAAGGTTAGGTTAGGTTAGGTTAGGTTAGGTTGAAAGAAGAAGTTGTGTTAGCCAGTTAGGTTAGGCTAGGTTAGGTTGTGCTAAGAAGGTTAGGTTGTGTTAGGTTAGTTAGGTTAGAAGAAGAAGAAGTTAGGTTAGGTTAGGAAGAAGTTAGGTTGTGTTTGTGTTAGGTTAAAGAAGAAGTTAGGGTTAGGTTAGGTTAGGTTAGGTTAGGCTAGGTTAGGTTAGGTTGAAGAAGAAGTTGAAGGTTAGGTTGTGTTATTAGGTTAGGTTAGGTTAGGTTAGGTTAGTTAGAAGAAGAAGTTAGGTTAGTTAGGTTAGGTTAGGTTAGAAGTAAGAAATAAAGAATAGTTTAGGTTATAAGAGGTTAGGTTATAAAGTTAGGTTAGGTTAGGTTAGGTTAGGTTGAAGAAGTTAGGTTAGGTTAGGTTAGGTTGTAATAGGGTTAGTTAGGTTAGTTAATAGGTTGTGTTAGGGTTAGGTTAGGTTAGTGTTGAAGCTAGGTTAGGTTGTGCTAGGTTGTGTTGTACAGGTTAGGAAGAAGTTGTGGTTAGGTTGTGTTGTGTTAGGTTGTGTTGAAGAAGTAGGTTAGGCTAGTTAGGTTAAAGAAAGCTAGGTTGTGTTGTATAGGTTGTGGCTAGGTTAAAGAAGCCAGGTTAGGTTAGTTAGAAGAAGAAGAAGAGGTTAAAGAAGTTAGGTTGTGCTAGAAGAAGGTTAAGCTAGGTTTAGTTAGGTTAGGTTATGTTAGGTTAGGGTTAGGTTAAATTAGGTTAGGCTAGGTTGAAGAAGAAGATGTTAGTTAGGTTAGGTTAGGTTAGGTTAGGTTAAGAAGAAGAAGTTAGGTTAGGTTGAAGAAGTTAGGTTAAGAAGCTAGGTTAGGTTAGGTTAGGTTAAAGTTAAAGAAGTTAGGTTAGGTTAGGTTGTGTTAGGTTGTGCTAGGTTAGGTTAGGTTGTTAGGTTGTGTTGTGTTAGGTTAGGTTAGGTTGTGGTTGTGCTAGGTTAGTTAAGAAGTTAGGTTAGGTTAAAGAAGTTAGGTTGTGTTAGGTTGTGTTAGGTTAGGTTAGGTTAAAGAAGTTAGGTTAGGTTAGGTTAGGTTAAGAAGCAGTTGTGTTAGGTTAGGTTAGAAGAAGAAGAAGGTTAGGTTAGGTTAGGTTAGGTTAGGTTAGGTTAGGTTAGAAGAAGAAGAAGAAGAAGAAAGAAGAAGAAGAAGAAGTTGAAGAA